>JAKWJA010000793.1:0-509134 GCA_027704765.1 Solanum habrochaites
AATGAATGGGAAAGGTGGGATAAGTAGTGATTGAGAGTTGGAGATTGATGGCAAATACAATAGGATAGGAAGTGATAAAAATAAACAACAACCAATATTATCAGAGATTGAAAAATGAAAGCTACTCTGCTGGGAGAAATGAGAAGACGAGTAAAATTATAAGATCGGTATTTAAAATTAATCATAGCGTTTTGGTTGTTGAAACAAGACAAAGTGCTTTCTGTACATAAATTTATTCATCTTATCTAAAATAGCTCCTAACAATTCGGCTAATCTAGGAGTTCGCAAAGAACGTGCACGTAGACTTTAAGGGCGCTAATGAACCTGGCCCGTTGCGTTGGCGTTCCCTGTTGACCTGGTCCTTCCTCCATCTTTGCATCGAATTAACATTCTCAACTCCCTTGGGCGGCGCGCAACGGCGGGTGTAGCATTGGCCTTGCAAAGAAGGCATCGGCGTCGTCGCACGACATCTCATGTCGGGCGGCGGGGTGGATGTCGGGCGTGCATTGACGGAGCTATTCACGTACGGCGCATGAGTGGTATTGGGCATGTGTGGTTAGGTTGGATCCCTGCTTCGAGCAGCGACGTCCTAACTCGCATGCCAATCGGTAGCGGACGAAGCGCAAGCTAGGCTGGTCGGATGTCGGATTCTTGTGTTGCATACCTACTGCCTAGGCATTGTGCACGTGCAAACGGTCGCCTTTCGCCCCTCGCATCCAATGCGCGGGGTGAACCCAAAAGACGCTCTCGCGTCCCACGCCTTCCCTCGCTTCGTCGTGCGATGGCGTGGTCCGTGAGCAGCGCCTCGAATTCTCGGATACGGTAGACGCAGTGGGCATGGCGCCTTCACCGGCTTCTATCTGCCCAAAACGAATGCTCCTTGCGAATGACTGCCGCGCTCGCCTTGGACCCGACCGTGCCCGAAAGGGCCGCACGCCGGGCTCATGGCGTCGCGCGCGTCCGTTGATAATGCTACCTGGTTGATCCTGTATCTCCTCCTCTCGCAGGCTTCCCTCTCTGCCTCGTCTACCTGCCTCACTTCTTATAGCTCTTCTTCTTCTACTCTTTTACTCCTCCTCGCTGCTCGTTTTATCTTTCGTTGCTTTTTGCTCGTTTCTGTCTCTTTTCCTCTCTTTGGGCTGTCTCTCTGTCTTTCTTCTCCATCTCTTCCCCTATTTTCTCTTCTCTCATTTCCTTACCCTCTCTCCTTTTTGTCCTTTTTTCTCTCTCCTTTCCCTCTACCCCGTTACTCTTCTCTCCCTCCTCCCTCTTTTCTTCTATCTTCCCTCCTCGCTTGCTCACTTCTCTCCTCTTTTTTTCTTCTCTACTTTCCGCCCTCGTCTCTTCCTCGACCTGTCCTTTCTCTTTCTTCCCTTCATCTCCCTCCTCCGTTGCTCGGTTTTTTCGTTTTTTTCTTTCCTTGCTTTCGCTTTCCTTTTTGCTCCTACCATTTGCCCTTCTTCTCCGCTCTTCTCTCTTCTTCCGTAGTCCAGCTCTTCCTTGTGCCAGAGATGGTAAGGTAGAATAGACCGAATCGGTGGGTGGTGAATGTGGAGCATGGTGGAAAGAAGGGAAAAAGGGGAAACGGCCAGAGGGGAAGAGTAGTCAAACGCGGGAGAAAGAGAGGAAAGTGAGAATGGTCTAAGCAGGAATAAGAGAAGTAGGTGGAAAAAAAGGAGGGGGAGAGAAATAGACGGGGAGAAAACACGAGAGGTGAACTGGGTTGAAGAAGTAAATATGGGTCGAGAGTAGGAGGAGTAGACAGAGGAGCGAAGGGGAAGTAAAAAAGAAGAGGGGAATTGTAGAGAATATTGGGTGAAGTTAACTGGTTCTCTTTCTCTGCTCCTTCATGCCTGATTTTGCTCTCTCCCTCGTTCTCCTGTTCCTTCTCCTATCTCCCCGCTCCGTCTTTGTATCCACCTCCCTCTGTCTTTCGTACTTTCCGTTCTTCTTCTCGTTCCTCCTCTCCTCCTCTCCCTGCTTCCCTTCCGCCTGCGCCTTCCTCTGCTCCGTTCCTCCTTATCGCCATCTCTCGGTCTCCACTCTTACTCTGTCGTTCGTCCCGCCGTTTCCTTTTCTCCACTTCCCGTTCCTCTAACGCGGCTCTCCTGCTCCGTCTTGGTGCTCGCGCTTCACCTCCTTCCCCTTTTTCTTTTTCCCTGGCGCTTTTTCCTTCTGTCTTCGTTCTCGCTCGTCTCTCCTTTTGTGGGGGGGGGGGGGAACTTTTTAGCGCATGGCATGTCAGCGACAAAGAACAGAGATAAAGGGAAGGGAGCGGGAAAGGAACGTAGTGTTTGCGGAAAGGGTACGGACGACGAGAGGTGGAGGAAGGAAAGAGGAGAGATACAAGAAAGTCGATTCGTGTGCGGGGGTGTGAGAGGATGAAGGTAGGGGAGAGGGTGGCGGCGCTGGCGGGTAGTTCGAGCGGCTCAAATTTTGGGTTTCCCGTAGGGGATAGGCTGGTTGATGAGGGGAGGGATTGTAGGAGGGGGGGTATCGTAGAGCTGCGAGAGTAAAATGGGGCCGGGGTGGGAGGGGGGGAGGAGGGGGGAGAGACGAAAGGGGCGGGCGAGGGAAAAAGATGGGGTGTGGTTTGACGGGTTTCGGGGAAATGGAGAGGGGATAGGCGGGGGAGGATGGAAATATAAGATGGCCATGGTATGGTGTTGGCGAGGAATAAGATATAATTTAATAGGATATAGCGAAAAGGGAGGACCGAGCAGGGGTAGATGTGCCTGGGGGAGTAAGGAGGAGAGGATAGCTGGGAGGATAAGGTAGGGAATGAAAACGAGAGAGGTGAGGATAGATGTGTTGATAGAAGGGAGATCAGGGTGAGAAAGGCAAGCAGAAGGGAGAGTTGCTAGAAATATAAGGCACACAGGATGGGATTAAGGGGAAAGATGAGGCAGAAGGGGAGAGGAGGGAGGGGGTAGTGAAGACGGATGGCAGTCAAAAATGGTGGGGAGGGGAAACCGGGATTGAAAGGAGGGAGGTAAAATTGCTGAGAAGCTGGGGGATAAGGAGCGCGGTAAGCAGGGAGAGTGTAGAGAGGGGGTGTGGGGGGGAGGGGGACAGATCAGGTGGAAGGAAGAGTATTGTAGGGGATAGATGGAGCAGCGAGGGAGGTTAAAGGAAGAGGATAAGTGGGGGTTTAGGCAAGGAGCGGGGGAAAGAAGTTGACGAGTGGAAAGCCGATGATAACGGACGCAGAGTGAGCGAGGATGCGGTGTAGCGAAAGGGATGCGTGGAGGGGGAGGGGGGTGGTCTGCGCAGGGGATTGGGCTTGAGGGGAATGTCGGGAGGAACGAGTGTACAAACGGGGGGCCGGAAAAAGATAAGAGATATACTGAAATGGGGATAAAAGGTTTAGAAGAGTGAGCAGGGTGGATGAGATGAAGGCGATGAGGAAGAACCAGAAGTAGAGGACAGAGAGGATGGTGGGCGGGGGAGAGGGGGGGATGCGAGGAAGAGAAGAGACAAAAATGTAGACGAAAGAAATGCGTCAGAATAAAAACCGCCTTCTCCCATCCGTGCGCATCTCGTATGCTGATGGCTCCCTCTACCTGCCCGCACTCTTCTCTCTCGACTGCTCACTCTCTCTATGCCTGCCTTCTTTTCCCCTCCCCACCCATCCAGTCCTGCATCTCTACCATATTGCTCCTCATGCCCTCTACTACAATTCCAACCGCCTCCCCCCACCCCTTTTTCCCATCCTTCCAGCCCCCTCGTTCCTCTTTCTATCTGGCCTCTCCTTCGCAGCCCTCTCTCCTCCCCCACTTCCCTTAAGCTGTCCGATACGCTTTCCCTGCTTCTCCTTTCTTTGCTATCCTCTTTTCCCTCAGTACGCTCAACTCCTCTGCCATCCCTCATCTTTGATCGTCTCTCCTGCCCCACTCTCCCCCTGAGATTGTTCCTCTCTCCTCCCACCCCCTGCCCTTTCGCCCTTATCTTTCCCTCGCTTCCGCCCCTGCCACCCCTGCTTCCCCCCCTCCTCACTCCCTTTCACACAATGCTCACTCCGCACCTTCTCCCTACTGCCATCCTCCCCTCGCCCTCACCTCTCCCCCCTACGGCTCCGACACTTCGACTTTTCCTCCTGTCCTCCGGTTTCTCACCACCCGTCGCTCTCGACCTCACCGTCCCCCGCCCCTCTCCTCCTCCCTCCCCCCCCCTTTCAACGCCCACTTCTCCCCCCCACGTCGTCTCACGCTTCGCCCCGCTCCCATACCTGGCCCCACCATTTCTGCCCTTACTCCCCTCCCTCGTAGCCCTACTACTCCACCACCGCTCTTCCCTTACCTCCCTCTCCCCCTAGTACTTTCCTCCTTTTCTCCTCCTCTCCCCCTCTCCCCACGCCCCCCCTCCCCTAAACCTCTGCTCCACCGAGTCTCGCCCTTCTCTTTCTCGTTCTTCCTGTCCGCACTCCTCCCTCACCGCTCTCCCTCTCCCCTACGCTTCCCCGCAACCCTCTCCACCCCCCCCCCTCCTTCCCCCTTCACTCTCCTCCTTCCTGCCTCCACTCTCCTCTCGCCTCTCTTCCCGCCCGTGTGCCGCCCGTCCTGGCGTACGCCGCCTTCTGCCCGTCCACGTACCCCCAACCGCCCCCCACGCCCTCTACACACTAATCTCACCTTCACTTCCTCCCCCCGCACCAATTTTCCCTCTATTCCCACTCCTCCGTCTACACTTCTCGCCTCGTCCATTATCTTTTCCACTGTCACAACGCGCACGCGCGTCCGAGTCCGCCCTCATTCCCCCCTCTATTTCTTTCTTCCCTCCCCCCTCATCCCTTTCCATCCCCCCACCTGCCCCCCCTTCACCTTTTTCTCAAATCTTCACTCCGCCCTACCTCATGACCCCTCGTCCCCCGCCCCTGCTCCCGGCGCACGCGCGGCCTGCCGCGTCTAGTGCCTATCCTCCCGGGTGCGTTGTGTGTGCTCCCTTCCCTCGTCCCCCCTGCCCCCTTCCTGTCGTTACCTTCACCCAACCGCCGCGCCCCCCCCATCATTGATCCCCCCCATCCCTCGCTTCTCTGCCCTCCTATTCTGGCGGCCGATTCGCGCCCGCCTCTCCAGCGTCCGCCCACCTTTCCCCGAGAGCCACACAAAGCTCCCCGCCCTTCTTCTACTCCCGGCGGCATAGTCCTCCGGCTCTCGCCACATTTCCCCCTCGACCCACGACCTCCATCCCCTCCCTCCGCTTCGCCACCCCTCTCCACCACGCCCAACTCTCCACCCGCGCCCTGCCTTACGCCCACCGCTCGATCCCTAGCCTCCACTGTCACACTCGCCCCCACCTTCGTACTTCCCCTCCGCCCCTCGCCGATCCCAGTTCCTCAGTCTCCCATTCGCCCCTCCTCTCCTCTCCTTTTATGCCCCCGCCATCCTCTCCCCCCCACGACCCGCCTACACTTTTTCGCCCCGCTCAGATACCTGCCCCGTCCGCCGCGCCTCTCTTTCCCCCCTAGGAGCCTTCTGCCCCACATTCCTCTCCTCCTACCCCACGTCCTATCCCCTGCCCCTCCGCCCCTTGACTAGCTCCCATTCACCTTGGAGCTACTCGGACGCGTCACCGAGCACTTAGCGTGCTGACCCTATCCTCCACTCCCCTCCATAACCTCCCATCTCATTTCCGTTCTTCGCCTAAGCGTCTCAACCGTCTTCCTTCTCCGCGCCCTCCCCGTCCTCGTCCCATACCGCGCGTGTACTCTCAACACCTCCCTCCCCCTATGCCGGCTCCCGATCCCGCCCCCCTACCTCGCGCGCTCGCTCGCCCAGTCTCAGACCCCTCAACCACTCATCCTGCTCCCCATCGTACCTCCGCACCTTCGTTGTGTCTCTTCACCTCAACCGTGTACTGTCCTCCTTACCCCAGCTCGCCGACCTCATTTCCCGGCTCTCCGACCTCTCTCGTCCTCTTCATATCTCTCGTGCTCAGCCTGACGACCCCTCTCCGTCTCCACTCCCCCTACCGAGGTCTGGCTCTTTACCTGCACCCCCGCCCTCTCGCCCGTCTCCTCACCTCCGTCCACTCGTGCATCCCCGTTCACGCCATGTTCAGCACCTCCCTCCAACGGCCTCTCTTCTGCGCCTACCGCCTTCCGATCTCTCCCTCCTTCTCTCCTCGGCTCCTAACACCCGTACCGCGCCATTCTCACCACTTTCTGCCCTGCCTCCCCCTTTCTCATTTGTTTCCCTCCCCCATTGCCCCCTCTACGCCCTCCGCTATCGGGCCATCCCGTTCCTCTACACCCTCGCCTCCCCGTCCGCGGCCTTACAACGCTCATCCCTTCCTCATACTCACTCTACTACTCCGCACTCCAACGCAGTCTAACCCCTCCGTCTCCACCCCTAACTCCCGCACAGCTCTATGTCCACTTCTCTCGTCCTGCCCACTTCCCAACCTCCTCCCGTCACCTCACCTATCCCCCCATCGCACTCCCCTCCACACGCCCCTCCTACCCTCTCTCCTATACCCACAACCTCTACCTCGTTAGCCACCCCCACCCCTCCTCTCACTCCTCATCCTACACATATCCCTCACGGCCTTTCCTTCGTATCTGCGCCTCATCACTAACCCCCTTCTCGGCCAGCTTCCTCCCCCATCCGCTCGACCTCTTCGCGGCCCGCACCAAAAAAAAAGAGCAACAAAAGAGAAATAAGACACCCCCGCTTCTATTTATGGGCCGCGGCGGTGCCTTTAAGTAGTTGTCGTGGTACACCCCGCTTGCTAAAATGCATGACAACAACCGTGTGATGCTAAGAAAATTAAATTTGACTAATGAAATATAGCAGAACAGGAGGCCAGTTGGTGGAGTGCGAGTTGAGGGGGGGGTTTGGCAGTTATTCTCAAGAAGGCCGTAGCGTTGTAGGGGGGGGGAGTGATGTAAAAGAAACTTGAAGGAATGAGGAGGAAGGGCAATAGGGTGGGGAAGTCGGATGGAAGATGGTCGAGAGAGGTGGTAGGGGAAAGTTGGAACGGGCCAATGGGCGTCTAGAAAACTTGTATTAGGCTAAACTCCCCATGCTCTCCTGCTTTTTCTACTTAAGGCGTCTGCCACACACATGCCTTTCAATCCCGGTGATATAGAGGTACATCATAATCCTTCAGTAGTTTCCATCCACCTCCTCTGTCTCAAATTCAATCTCTCTGAGTAAGACATCTGTAGGCTACGAGATCCTATAACTTCACCTTAACCCCCTATAGATACTGTCTCCATTGCCTTTAATGCAAACACACACACCGCCATCCAACTCTAAATCGTGGGTCCGGATAATTACGCTTTCATGGGCACCTTTAATTGGCCTCGAGAGCATAATCAATTCACATTCTTCTCTTAGCATTAGAACTACAACACCACAACAAACACCCAAACCAGAATGGATGCATCCAATAACAATGAAGTTCTTACCCATTACTGGCAAGTGGGTACACGATAAGTGCGGTAGTCCAGCACAGATCTTGGTTTTTCTTAAAGCTTGCCTCACATTTCCGCCATACAATGGGGAACATTCTTGCTTAGTCCAATCATCAATTGGGAAGCAATAGAAGAGATCCCTTTGACAAAATCGACGGTAGTAACTAGCTAAAAACCCACAAATGCTTCTTATTTTCTGACACTTAGTAGTCCTTAACCCAATTCTTTCACTATCTTCGATCTTAGAGGGATCCCCACATCCACCCGCCATCCTTAGAACCCACGTGCCCCAAGAAAAGACACGGAATATAGCCAAAACTCACACTGGAGAATTTGGCATAAGTTTTTCTCCCTCAGCATTTCCAACACAATTCTCAAATGCTCCTCATGTTCCTTATTACTTTTGGAGGTATATTGCACGCTGAATTATGCACTAGTTTTGGACCTTAAGGTACTGCAATTTCACCCTCACAGCCCGATGGCAGTCTGAGCGAAAAGATCAAGTATTGTGAGATAGGCTTCGGAGCAGTGTGATAGAAAATTCGTTGTCAATGGGAACATTCTTACCTTTAGCGGAGTTTTTCAATCAATAATCTCTCTCAATCAATCATGGATATGGCTCCTTTCGAAGCGTTTATGGGAGGAGAGTAGATCTCCCATGGGTTGTTTGATGCATTCGTAGGTTAGACCTGGGGTACGACCTTTTGAAGGGATTCAATTAGAGAATGTGACATCTATTCCAGAAAAGCTTTTAAGCGGGCGCAAAGTAAGGCAGAAGGATTATGCGGATTTAAAGGTTAGAGACTTGGAATTCATTTGAGGTGGAACAAGTCTTGGCTGAAGGTTTCTCCCATGAAGGGGTGTATGCGGTTTGGTAAAAGAGGGTAAGCTAGGCCCAAGTATATGGTCCATTTGGAAGTTCTGAAGCGAGTAGGGGAGGTGTTTATGAATTAGCCTTGCTATAGGGTGTCAGGAGTGCACCCGGTATTTCATTTGTGCTATGTTTAAAAAAAAAAAGGTTACCATGGGATGTAAACTACATCATTCGTTTGGGATGCAGTTCTGCTTGATCAAAACTTGTCTTATGAGGAGGACCTGTTCATTTTAGATAGTAGAAGTCCGCAAGGTGCGGTTTGCGTTTGAAGACGAACTGTAGGTTTGCTTTGCTGCACGTCCACATATAAAAAGAAAGAAACATACAAGTAGGGGGTCCAGTAACAAAACACACGTACTGATGTTTGTCACGACCCTAAGAACGAACGCGACTGGCACCCACACTTATCTACTATTTAGGCGAACCACCAATCCATTCCCCTCCCCACCGTTCAAACCATGAATAAATAACACAATAAACATGCGGCAGACTTCAACTTATTTAATGAAAAATCGATTAAATAACTATAAAACATCAATACTTTATTCCCAAAACCTGGAAGTCATCATCACAAGAACATCTATGATCAAATTACCTAACTAAGTGAGTATTCTAAGAAGTTTAACTAAACAAAAAGCTCATAGTCCCATGCCCGTAACTTCACAGGCATCAAGAAATAGGAAAGAAGATCCAGTCCAAGATAGAGAAATTATCTCGAACCCTGAAATCCAGTTAAAGGAAGTATGGCTAGAGTTGCGGTGAGTTGAAGACGACGGTATATTTTGCTGCACTCCCGACATATAACAAAGACAGCAACATACAAGTAGGTTCAGTACAAAACACAAATACTGGGTAGGTAATCAATCATCAAGAACCCGGCTCAGTCAAAATAGAAAGCAATTATATCAGATACATCATAAATCACCTATATATGCTGCAATAGGTAGTCAACAACAAGTTCTATTATCATTTTAGAGAGCACCGCCAAGGTTCACCCATAGGACGCAAGCCTCAATTCCATACCCAATTTGGATTAGGTTCATTAGATGGGGTATATTAACATCTTTCAAGAGTTCGTTATGTTTATTCCTCTTGAGAGTCCAGTACGTGGACACTACCGATCCCCCTAATTCTAAATTCTACGTGTCCGGTTTCTGACAAACCTGTTCCACGAATTTTTCTACATGTCGGTAGTGACACCCGATCCCTCTAATTCTACTTGTCGATTCGTGACAACCCGATCCCCCTAATTTTATGTGTCTGTGTGACAACCACAATCCCCTAATTCCTATCTTAACGTGTCGGTTCTTGACACCCGATCCCCTAATCTCATCACTTCAATTCATCAAGCCTTCTTTTATACCAAGCATCATAATTCTCATTCACAAGGTAATTAGGATTCTTTTAAGATTAAGATTCGTAGCTTCATCATGCTTAATTTTAATCACAATTGTATAACACATTCCATACACGCATACAATTAAAGCATATGACGGGTTTACATACTAACCCAATACATCTCATCATACATTTCGCTATTAAGAGTTTACTACTAATAGTATAAAAACCAAAACCTACCACTCCACCGGGAAGAATTGTGATCAACAAGCAAATTTCCACAAAGTCTTTGCTACCCTCTTCGTTCTTCTCTCTCTCTCATCGTTATCTCGCCTCCCTTTTCATTGCTGTTCCTTTCATATTTTCTTATCAAAATCCCTCTTCTTTTAAGCCCAATTACATGTACTTAAGTATAAAGGATGGCAATAAACAAATAACCCACTACTTAACTTAAGGTCCTCTTTAACGCCCCAAGTAATTAGACTTTATGTGAAAATTACCCACTCACTTTATAATGAAAGCAGGATATAGTCAAAAAGCGCCCCTTTAAAATTACATAACAGAAATCGAGGCACCCCGCCTAGGTGATAGCAGCCGCCTGTGATGGACAGTCTTGGCCACGACGTACCTCAGGGCACAGGGTCGATTACGTACCGTCTTGGGTGTTATCGTTCCTAACACTTAGAAAATCTGAAAATTTGGGTAGTGAGAATCGGTACCTCCTGATACGTCACGTAAGGATGGCGGACGGAAGGGGGGGGACGTCGTTGGCAACGACGAAACCATCACAAAAGGGCCATTCAGTTAAATTCCAGTCTCTGACCTCCCTGGTGACGGAAGCAGACATACCATCGCTGGCGCACCGAGCGTACACAGGATGCGTATCCCAAGCGGTCGTATTTCGGTTAAGTAATTTAAGTCGGGGCGTTTTTGGACTATTTTCCTTCTTTAATTATAAAGTAAGTGGTTTTCTTAATAAGTAAAGAGTCTAATTACTTGGGGGTTAAAAGAGGTAACTTTTAAGTATTAATTAGTGGGTTTGTTTATTTGCCATCCTTTATACTTCGATTACGTGCCTAATTAGGGTAAAAGAACGAAAGGTTGAATAAGAAATAGAAAGACATGAGAGATGAAGGAGATAACGATCAGAGAGAAGAAAGAACGAATATGTGGGGGAGCAAAGACTTTTTGGTGGAATTTGCTTGCTTGATCACAATTCTTCGGTGGAAGGTAGGTTATGGTTTTTACCTATCGTATTAAACCTTAAAATAAGCGAAATGATATTTATTGGGTATTACTTGTAAAAACCCTTTCTATATGCTTATGGTATGCTTTGTATTGAATGTGATTAATACAATTGTAATAAATAGCATGATTAAGCCATTGATTCTTAATCTTGAAAGAAATCCTAATCTACCTTTGTATTTATTGAGATGATGATGCCTTGGTATTAAAAGAAGGCTTGATGAATTAAGTGATGAGATTAGGGGGATCGTGGGTCACGAACCGACACGTTAGAAAAATTAGGGGAATCGGGTGTCACGAACCGACACTTATAATTAGGGGATCGTGTGGTCACGAACCACACGTAGACTTTAGTGGAACGGGTGTCACAACCGACACTTATTGAATAGGGGGATCGGAGTGTCAAAGTACCGTCACAAGTAGGAAATAAAATATGAATCTGAAAGATGTTAATATATCCATCTAATGCACCTAATTCCCAAAATGGGTATGGCATTGAGGCTTTGAGTCCTCAGGGTGAACTTGGCGGTGCTTATAATGATTATAGAAACTTGTTTTGCTACATTTTTGAGCAGTATAGTTATTTATGATATTATCGATCTATATTGCTTTCTATTATTAGTGGCCGATGATACCTACTCAGTAACTCGTTTGTGTGTTTGTACTGACCCCTACTTTTATGTTGTTCTAATTCTTCCCTTTGTTATATGTGGGAGTGCGAGCAAACATACCTGTCGTCTTCAACTCACCGCAAGCTCTAGCCCGTACTTCATTACAACATACACCGGAATTTCATTCATCATCAGGGTGATCTAATGCTTCTACCCTACCTTGGACTGGATTTCTTCCTCATGTCTTGATGCCTTGAAAGTTCCGTCAGGCTAGCTTTTTGTTTATTTCATTGTTAAGAATACGTCTTAGTTAGTAATTGTTGGTTCATAGATATTCTTTTGGTGTGACTTCCAGGTTTTGGAAGTAAATGTATTGAATGTTTTTCATAATTTATTTAATCGATTTTTCATAAAGTAGTTTAAGTCTTTTCCGCTTTTTTTTTTTTGTTATTTATGGTTGAAACGTGGGGAAACTTGATTGTTTGATTCGCTCAACGATATTAGGATAAGTGTGGGTGCCAGTCGCGGCACCGTTTTGGGTCGTGACACTACAGTTAGGCTTTGGAAAATGTCTTGGATTTTCAAGTTTTACACATCGATTGGAATCATAGGTGCTCCACATGGTTGGGTGGGGGAGGGAGCTCACTACAAAAGTTAAGTCCAAACCTATGCCCCTCATCGAAGGGGCATCGAGTGGCCTACTGTCCTTCAATTGCCTCTGTTGGAGGGGCTAGTTTGACAGCTTTGGCTGTTGAGTTGTGTCCTCCTCAAGGACCCTTTGGTTCGTTTTTGGGCAGTTTTGCCCGGACGTTTCCAACCCAAATATACTCGTAAACAAGTTAAGGACACCACAGATAAATTTCAATTAAAAAACCACGTAAAACTTGACGAAACACACTAAGGGACACAAGGATGTTTCAAGGCAAACCTTTCGAACGTCATGGACATTCTTGGACATTTGACCTCCAAATTTCACCAAACTTTAGACACTGCCTATAAGAACAATTATAACCCTATTTTTAACTTTAGAACATTATGACACACCTCTTAGTCTCTAGTATCACCTTAGTCGTTTTAGGAGTGTTACATTCTCCCCCACTTAGACAACATTCGTCCTCGAATGACACTTGCTTCATTTTAGGCACTTGCAAGAGACAAGAAACTCAATACTCGTATCAGATGTCCATACCATAAAACACAAAATACACCATTATAGGAGGAACACTAATTTTAAAAAATCAAGAGGCTGAAAAACACAACAAGAAGATAGAAACTAATCTACGATTCATTATGAAATAAGACTCACATTCTTCATTTTAAATAGATAGAACTCCTTCTCAACACATTACCATGCTCATATACCTCAATTTTATACACATTACAACAATTTTCAACAAATAACATTTAGTCAAATTTCCAAAAACTACAAAGTGAATTGCCAACCGTTACACTGAACTATGCTCAATTTTTCAAAAATGCACTCTTAATCATTTTATGATGAAGTCATGAAAATATGATAGATAAAACCATATAAACTCAACTTACAACAATATCTTAACTTCATAAAATACAAAGGATCAAATGAAATTTAACTTTCATCACAAGACCCCTCAAACAACAATGCACATGCAAATATCGAACTATGAATTTTTAACTCTTAAGCTTTTATAGAATACAAGAAAAGAGATAACAAATCACAACTCCAGTAGTCACTACTCCCCCACTTATAAGGAACTCATATCAATTAAAAAGATGAAACTATAACTTACCAACTACATCTTCATTTGGCTTTGATCCCTTTGGCTGGAGTACATAGAAGCGATTCTTTCTTGGGACATCACCTTCCGAAAAATTTGTAGGAACTTGCTCGCCCTTTTTTTCTCTAGACACAATAGATGGACAATCCATCACCTTATGACCATCCTTACCACAACCAGAGCAATTTCTTCTACCAACTACGCACCTTCCAATGTACTTCATCACACAAGTAGAGCAAGTAGGCTTAACACCTTAATAAATGCTACCACTTTCAACCTTTACCTTAGGATCACTAGATCCATCAAGATTTGGAGCCCTCTTCTTGAACGTAAGTTGGATTGCTCATTGGATCCACCCCTTTTCAAGTTCCTTGATATCCTACTATGTTTAGACTCCTCAATGGATTAAACATACACAATAATCATATACAAGTTTATGTCACTAAGGAGCATGGACGTATGACACTATTCTTTCACAAGGTCAAAAACACTGGTCACAAACCTACTAATCTCATTCTAATCTCATTCCTTGGGTTAGACACAAAGGATGGATCATGCCTAGACAATATAGTAAACATAAAAGAGTACTCTTCAACAGTTACATTTCTTTTCTTGAGGTTAATAACTCTTAAACCTTCAACTCCCTCCTCTCACGGGGAAAGTACTTCTCTAAGAAAGCCTCCTTAAACTCTTCTTACTATATGGGACCCGACTCAACCAATCTATTATGTTTCCATTGAGTGTGCCACACTTGATCAATATCCCTCAATTAGTATTAATCTAATTCCGCCTTCTCCGTAGAAGTAACCCCAATGGCACTCAATACCTTGTACACACTATCAAGAAATACTTGAAGATCCTCTACCCCCTCAGAGCCTAGAAAGATAGGAGGATTCATCCTCACAAAGTCCTCAATCTAGAGGTCATAGTACTCTGAAAAGCATTCACCCTAGGCCTAACGTCTCTCATCACATGAATAGTCATGGCTCGGGCTAGGGAAAGTAAAGCATCTCTAGTCTTTCCATTAGTCAAGTCCGGGGGAACCACCGGAACCTCATCCCCTTGACCCTAATATGAACATTAGCACCTCGAGAATTTTGAGCAGTTTGTGGAACTTGTCCACCTTGAGGAACTTCATCAACTTGCTCAATTAGAAGAGGAATTTCCTCATTCACCCTCTCTTCTTCAACCTTCATTGCAGCCAACATTCCAGTAGTAATCTTCATATAAACACAAAGAAACACATTAAGAAGGACACTCATAACTTTTTACTCTACGCCATGATACAAGAGTAGAAAAGAAGGAAACTCTATCGTTTTATAGCCTCTTGCTCATGGATGTTTCGCGACTCAATCAATGAACAAGACTCTAGTAGACGTGGCTTTTTGATAATTTTTGATTCCTAAGTACCACTTTATAACCTTATTCTCTAATACCAAGTTTGTAATAACCCGCATGTACACCGTAGAAGTAAGAGCACTCTTGGGTCGCTACATGGCGTACTTGACCTCTAAGAGGTCTTGTGGAATCCCTTAAACATCACTCATTGCATACATGTATGAAAAGTAGTGCGGATTCAAACTTTTGACCTGAATAATATCTTAAAACATCTTTCATATAAATGATAGAAAATACAATGTCACAACATACACCATCTTTAGATTAAAGAATAATTGGGACACGAACATTACAATATGAGTATAGAAAACTTAGTCTATTACAATACATTCATTGAAAGGGATCTAAAGATATTAATATCCTCGAATCATGTTATGACATAAAAACATTGCTTAAAAGAGTCCTAGTACAATGCATGTACTAAGTATGAAATACCATAAAAATTCATGAGAAAGGGTGGAAAAAAAAAAAAAAAAAGTGGAAAAATGGGAAAACGAATATTTTTGTCAGTGCCATGCAATTTTAGTGGCAATAAAAAATATGCTCTTTTCGGAAAAAAAAAAGATAGTATCGAATTTATATATAATATAGAATCCCACATATAACACTATCTTCCCATATGAATCACATAACACAAGATAGAACTAAGAACACATCAAAACACATATACATGATACCCTCCTACCAATTGTGATTCCAAGGTTTACTTGAGTGAGTTATGAAGCGATAGCCCATACAATCACCTCACACAAACCAACTGATATTCCCTTGTACTCTATACCGAAGTACTCAATATTATTATTCAAATTTCATTAATCACAACACCCTACCTAGCTCTACTCGTAAGACTCATGCTAGGCAATACTGAAGAGACCGCCCAGCACATACGCTCTCCAGCCCTACCTAGAGAATCCTTAAAAAAAAAGCGCTAGCCCTAGAATAGATAACCATTTAATTAACATACCTTTACTTAAGTCATTCGGAGACATTCAAGACTGGACATTCAAATTATGGTCTTGGAGAATAACTAGGGACTCACACACTAACATCTTCAAAGCATAATCATGCAATGTCTAGATAGCGTCCCATTCCACTAGATAAACTACATAGAACTTATCCACTCTAATATGTATCCCACAGGATGAGAATAGGCAATAACGGACATATACCATACTAGATATGCATGGAGTCTGGTGGAGTCTGGAGTCATAACCTACTCCCATAAGGATGTTCTACTTGTCAATGGTAGAACTAGTACACATCCCATGTCGGAACATGGTTAACGAATATTGAAGGTTTCTTTGTACTCTAGACTGCTAGAATTTGTTCTCACAGAGTAATTCAAATAAAGGAGCATATAAAGAGGTTTCATTTCTAGTTCATAACCAAATCATAATACACTTTACCAAGTAGGTTCCTTAGGGTAGACTTACAATGGTTAAGAGGATAGCTCAATTACATTCCTAAGGATGATTTCATACTATTGAATCCAACCAACCCTAAGTCCATTATTCACATGAGAAGGATACCATTCAACTATCAACATCAAGGATATCATAAACTTCTCTCTGAAAGGTTCAACATAAATTATCTTCTTTGCTATATTATGATCATATTCCATTCATATATATATATATTGATTACAAATGGTGATATAGCCTATTAATGTCAAGGGTTAATATCATATTATTTATATATCAAGTAACGGACACGAGTCTACCATAACAAGACCCATATACTTTCCATTATCACATATAACCTATCAATTGAGAAGCAAATAGAGACAACTTAGTATACTTGCAAGTCATCCTATACACTTATGTAGAATCATTTACATAACTAATCATAACTCTCATAGAATCCATCAAGAAGCATCATAATTCAACATCAAGTAATATACACAAGACTTCACCCTAGTTAGTTTATACCTTATTGCGTCATTTTGGTTTAGGGAACACTCACCTTAACCAACAGACCATGAATTAAACCTTTCACTGATAGAAGGTGGTCTACCAGCTAAAGTAAAACCAAACATAAACGTAGCTTTCTAGGTGGATCCACTAGCTAGTTTTCATATGGGGGCAACATAGTTCATGAATTAAGAGGTAGGTACACTCCATCTTCATACCATTTTCCAATTAGGCACTCCTCTCATGAGAATCCATTGGATGTGTATTCCCCTTTCGAAGTCAACACCACATGTAGAAATATAGGGTGAATCTTCCTCTTTGGGAAGTAGTCACCTCCCGTTGTCACGTTCACTGGTGCTAAGCTAAGTCCCTCTATTGAAATGTATTTAGTGTCTTTATTAATCATTATATCTTAATTTAGGTCATAGGGTCTAGACCTTGCATAATCATCATCATCATAGATCAATAAGAATTGCATGAGTATAGTCCTTTCATTACAATTCATATAGGTGAGATCAATACATAACATATCATTTAATAATAAGGCACATTTATAAGCATCACCATCCTTATAATATTCACATATTATAAACCTCACAACCATAGTCAAGAAATTTCAATTTAAGATCATACAAACCCTACCAATCCTAATCAAAGACATACTCCAATACAACATCATGATTCAACCACACTTAGTCATAAATTGAAGTAAAGAATAGGGATTATAAGACTTACCAAGTCTCCTCCATAATTAAACACCAAGGTCTTACCATCAACCCATACTTCATCAAAATTAGGTCATAACATAAACATAATTCAGTAATCAATCATGATAACAAGGCTAGGAGAATCACTACATTACAATGCAATACTAGATCATAGTTTAAGACAAGATAGATAGGTTAATTCACAACTTACTTCACAACCTAGATCATTCATAAAGAACTAGTATGAAAAGACACAGTTCACCCTTATACATTTTTTTATTAGTATAACAACATCATCTAGTAGTAAGCAATAATCAAGTCAATTTAATCACATAGCAAACTTGTTTCAATCAGGGTCAACCGCTAGGGTTAATGGTCTCATTAAAACTATGACCAAATCATCAATATATATCATAATTAGTTTATAAATAATCCATGTTAATATATTCATATTATCAAAAATAAACCATAAAAAATCCATTCATAACATGATTTTCGAGATGAGGAAGAACGCACATGAAAACTCAACTGTTGAAATTACTTTTAAGGAATCCTTTGAGGAAAGAAGTCTCAAAGGTGAATTAGATCCCATACCTTAACTTTTTATGAAGATTTATACTGAAATATTCTCTTTACAGCCCCCAAATACCTGCTCCTTGTATTCAATGGTGTATTCCAATAGAGAGATAAAGAAGAGAGAAGGAAAAGAGTTTTGTTTTGAGAGTTTTAATTCGACTAATTAGGTTGGGGTCTTTATATGGGGGGTTAATTAAGTTGATTATACTCCCTTAAACCCTTAATTAACAACCCAACACCTTAACTAATTAAATGAAGATAAGTTATAACGTGCAGAAAAATTTGACCCTCACAAACGAGACCCCTATCGATGGTCCGTCTGTGAGTCGAATGTCATAGTGCCTTTCTTTGCTTCACATCCATCGTTCTTATCTGAGACTATGAAATTGGGGTTTTTCAATTAAAAGTATATGTGTTGGTCAAAGGTTGGAAACGACGCCCCATCGATCAACACACTGATCGGTGACCCCATCTTGTGCTTACACACTGCCCAGGCAGTTTTGACACCAAGGTGCAAGGGTCCTCTTCAAGGGACCTTGTTTGGTCCTTGGGAAGTTGTACCTAGAATTTTTTACCATGAATCAAATGTAACACATGTAATACACCCTTCCACATAATTTATTGAATGTCCAAATCCTAAAAGCTAGTCAAATAGGCTAAAACAATCTAGTACCTTCTGGAACAAATTTTCGGACTTCAAGGATTTTCTTGAACGTTTTGGTTTCTAAATTTCCTAAATAACCTATATTCATTAAAATGGACCTTAAAACGGTGTCTAGACCTCATGAAACTTATGTTAGGCTTTAAGAAACATCTAGTATTTTTGAAATGTTACATTATGCCCCTCCTTTAGGAACATTTGTCCTGAAATGACTCTAAAACTCTTTTTGAAGGAAGGAATAGACTCAAAAATACAAGACAACTTGAATCAAATAATTTTAACAACGCAGTTCAAAATTTCAATTACCACCCATAAGGCTCAAACACTATATAATGAGACATGACCTTCTCACAACCCGCATGAGTCCAATATACATTACATATCAACTTATCAACATGTTACATAACTATTCACAAAGACTCACCATGTCAATATGCACAACATAACTCAAACAAGCAAAAACCAAAATTTCAAGTTCAAGTGCACACTTCCGGGTAATTAATTGAATGGCAAATCCCAAAATTCAAATTTTGGCCCACACAATTTCACTAAAAATCATAGAAAGTCAATCAATTTCTAGTCCTATTTGTATATTATAACAAAGAATTACTAGGCCTTAAGTTATCTAATAGATGATGGTAATTATTTCATTGGTCGGCCTCAACCGCCCATGTTGGCCAACCCTCCATAGGTGATTTTTCGCAATGAAAGCCTTTACAGAAACCACAATCTTTCTTTCTTAATTAAACCCGCCTTTAATTGGCTATCAAGGATTTTAAATCGGACCGATAGCCGTAGGAGGGAGGGGGAATAGGTGGAATGAGCATCAATCTTCTCGTAGAGGTTATCTTTTTAGCAAAACAAGACCGCTCACTAGGATGAATGGATAGGTGCACTGATACACTTTTTATTTTAAGCATGAAAACAGGGAAAAGAACCCCCGATGAACCAAGCCATTCACTAGTAAGTTTCAATCTAGACAACCGCTTATCCCACCCTTTGCAAGATTTCGTATGACCCACATAAAGGGACCAACTTCCCTTTTTTATACCAAATCTAACCACACCCATAGGTGCAATTTTCAATCAACGCTTATCACCCACCAATCTTAAAACTCAAAATCCCTCTCTTATATTGGCAATACGACTTTAGGCCGACTACGGCTGTTTGGAAACATTCTGTTCTGAGGTATCAACTTTTCCAAATCTTATTACTATGCAAATCGTTAACATAGAAGCGCAGGCTCCCCCACTTAAACCCCTCCAATATAAGCCGTAACACCTCCTAACCATAAAAGGCTTCATATAGAGTCCATGGAGATGATGAATGAAAAAACATATTATCATAAACAAACTCCACAAAGGTAAATGCTTATCCCAATTCCTCTTGACATCAATAATACAAGCCCTTAGTATATCCTCAAGTGTTTGAATATTTGCTTTCTCTCCTTTTAAATCCATAAGTTTTGTGGATAAATGTGTACTACCGACGTCACCTCGTACCGTACACCTTCTGGGAATGACCTACAAAACCTAGATGTCAATTGTGCACCCAGTCTAAAATGATGGATAACGGAATACCATGAAAACACACAATATCATCTATGAAGATGTTAGCATAATCTTCCACCGAATA
The DNA here is from genome assembly GCA_027704765.1 of Solanum habrochaites. NCBI lineage: Eukaryota > Viridiplantae > Streptophyta > Magnoliopsida > Solanales > Solanaceae > Solanum > Solanum habrochaites. The sequence goes on from JAKWJA010000793.1 coordinate 20,130, forward strand.
AGTAGACTTGACGGGATTAAAATGAGAATACTTGGTCAACCTATACACAACCACCAACATAGAGTCATATTGCTTTAGGGTTCTAAGCAAACCCACTACAAAATCCATATTGATGTCTTCCCACTTCCAAGTAGGAATTCAGATTTCTTGTAGTAATCCACCGTACTTTTGATGTTCGGATTTTACTTGTTTGCAATTTGGACACTTAGCAATAAACTCTGCTATGTCTTTCTTCAAACCTTCCCACAAAAAATTTTTCCTAAGGTCATGATATATTTTTGTCGAACCCGGATGAATGGAGTAGAGGGACCCATGGGCTTCCTCTAGAATCCGGTCCCTCAACACTTCTACCTCGGGAACACACAATTTACCTTGGTATCTAAAAACACCATCTCCCCCTAAGGATAATGATTTATTTAACTTACCAAGAACTGATTCTTTGCACTCCATCAAAGGTTGATCAGTGTGTTGTTTGGACTCCACCTCAAAAACTAAAGATGAATCGGAGTTATGATGGAACATGAAACCACCATTCGGAGAATCTTCCAACCTCACACCCAACCTAGCCAACCTATGAACATAATACACTAGGGCTTTATTCTCTTCATCTATGTGTTACACACTACCTATAGTCATACGACTCAGTGAATCGGCAACCACATTGGCCTTGCAAGGGTGATAAAGTACACTCATGTCGTTTTCATACAACAATTCTAACTACCTTCTTTGTCGGAGATTCAACTCCTTTTGGGTAAACACATATTGGATACTCTTATGGTATGTAAAGACATCAACATGGAAAGCATAAAAGTAATGCCTCCATATTTTCAAGGCAAACACCACGGCCGCTAAGTTAAGGTCATGAGTCGGATAGTTTCTCTCATGCACCTTAAGTTGCCTATAAGCGTAGGCTATCACCTTCCCATGTTGCATAAGCACACACCCTGAACCCACATGGGATGCATCACAATACACAACAAACCCCTTTGTACCTTCCGTTAAGGTCAACACTGTAGCACAAGTAAGCCTATCTTTCATCATTCGGAAGCTTCTCTCACATGCCTCCAACCACTCAAATTTCTTGAATGTATAGGTCAAAGTCGTCAAGGGAGATGCAATGGACGCAAAACCCTCCAAAAACCTTTGATAATGTCCTGCTAAACCCAATAAACTCCTAATGTCAGTTGGAGTCAATGGTCTAGGCCAATTTTTCACCTCCTCCGTTTTCCTTGGATCAACCTCAACTCCCTCACTAAAGATGATATGACCAAGAAATGTCAATGACCTCAACCAAAACTCGCCTTTACTGTACATGGAGAACAATTGATATTCTTTAAGGTTTTGCAAACCACCCTCAAATGACCCATGTGATCACTCTTTTTTTTCGATTATACCAAGATGTCGTCGATGAAAACAATGACAAATGAATCTAGGTAACTTCAAAACACCCTATTCGTTAGGTCCATAAACGCCGATGGAGCATTAGTGAGACCAAGGACATTACTAAGAACTCATAATGACCATATCTACTCCGAAATATCATCTTAGGTACATCCTCACCACTCACCCTAAGTTGGTGATACCCCAATATAAGGTCAATCTTAGAAAAGTTGCTCACCCCATAGAGTTGATCCAAAAAATCGTCAATCCGAGGGATAACATCATTATTCTTAATAGTGGCTTTATTGAGTTGGCGGTAATCAATATACATTCTCAAGGACCCATCCTTCTTTTCACGAAGAAAACCGGATCACCCATGGAGAAATACTAGGTATTATGAAGCTTTTGTCTAGTAAATCTTTAAGTTGAGCCTTAAACTCTTTCAATTCGGATGGACCCATCCAATAAGGAGGAATTGAAATGGGATTTGTATCTGGTAGCAAATTGATACCAAAATCAATATCCCATTCAGGAGGAATATAGGGAAGATCATTACGAAAGACCTCCAGAAATTCACTCACTAAGGGGACCGATTCAACTTGAGGAATTTCAGAGTCTAGATCTTGGACTCTTACAATTTGGTATAGACAACCTTTAGAGATCATTTTTCATTCTTTTAGACTAGAGATGATACGACCTCTAGGAGTTGACTATCCCCCCATCAACTCAACAACGGGTTCATTTGGAAAGTTAAACTTCCCTACCCTTGTACTACAATCAATAGGGGAAAAGAAAGCATCCAACCAATCCTTATCCAATATAATATCAAAATCAAGCATATCAAGTTCTACTAGTTGAACAGAACAAACTCTATTAGGCAACATTATGGGAAAATTTCTATACACCCTTTTTGCAACAACCGACTCCCCACCGGAGTAGACACTTATAAAAGGTTATGCAATTATGGGCGAAAGATATCAAACATTTTGCTATTAGAGAAGTGAACAAATAATAGGGTAGAAGCGGGATGGGATAAACTAAAGCATTAGTAGATCAAAGAGAAGACTTTCAAACATACTGGTTACCAGTCGGGCGAAGCTCTTACTCACCCCTAGTAGAGGGATAGAAAGAAGCGGGGGTCTTTCTTAGGAGCATCACTATAACACTTGCTTGAAGCTTGAAACACCCTATCTGACCCTTTATCATCAGGGCCAATCCCTCACCTTGGGACCATGCTTGCAACAATAAAAACAATTTCCCGTTCCAACCAAGAATTCACCAAGGTGACCTTTTCCACACTTAACGCATGTAGGCTTCTCATTTGGTGAGTTCCCACTTCTTCCCTTTTGGTCTTGAGGATTAGGAACCTCATTATCACGAGCCTTAGGTAATTTGTATGGAACTTGATTAGAGAACCTTTTTTTGAATCTAGGCTTGTCTTGGATTTCAAACCTATTCTTTGTAGAACTACCATTAAAAGATCTTGTCCTCTTATAATCTCTATTCTTTCTCCTAGACCTTGCCTCCTCCACATGCCGAGCATGCAGAATATGGAGACAAATGTTCATGTTATCATGTAGCATAGCCTAATGAAACTCCTCTTGGAAATCGTCTTATACCCCTATGACAAAGTGGATCGGTTAATATCTAGTATCGGAAACCAAAGGGGAAGAATATTTTTATAATTTAGTGAATTTCAAAAAGTATTCAAGAACACTTATACCTCATTGACGAAGATTGATGAACTTCACAACTTTAGCCTCCCTCATATCCGTAGGAAAGGACCGATCACGAAACGCCTTCTTAAAGATCTCCCAAGTAACCAGTCCACCCCTTAGGGGCCTATTGTTCCTCCATCAGACATACAAAGTTTGAGCCACATCTTTGAGTTTATATATGGCTACTTCAGCATTCAAACTAGAAGACAACCCCATAAAAAAGAGTATCTTGTAGACTTCATGAATGAAATCTTGGGGGTCTTAATAAACCTTGGATACATAGAAAGTAGTAAGATTAATCTTAGTGAAAGCCATAGTAGCAACTTGTTTATGAGCTCGGGGTAGAACCTCCCGATTAGCATGGGTCGTCATTTCTTAGGCTTGAGAAATGGCGACTTCTGTTTGAGTAGTAATTGCTCGGGCGATTTGGAGGAGATAGGCCCTTATATTCTCATCCGTTAAAAGAGGAGGATTCACCGGGGCTTGCTCATCATCCACACATTTCTCAAGAGAGGGAACTTGATCACCGAGGGAGGAGCTCCCGTATTGGCAATGTCTTCTACAAGTCTTCGTGCTGCATCCTTTGAGTATTCATTACCTATAATAACAATGAAAGGATTAGATGCAAAAGCATATATAGGTATAATCTAGTGGCACGATGTTGGATTTCCAAGAACGTAAGATTTCCCTAATCATAACATTGATTCCTATTCATAACTGTGAGGCGCTTCACAATTATGACCACAAACCTCCATAGACAAGGTTGAGAGAGAGATATAAAGTGAAAGATATTCAACCTCATGCTTTGATACCAAGTTTGTCTCATCCGAGTTTACCCCTATGAGTGTAAAACGGGCGTCATCGTCCTCTTGAGGGACTAAAGACTAGCCTCTTGCAGATTCATTGCATCATTAGGCCAAAAAGGTACGGAAATAGTAAAAAACTATCAATACCATCTACTTGGAGGTTTCATAGACCGTACATACACATAATCAGGTTGACATCAAGTATACATAGACCTGCGGATAGAAGGGACAAGCCTGCGACGTCATGGCACATAAATATTATATTTATAGGAGAGATAGAGATAGAGAGGAGAAAGAGAGAGATAGAGAGAGAGAGAGAGACACAGACAGAGAGGAGACTCACAAGATAGACACAACATGATATAGGAGAGAGAGAGAGACACAGACAGATAGAGACGCACAGATAGATACACAAAAGAGAGAGGGAAGAGGAATAGGGACCATATATGACTATAAGTTAATATATACGCACTCCACTCACACAGTAATATATTATATAGGTAAGATTTAAAACATATATGATAGATCAATAGACACAGACACTCAAACACACACAATATACAATATCTATATATAAGAAGATGAACATAGTCCTCTAGAATTGTCTCCTCTATACAATTTAAACGATCATCGCCAATGGGCATAGCCCTACATCAAGTAAGAAGCCACATATAGGCTTTATACAAATCGTACTCAAATGAAAAGAGTGAACATAAGGGTCTTATTAAAAACGCACCTCCAAAGCTAGAATATTTGCAATCGGTCCCTCGAAAGTGAGACATACCCATGGATGGTAGAGAATATCAAGTCGTCTTCAAGTAAATCTCGAATGAGACTCAACGATTGACACCTAAAGTTTGTGAAAAGAAGAAAAAGGGGTTGTACACCATTTGTACTATGTATTAGACCATATGCACATATAAGATCAAAACATGCTAAAAATGGACATTTATTTAAAATATGCTATTTACCCTTTAAAAAGACTTATACATATTCAACAAGCCATACAAAGAAACAAGACATACTCATTAAAAGTAAATCAAGCAATGTGCACATCATACTTAAACCCATAATTTACTACAACCCTATAATCAAGGAATAACATCACAAGCATGAATAAGAGATAACCGTATAATAATAAGCAAGACAAGTACCCATGAATTCTCATCAAGTCAACAAGTGAAATGACCAAACAAATCCCCCTAACCTTACTCAATCAAGTAGCCCCGACAAGAACCTATAGAGATTGTCCAACTTCACATAATATAACCTTTAAGGATGCTTAACATCATACTTTAATAATATATTCGAAATACATTTTCATAAGGATAATAATAAACATAAAGTACCATTTACATTGTAACATCAACATATTATTATCATACATCATTATAATATACATACATAATATAAACATCCTATGGCTTCCATCAAGGACAACTAGTGCCAAGCATAAATAGAGTCCCATACCCCTACCTAACCCAAGTAAAACATCTCAAGTCACCCTTGTTAGTTTATACAACATTACTTCATTTTAGTTTAGGCACACATGCCTTAATCGACATAGACCACATGAGCTAAGTGTGTAATCCGGTGTTGTAAAACCTTACACCGATAGAAGGTCGTCTACCGGCCAAAGTAAAATCAAACTTAAAATTATCTTTGTAGGTGCATCAATTATCTAGTCTTCCTATGGGAGAAACATAGTTCAAGAACTAAGAGATAGGTACATTCCCACTTCATAGCACTTCGCAATTGGAGACTCCTCTCATGGGAATTTATTGGATGAGTATTCGTATTTGGGAAGTCAACACCACATGTAGAACTATAGGGTGAATATTCCTCTTTCGAGGTCATTACCTCCCGTTGTCAAGTTCACTCGGTGCTATGCTAAGTCCCCTTATTGAAATGTATTTAATTATTTATTAACAATCATAACTAATTTTCGGTCATAGGGTCTAGCCCTTTTATAATTATTGTAATCATAACTCAATAAGAATTGCATGAGTATTGTCCTTTCATTACAATTCATATAGGTGAGGTCAACACATTACATATCATTACATAAATAGGTACATTGGTAAACATTACATCCTTATAACATTCACCACTTAATCCACCTCACAACCATAGTTAAGATATTTCAGTTAAACATCATACAAACCCTATCAATCCTAAATAAGCCATACTCCAACACCACATCATGAGTTATTCACAATTAACCACAAGTTGAAGTAAAGAATACGGATTGCAAGACTTTCTAAGCCTCCTTCAAAATTCATCATCAAGATTTTACCATCAACACTTAATTCAACACAATTAGGTCATAACATTAATATATTACAACAACCAATATTATAATAAGGCTAGAAGAATCACTACACCATAATTGAATACTAAATCAAAGCTTAAGACAAGATAATTAGGTGAATTCTCATAACCTAGATCAGTTATAAAGACCTATTATGAAAGTATGAAATTTACCCTAAGATGTTTATTATTACTGTAACAACATCATCTAATTGTAATTCAACAAATAATAATGTTAATTGAATGAAACAAAACCTAATTCTCATCTAGATCAAACCTAGGGTTGAGGGTTAAGGGTCATCCTCTACAACCTAGACCAAACAATCAATATAAAAGTAATTAGATTATACGCCATGGTTAGTAATGCAGAGTATCCTAAATGAAAACAGGTTAAATAAAAATCATGACCCATGATTTGAGACTGAGAGGAACCCACATGAAAAGTCAATTTTTTAAAATACTTTGAAGTAGCCCTTTGAGGAAAGAAGTCCCAAAAGTTAATTAGATGACATAACCCAATGTATAATGAATATTAGATGGTGAATTAGTCCCTTTACAGCGCCCAAATCCCTCCCCTAGATATTCTTCAAATGTGTCTTCCAAATAGAAAGAGAAAGAAGAGAGAAGGAAGAGGATTTGTTTTGTGAGTTGTGTTTAATCTAATGAGTGTTAAGGCCTTTATATGGGGTTTTAGTTTACTTAACTAAACTCCCTTAAACCCCTAATTCACCACCTAACCCATAAATAATTAAATGAACTAAGTTAACAAGTGCAGGAAAACTGCAGGCCCATCGACGAGACCACAACTGACGGGCTATTGGTCCATCGAAGGCTAGGCCTCCCTCCTTGCAGCCCTAACGATGTTTCGGTCTGAGATATCTACATGCGAGGGCTCCATAATTTTTACTAAGTGTTGGACGATGGTTGTAATCGACTCCCCACAAATAGACACATGAGCTTGTGTTCTTTGCCACCGTGTTGCACCTACCCAGCAGTGTTGCCTCTTACCTGCCTAGGGTCCTCCTCAAGGGACCCCATGGTTGATCCTTGGGTTTTTTTTTTTTTTTCTTGAGGGTTGTACCAAACTATGCAACAATAATTATACTAAATCACCATTAAACTACCCTTTCCACCAATGGTTCATGGATTCCAACTTTTCTAACAGCTCTCAAATAGGAGTGGCACTCTAGTACCTCCTTAAAAAAAGATTTCCGAATGTCATGACATTCTGGAGTTTGGTTAATAAATTTCCTAAATGACCTATATTCATTAAAAATAGGTTTTAAAATAGAGTATAGACCTTATGTCACCTATGCTAAGCTTTAAGACTCGTTTTGAATTTTTGAGGTGTTACAGAACTCATACCTCCTTGATGAAGGTTCATAAACTCCACCGCTTTAGCTTCCTTCATATCCCTAGGAAATAACCGATCAAGAAAAGTCTTCTTGAAGATTTCTTAACTCACCGATCCAACCCTTTGAGGCCTAATGTGTAACACATTGAAAATCCAAAACTCGTGGTAAAGCCTAACATAGGTGTCATAAAGTTTAAAAAGTTGTCTAAGTCCATTTTTAATGAATAAGATAATGTAGATTTTTTAAGAACTAAAACGTCCAAAAACGTCCGGGGAAGTTGGGGTTCAAGGGAGGTTGAGTGGCCTAGCCTTTTTACTAAAATTTTAAAAGAGACGGAAAAATGTAACGAAATGGGTGAAGGCTAGCTAATGGGTGTTTGAAGTGTTCAGGATTGAACTTCTGGGGTAGGACTCATCAAGGATAAACTAAGGGCCATAGAGGAGGACCCCTGTTGTTTGATGCAGCACTGACTGGCCGTGTGCGTCGACGGGGCATACGATGGTCCTTATTGGATCGACGGGGCATCGAGGCCACCGTCGTCCCATAATTAGAAAGATTCGTGAAGGCCCTTGTTTATCTAGCTATTGTTACTCACGATGGAAGGGGTTGACAAGGCTTCATAGGCTCGACGGGGCGTCGAATCCACAATCACCCCATACTAAGAAAAATTAGAGGAAGACCTTGCCTGCAAAGTCTCCAACAAAGACACCGGAGCGCAGGAAGGAGGGGCGGTCATCTATCGACTCACCGATGGACTGTCGATCGGGGTCTCGTCGGTGAGGGTCAACTTTCACTGATGAATTTAAATGATTTCAATTAATTAATTAAGTGTTTTAGGGGTTAGTTAGTTATTAAAGGGAAAGTAATTAAGTTAATTAAGACCCTCTATAAATACCCTTAACCCTCATTAACCTAAAGATCACTATAAAAATAAACTCTCTTCCTTCTTTATTATTTCTCTCTCTACATGAACTCACCTTTGAAAGCTAGCAAGAACTAGTGTTTGGGGGCTAGAAAAGGGTATATTCTTCATAAAATTGTAGAGAAACATTAAGGTATGGGTTCTATTAACCTTTTAGATCCTTTCCTCAAAAGGTTCCCTCAAAATAGATTTCAAAAAGTTGAGTTTTCTAATGTGTTTCATGCAATTATTAAATTGAATTAATGGTTTGAGTTGTTAATGAATTCTGACAGTTCTATTGACTAGATTTTCCAGTAATTCAACGTGTTTATGATAATTGTGATGTTTGATCTAGTTGAAGAAATGATCTCTATCCTAACCCCTAGTAATGTCTGATTTTATATTGATGGTAATCTTGAAAGGAGTTGGTTGTTGATTAGATTACCTATCATATAGTGCTTTATGAAAAAATTAAGAGGAAATTATAGCCCATCATGCTTAGTCGTTGAGATGTGATTTAGGTTATGAATTATAATGTGAAATTTTCATAAGTACCTTTTCTCAAGTTGGATCCAAAGATGAATTGTGTTTATCAAGATCAAATTGGCCTTTGTTATTCTATTGTTTATCATTATGCTCAAGTGTTTACTCCCCAAGTTGGGTTGCGTTATGGTGATGGTAAGACCTGATGATAATTAGATGGGAAAGTTTGGTAAGTCTTAGAAATCTCTATCTTTACTTCCAATTGTGATTAATCATGTTAAGCAATGATATTACATTGATGAAGTATGCCTTATATTAGGATTATAGGGTGGTATGATGTTGAATTTAAATGTCTAGACTATTTGATGTGTGGTAAAATTAAGGGTAGGTGGATATTAGGATGGTGAAAACTTATCCAATGATGCTTAATATGTATGAAATGCTAATATGTTAATCTCACTTATGTATTATGATGAAAGTACTTATACTCATTACAATCTTATGTGAGCATATTCCGATGCTAATGATTTAAGGGGTGGACCCTATGGCCTACATTAAGTGATGTATTGATTCATAAAACACTTAAAGACATTTCAAAAAGGTACTCTAGCTTAGCACCAAGTGAACTAGATAGAGAAGTGTCCCTTCCCTCATAGTGAAGGTAGGAGCACTACATTACTCTTGAGATTGGAGACTATAATGCATGGCGAATAAACAGGGTCCCAACAAAATCTCCTAGTTCTTGAACTATGTTACCCCCATATGAATATTAGCTAGAGGATCCACATAGTTGCTATATTTTATATTTTTGTACTACCTTGTCAAGTAATCCGCCTTCGTTCGATGTAGGATTTTATGACACCGGAATCCACACTCTCTACGTGGACTATGTCGGTTAGGGAAAGATGATCCCAAATTTTAATACAAATTAAAGGACATGAACTCTAACTTGGATAACCTATGGGGTTAGCATAGTCTAGGTTGAGGTATGGGACTCTACCTAGACATTGCACTCGTTAGTCTTGAGGAGATCTTAGAGGAGGTTTTCTGTAATATGTTTATGTTATGATAAATATGATGTATATATATATGCTGGACCAGGTCTATTGGTTGATACTATATGTTTATTTGTTCCGTTTATGATATAACCCTAGATATGATGATAATAAAGGATGAAAATGCATCCTAAACGCCTGATATGTAAAGTTGGACATTAGTCATGTTTTTGTAGAGGATACTCTATTAAGTTATGGGGATTTGCTTGGTTATTGCCAATGTTGACCAGATATACTTATGAGTGTTCTCTTGCTTAATTATGATATATTTAAATCTTATTCATTATTTGATATCTTATTCCTTAGTGTTAGGGTTGTAGTAAATCATGATTTCTAAGTGTGTTGGGAAACTGTTAATTTTAGATTAGTAAGCATGATTGTTTGGTGTTGATAATATGTCTTACTGAACTTGCATTAAGCCCCTAAAAGGGGGTAGAATGCATGTTTTAATAAAAAGTCCTCTTTAGCATGTTTAATTGTGTAGTGCATCCGATTCATACCTAGTACAGTGGAGTCTAACCCTATTTTCTCCCTTTTCGAAAACATTTAGTTTACGGTCGCTGAAGGAGGGGTTTGAAAGGCCGTTAGTATTGAAGGTTTTGAATTCTTCATGTCATCAAAGTAAGGTAGGTCCTAAACATTTGAGGGCAATGCCATAGTCTAGATTGGATTTTGTTATGAGCTTATTGGCTCTATCATTCTTGCCTTTTATTTTGAATATTTTACTTTTGTATGACCTAATATGGTCATGTTTAATTGCTGTAAGGGGGCTATGCCCATATTTGGATATCATTATATGGATTTAGACGAACAAATCGTTTTGAGACTATTTCTAATATTTTTTAATATATGTGTGTGAAATAAAAGTATAAAGGCTATGGACTTTCCTATGAAGGGTCTAAGTATACCCGATATGAATATATATTATGTGTATGTAGAGGTCAATGTAATCTTCCACGTAGAGAAAATAAAAGTTTTAAATTCTTCCGCATTTTTCGACCTATGAATGTAATGACATTAAAATAAGAGGCTAGTTTTAGTCCTTTAAAATGATGACAACTCCGGTTACGTCTATGGGGTAAACCCGGATGTGACTTATTGTCTCTCGATTGAACATACCATGTTTCAGGCACATCTTTGAGTCAATATGTGACTTATTCGACCTTCTAAATAGTAGACAACCTCACACCAAAGGGTATATTCTAGACTTCCTCAATGAACTCTTGGAGGTCTTCATCAACCTTGGTCCTGTATAAAGTAGGAGGATTCACCAGACTGAAATCCCTTAGACGGAAAGCCATAATATCTACTTGTTGATGAGCTCGGGATACAACCTCTCGATTATCTTGGGCCTTAATGAATTTGGATTGAGCGGTGGTGGATTGTTCTTGATTAGTAATGGCTTGGGACATTTGGAAGAGAACAACCCTTAAAATCTCATCCGTCAAAGGAGGAGAATTCACTGGGGCTTGTTCATCATTCACATTTTCGGCAAGAGGTGTAACTTGATCACCACGGGGAATAGCTCCTGCATTGGATATCTCTTATTCAAGTCTTCGTGCCACATTCTTTCGAGTATTCATCTATAATCACAATGAAAGGATTAGATGCAAAGGCAAATAATCGGTATTCTCTAGTGGCATGATGTTAGATTTCCGTGAAAGTAAGAGTTTCCAAAGCATCACATAAATTCCTATTCATAACTGTGGTGTACTTCACAATTATGAATACAAATCTACATAGACGTGGTTGAGAGAGAGACATAGAATCCAACATATTTAACCTCACACTCTGATACCAAGTTTGTCACATCCGGGTTAACCCACCAGACGTAACCGACGTCGTTATCCTCTTTCAGGACTAAGACTAGCCTTTTTATTTACATCATTTCATTCACAGGCCAAAAACAAGGAAGAATTAAAACTTTTCATTACATCTTCTTGTGGGTTTACATAGACCTCTACATACACATAATATATATTCGTATCGAGTATACATAGACCCTTTGCATAGGAAGGTTACATAACCTTCTACTATTATTGCACATACATATATATAGAAGATAGAACATAGCCATTAAAGATTATCTACTGTCATAACCGTCTAACAAGATCAACAATTTGGGCATAGCCCTACATCAAAGTAAAGAAGCCATATATAGGCTTATACAATTCGTACTCAAATGAAAAAATCAAAAGAACATACGAGTCTTAAAAATAAAAAAACTCCATAAGCTAGATAGTGGCACCGCCCTTGGAAAATAAGGACCTATCCTACTTGGTTGATCAAGATATAAAAAAAAAATTCAAGTCGTCTCCAAAGAACCTCAACGACCGAAACCAAAAATATTGGAGAAAAGGATGAAATGGGGTTAGTAAGCCACTTGTACTAAGTATGAGACCATATGCACACACAATATCAAATCATGATAAAAAGAACATTTTATCAAAACATGCAACTTTCATCTTTTGAAAGGCTTATGCATCATCAAAGGAATATACAAATCAAAAAGGAATATTCATTAATTCAAAGAAAATATCATGCCTATCAACATACTTCAACTCATAATCTAATACGATCCTACCATCAATCACTATATAATATCATTTACATGTAAAATCATCATATTATCATATTTTGCATTCATTATAATTTACATATATAATATCAACCTTATAAATCTTCCATCAAGGAAAACTAGTGAAAGGAATAAGTAGAGTCCCATACCTCTACCTAAGCTAGGTCAAACCTCTCAAGTTACCCTAGTTAGTTTATACTTCGTTGTTTCATTTTAGTTTAGGTAACACTTGCCTTAACCGACATAGATCACAAGATCTAAGTGTGGAATCCGGTGCTGTAAAACCTTACATCGATGGAAGGTGGTCCACTGGAAAAAGTAAAACAAAACATAACGTAGCTTTCTAGATGGATCCACTAGCTAGTCTTCCTATGGGGGCAACATAGTTCAAGAAATCAGAGATAGGTACACTCCCTCTTCATACCACTTAGGAATTGGGGTCTCCTCTCATTGAAATCCATTGGATGAGTATTCCTCTTTGGGAATTCAACACCACACGTAGAACTATAGGGTGAATCTTCCTCTTTGGAAGTCATCACCTTCCATTGTCAAGATCACTTGGTTCTAAGCTAAGTCCCTTTGAAATGTCTTTAGTGTCTTTATGAATCATCATATCTTAATGGAGGTCATAGGGTATAGCCCTTGTATAATCATCATCATCATATCTCAATAAGAACTGCATTAGTACAGTCTTTTCATTACAATTCATATAGGTGAGGTCAACGTTACATATCATTTCATAATAAGTCACATTGCTAAGCATCACCATAATTATAACATTCAAATCTTCCTCAACCTCACAACCATAGTCAAGACATTTCAATTTAAAATCATACCAATCATACCAATCCCAATCCAAGGCATGCTCCAATACAACATCATAATTCAACCACACTGAATAATAATTTGAAGTAAAGAATAGGGATTACAAGACTTACCATGTCTTCTTCATTATTAAACACCAAGGTCTTACCATCAACCCTTACTTCAACCCAATTAGGTCATAACATCAACATAATTTAATAATCAACATGATACAAGGCTATGAGAATCACTACATCCCAGTTCAATACTCGATCATAGTTTAAGACAAGATACTAAGGTTAATCACAACTTACTTCACAACTTAGATCACTCATCAAGAGCTAGTATGAAAAGACTACAATTAACCCTAATACTTTTATGATTAGCATAACAACATCATCTAAATGTAATTCAGCCAATAGTCAAGTCAATTGAATCATATACAACCTAATTCATATTAAGATTAACCTAGGGTTAAGGGTTAAGGGTCATCATCTAAAAACTAGACCAAACCATCAAGATATATCATTATTAAGTTACAATCCATGTTAATATATTCATAATGTAGAAAATAAACGATAAAACAAATCCATGATAAATTGATTTTGTAGATTGGGAAAGAAACCCACATGGAAAACTCAAATTTGAAAATACTGTTGAAGGAACCTTTGAGGAAAGCAGTGTTCAAAGGTGAATTTAATCAAATACCTTAACATGTTATGACAGATTTTGTTGGTGTGAAATCGTCCCATGACAGCCCCCCAAATCCTTCTATATCTTTTGTCGTCAATAGTGGTCTTCCAGTAAGTAGAGAGAGAAAAAAGAGAGAAGGAATAGAGTTTTGTTTTGAGAGTTGTAATTTCACTAGTTGGGTTGGGGTCTTTATATGGGGGTTAATTAACATAATTAGACTCCTTTAAACCCTCAATTAACCACCTAACCCATTAACTAATTATATGAAAATACATTAAAAGGTGCTGGAAAATTTGACCCTCACATACGAGACCCCGATCAACAGTCCGTCTCTAAGTCGACGGTCATTGTGTCCTTCCGTGTTGCAGATCCGTCGTTCTTATCAGAACAATGAAATTGGCGTCCTTCAATAAAAAATCTATGTGTTTGTCCACGGTCGGCAACGATGCCCCGTCTATCAACACATGGATCGTCGAACCTAAGTCATGGTTACACACTGCCTAGGTAGTGTTGACACCTACCTGCAAGGGTCCTCCCCAAGGGCCCTTGGTTTGTCCTTGAGGAGTAGTACCCAGAAATTTCTAACATGAATAACCTGTAGCACATTTTATACACCCTTCATCCTAATTTGATTAATTTCCGACTCCTAAAAGCTAGTCTAATAGGATAAGACACAATAGCACGTTATTAACCAAATTCCGGACTTCATGGACGTTCTTGGACGTTTTGGTTTCTAAACTTCCTAAATGACCTATATTCATTAAATGGACCTTAAAACAGTGTCTAGACCTTATGATACTTATTTTAGGCTTTAATACATGTCTTTGATTTTCAAAATGTTGCATTCACCTAATTTGATGAATTTCCGACGCTTAAAAGCTAGTCAAATAGGTTAAGGCACTCTATACCTTCTTGAACAAATTTCCAGACATCATTCACATTCTTGGACGTTCTGGTTTCTAAACTTCCTAAATGACATATATTCAGTTACATGGACCCTAAAATAGTATCTAGACCTCATGACACTCATGTTTGGCTTTAAGACACGTCTTGGATTTTCGAAATGTTGCACTATACAAGGTGTGACACAATGTAGTTACATGTCATATAATCTTAAAGCCCATGTGAGGATCTATATAATCCTAGTTCTTTTTGAGGGTCATAACAGTATCCCCCACTTGGGATCATTCATCCTTAAATTACACTTAACACTTTCAATCATTTTCAGGGACTCAACGACCCATCAACATCTCACATCATTCACATATCATCATATAATAGTCAATGCAATTATTTTAAAAGGAACACCAACTTCATACCATTATGCCCCAATGCAACAAAAGAAAGTAGAAACTTTATTCACTCACTCGTAATTCATCAAACAACTAGGAATTTCTGATGTTAATAGGAGGAACATCCTTATCCTAATCATGACATGGCCAAAAAGCTCAATATGCAATAACCTTTAAATTACACATAGGCATGTTTACCACTATCACTCAAGAGACAAATAAGTAACTCAAACTAGTATGCACATAGACCATGACTAGTGTAGATCAAAAAAATACTTATCAATTAGGTATAACACCATCAAGGACATACATAACATAAAAATGTTTAGTTGTGTTCTAGGACGAAGTTCCTTCTCCTTAACAAACTCAAATGTCATCGTAAAGTTCATATACAAACATTTCATAAATATTAATTCATTTTAATGAGGATTTCTGTACTCCTAACAAAAGTATGCTCATACTCCCTTCTTATGAAGAAAAATGGTAAGTCACACCAAACACATCACAACATTAGGAAGTTATTTCTTGAATTTCTAATTTCTAGCACAACACTAGTTTTATATACATGCATCATATAGGAAAATTGTTATAATTCGTAGGAACATATCAATAAGTTTTACTAGACACTCCATTACTTCTCATGAATGAGCCTATATTAACACTTCCCAAATCTCAAAGTCACACATATTAAAGGGACTCATCTTTTCTCATTTAAGGAAAACTCAACAAATCATTTTGAAGCCAAAACACCAACACATCAAAGGGGTTATAAAGCGTGTTCATCAAACCATCTCATAAAGTCAAATGCACATTTATCATATTAAGACGCACAACAACATGAGGAACATGCAATTTGTAGAAATTCATTTTTCATGGAGTATGAATTCTTCAAAACATGAATAACATAGTGACATTTAAGAAATACATAACATATTGAGAACATGCAACGTACACTCATATGAAAGACTCCATAAAATTAACAAGCTACTAGGAACACTTTGTTTTCAAGCTTGCGTAAGAATAGAAGGAAAAGATAGGGATATCAACAACCTTACTACTCAAATCATCATCCGCAACTTAGGGTAAACCCATCTAAGAGAAACTTATCATATACACGAGAACTTGTACTTATTTATCCTTCTAGTCAAGTGCTAAATCCCCCTCTTAGGATCAAGCTTATGCAAACCCTTCCTAACATCATCTCCTTTTATCTCTCAAGAAGAAACCATTTCTTACAAATATTCATTCACACTCAATTAGGTGAGCCGATTTCGATTGAATGCTAAATGAGCGTAGCCCGAAGTTACTCCAACCTCATCGCTCCAGTCAATTAAAGTGATTTACTTATTCATAAAGAAGTTTAAGAGCGACAAAGCAAAATAGGCACATTAAGGCGAATTCAGGAACCTTAATATGCTAAGGCCCACATTATCCCCAATTGCGGGAAAGACTAAATAAATATTCATCACCACATGACCCTTAACACACCCAAGGTCAAAAAAATACAAGACAATACCTAATACTATCTAACATAAGAAGGTTGACCACCATTGTAGATGTTTCCGACTTAATCTACATCCAAAGCGAGCCCTTACTATCTCAATCATCAAGAGGTGCTCTCAGCACTACATATTTACTTCAAGAGTACTAATCACCTAAAGGAGGTAATAACAATAAAAGTTAGGTCATACACCCAACACGTAAGGTATTATAAACGCCACCATAATACCAGCGGTAATTCTATTATCCCAATTACATTCTACACCTAAGCCCCCATAAAAGTGTTAACGACCAAAACTGAGACCGCCGTTTTTGCGCACCAACAATTACCTCTCCTATTGCTGACAATTCTGGAAACTACCCAATCTAAAAGACTTGCACATTTCAAATAATATCAACAGAAAGTATATGCGGACAGAATTAAACTAATTAATAAAAACCAATATCAATAACTTCTAAAAGATCACATCCATGGAGGTCCCACAAAATCTGGAAGTCATACCACAAAGAACAATCTATGATCAAATACTAAACTAAAGAAGTATTCTAGAAGCTAAATAAACAAAAGCGGAGTCCCATGCCCCGCCGAAACTTCACAAGCGCATCATAGCCCATGAGGGAGCAAGAATACAGTCCAAGATAGAAGCATAAAGCTACGACACCATGAAATCGCGTGAATACTGAAGACAAAATACGACTAAACAAACAATGGCTTATAGTTGCGAGTTGAGTTGAAGACGACGGGATGTTTGTGCCAATCCACATATAACAAAAGACAAGAACATACAAGTAGGGGTCAGTACAACGAAGTTATAGAGTAGTATGTCTCGGCCAACTATACAAAATGAGAAAAACACATTTATATATCAAATCATATCATAATCAACTAACAATACTCAACAGTGCCTAGCCAACAACAAGTTATTACTCATTAATAAGCACCGCTCAAGTCATTCCATGAGGCACTCAAGACTCAATGCCATACCCATTGGACCGAATTAGGTTCATTAAGAATTGCGCGGTATATATAACATCTCTTACTTTCAAAGATTCATTATGTATTTATTCTCCTTGTAGTCGGTACGATGACACTCCCATATTCCCTCAATTTACGTGTCGCGTTCGGGAACACCCGTTCTCAATAATTCTCACGTGTCAGTTCGGTGACATCGATTAAATTTCAGATAATTATGCTATAATATCCCCTAAATTTTACGTGTCGAGTTCGTAGACACCGCATCCTTAATTTACCGTGTCGCCAGCTTCGTGACACCCCAGATCCCTTATTCTCATGAAGGCTCGGTTCGTGACACCCGCTTCCACTAATTCATCATCTTGTTCATCAAGCCTTCTTTTATACAAAGGACAGTCATCAATTCTCATTAACAAGGTCAGCATGAGGACTTTCTTTCACAGATTAAGATTCAATAGATTCATTACATGATTATTTTATCACAAATTGTATATTCACATTCATACAAGCATACAATATAAGCAAGATAGAAAGGTTTGATAGCTACATACCCAATAATATCATCTCGCTATTAAGCAGTTTACTAGAAATAGCATAGTAAACCATACACCTATCTCCACCGCAGAATAACGATCAACATTTATCTTCTCAAATCCTGCGTATTTACCTACTCTCTTGGATCGATATTTTGGTTTTTCCCTACTCTCTGATGCTTTCTATTTTTTCTATTTCAAACCTCTATTTCTTTTACGTAATTCTCCTATAATCTTATAGTATAAAATTGGTTATGCAATAATAATCCTACTAATTTAATCTCAAGGTTACCTAAGTTTTAACCCCAAGAAATTAGACTATTACATTAAACCCACATACTTTATAATTAAACAGCAGAATAGTCCAAAAGAAGCCCCTTAAATTGATTTAAAATCAGACAATCGACACCCATCTTGGGAATTACGAGTCTAGCTGAAGGCGCCCGTCGTGCCTGCGACGGTAGCGTACCTGCCTGCTCCGTCACAGAGTTCAGAGACTAAGAAATTTACATGAATGGCCGTGTGACGGTAGTGTAAGGTCCGCAAAAAGACGTCTTTCCGTCTCATGCCATCCCGTATCGTGAGTGCAGAGAAGGCGCTCCTCTTAGTACCCAAATTTAGTAAATTCTAAGCTGGTTTGGAACGTAGACCCCCACGATGGTCCGTAGTGACCATGCGGCCGTTCGCTCGTGGGTCTAGTCGACTCAGCCATGACTTTTTTCAGGAATAAAAAACTAGCTGCTCAAAACGACTAACCAGCAGTTGTTACCAATAGCAATACCAATTATAACACGTGTCGTTCTCGAACGATCAGACCTGTCCAAAGAAAAAAGCGTGTCAAAAAAGGAGTAACTGAATCTACTGTAAACAGCAGGTGCCGCTGCTGATCTTGTCTTGCATAATAGCTCTTCTCCCAAGTGGATTCTTCAAACTGCGTCGATCTCTATTAGCACCTTAATGGCATGCCCCAATCTCCCTTCGAGCCTCAACTTGCGGACTTGTATCAAAATGGACAACAGGATCCTCCTATAATGACAGGACTCATCAAGCAGAACATGCAAATAACAGGTGCACTCCTGACATGCCCTAGAAGCAAGGCAATTCATAAGCCCACCTCCGCTACTCGCCATATCAGAGACTTAAAATGCGACCAATATACTTGCCGGCTTAGCCCCTGTACCTCTTTAACCAAACCGCATCAACCCTTTAGATGGCGCAAACCTTCAGCCAGTACTTTTTTACCCTCCAGTAACTCCAAGGTCCCTAACTTTCGCATCCGCAATACTCATTTTCGCCCTACTTTGCCGCCTGCCACTAAAAAGCTTTTCTTGAATAGAATTCACCTTCTCTAATGCATCCCTCAAAAGGTCCAGTAACCCAAAGGTTAACCTCCGAATGCCTTCAAACCTAACCATGGTCGAGCAGACCTACATCTCCTCCCATTAAAACAGCAGCTTCGAAGCGAGCCAATCAATACTTACAGAGTAGATAGCTATAGATTGTATGAAAACTCCGTTAAGCGGTAGCAGTCCTATCCCAGTGACAACGAATCACTATTCACACTATGCTCGAAGCACCAATAATTATCCAATCACTTGATCGTTCGCTCATACTGTCCATCGGTCTGACGCCGGCTGAAGTGAATAGTAACTAAGGCATCCAACCGAGTACCTAATTGCAGCATAGCACAGTCATCTCAAAACATGAGAAGTAAACTGCCCCTACCTCTATCTAATATGAATGGAAAGTAGACCGAACTCCATGCCAATATCGAACAATTTTTGCACGATGTAGAAGCATCTGGCCTCTAACTTTTTGCGATATCGTAGTCACTTAACCGGAGAGGAAATGAGACCGAGTACTTAAGTTAATCTTTCCACAATTACCTAATTAAAGAATCAAACTTGCCCCATGTCTTTGCGAAAGAGCAGACCACGAAAGTCCATGTGCCAATCCATCTCCACTTCCATATCAGGAATGGCGATTCTCTTGAAGGGTTCCTCTGCGCCCTATGTGTTCATACTTTAGCTGCTGACAAGTTTGGATATTTGGCCCAAACAAATCAACAATGTCGCGCCTTCTATTCTTACTCCACCAAAAGTGCTTGACCTTCATGGTCACGGCCTACTGATCTTGTTGCACCAGGACTGTCTAGATATATCCGGAACTATGAGACATCTGTAAGAATCTGTGTGACAATAACAAATGCCTCTAACACGGGGCTAACGACATTGACCCTTACCCTTAATCTCAAAACACATTACTCTCCATATCGCAACTTCTTAGCCATACTCCTCGCAAAACACCATATCCCAGAATCGCGACCTTAGGCTTCTCATACAGTAGCAAATTGTTTCCCGATCGATAACTTGCTCAAAAAAGAAGATCTCACCTTCCAAACTGGCCCACAAATCCTCCCTTACTCATATCACTCTAACTCATTAAGTCATAGCCAGAAGTCCTTCAACCTGCTACTAGCAATAGCGGCCGCTCTAAGAAACTTAGTAAGTGCCGTGCCTAAACTCACCCATGACATTCCCTGCCCCCTTTCTCCCTAATTAAGGCGTCTGCCACACTTAGCCTATTCCGGGTGCACAAAGATAGAGCAACATATCATAATCCTTTAGTAGCTACATCCCCCTACCTCAGTCTCAAATCATATCTATCTGAGTAAAAGACCTATTAGATAGGCTACGATGCATCCGTATAGACTTACACACTAACCATAATAGATAGTGCTCTCATTGCCTTTAAGTGGCAAACACCCAAAACCCGCCGCCCAGCCCAACTCTAAAATCGTGGGTCGGATAAGTTATGTTCATGCTACCGTTAATTTGCCGTCGAATGCCATAAGACGACAATCACATTACTTCTCTTGCACTCGCACTGCACCCAAAATAGCAATAGGAGGCATCCCTAATAAACAATGAAGTTCTAACCTATAATGGCAAAGGTACAGGAAGTGCGGTAGTCAACAAGGTCTTGAGTTTCTAGAAGCTTTCCTCACATATCCATCCACCGACCATACAAATGGAACATTTTGCTTAGTCAAGTTCATCATATGGGAAGCAATAGAAGGAAAGAATCCGTGACAAATTCGACGCCCGTAGTAACTAGACCCTAACCACAGAGAGCCCGGGGGGTTCGTTATTTTTGACACACTCTAGCTAGCGTCTTAAACCAATTCTTCAATACGTCGATACTGTAGAAGGTGATCCACATCACTCATCCTCTAGAAACCACGTGCCCAAGAAGGACACTGAATACTAGCAAAAAATACAACACTAGGAGATTTGGCATAAAGCTTTTCTCCCTCAACATTTCCAACCACACCCATTCTCAAATGCTCTAAGGCTTCCCCCTTCTTAATCTTGGTATATCAGTATATCACAATAAGTACTGATCACAAAGAGAATCCAGATAATAGCGCTAAAAGTCCCTTCATCAAGCTCATGCAGGGCAGCAGAGCGGCATTCGCTGTAGTCCAAAGCCGACATATACAAGGAAATTAATAATGCCATACCTGGTTCTGAATAAAGACCAGGATTTGGCCCACATCCACTGCTGCACAGCCCTAATTTAATCAATTGATGATAACCAGACCTCAAGTACAATCTTAGATGAAGACACAAGAACCTGTAATATCGATTGAACTAATCATCAATGCAGAAAGCAGAAGAGGATATCTGACATTATCATAACAGCTTACATTATTTAGTTGCCCGGTAGTCTATGCCACATCGAAGATTCCCACTTTATCTTGTCACAAAAGAATCAGGAGCCCACCCAAGGGAGTAAGTATGCCCAACATCTTGCAGTCTAATGAACCCTTTCACTTAACAACTATGAGTTGCGGGCACTTGAAGCTACTCTAAACTTTTTGCGGGTATGCAATTCTATAAGGGGGTATGACGAAATGGGACGAAGTACCCGGTTCAAGATTGATGCAGAAGTCAATATCTTATCCGGTGCGCCCATAACCAGGAAGGTCTCTGCAGGAAACAATCTAAAAACTCGCGGCACTATAGAAACCGACTCACCGCTTGAAGGGTCTTAGGTAGATTCATCCCGGAGTGTGCCAAGAAAGCTAAGACAACCTTACTAACCATTATACTTAGCACGAAGAAAGAAGAATGACGATTCGAACCGGATTGCCCGTGGGAAGTGTAGTCACCCTCCACACTAACGGGATCTGTACCCAGGCTTAGAGCTAACGTCCCAGTTTTACAGCGAGTTACAAGTCCAAGATTAGCAAAATTGGGAGAAAGCAAGTCATACCCAGAATTACATAAAATCAACCCTTTCCTATGATAACCAAGTCCTACATGAGTATGCTCCCCCACAAAATGTCACAAGACAAGACCTGTACACTTTTAACTATTCACGACTCACCACCGGAGTAGAAACACGAAAGGCATGTCAAGCAATTCACAAGCTCAATTAAGAACATTAGGAAATGGGAAGAACATATGAACATTGGGAGCCCACGCGATCAAATAACTACCAAGCCATGAATCACCAAACCAAGAGATAACCTGTGATAACAGACATCTGATGCCTCAGCCTTTAGGACCGCCAGGGCAAAGCAGTACAATGCGAAGCCGCCCCTATCACCGTCTGCCGTTAGCCCCTACCATGTTGTGTATGCTAGTGCGATCCAGTTTAGCCCGCTTGACCTCGTCCGTTTTGGTGAAACCCCATTACCTCGGCCACCCAATACTCCAGAATAAAGAGACTTACCCATGACCACCTCGCCTCTCTAGCCCCTAATTCGGGGGTCTATAACTCTGTTTTGCCGAACATTCCTCCAATTATGTACCCAGGTCACTAAACCCCACATCCATAACATTCTCTGGGTCTAGAATAGAGTCTCTACGTGAAGAATGACGAGGTTTGGGATAGAATCTCCAACCCGAGAATGTATGACCTGTCTGAGGGCCGACCCTCAAACTACAGTCTGCCTAGTGAAGACTGAAAGTGCGTTCTGGACCAAGAACCTCCTGACCCCTGTCCTCTCAGAAGTAAGAACCATTTTAAACTCACTACCCATTCAAACCTTTTTGAGTCGATGTCATGGATGAAGTCAATCTGGCTTCACTACTTCACACTCTTATCACGATATCTACCCTATCTTGCAAAGGATTTTGCCGTAGCCGCTACCCTCGCTATAGCGCTCGAAATACCGCCAAATACTTGAACCTCAACCCTTCACAAAATGGCACAATCGCTCTTGTGGACATAAGACAATAAAGTTGTTGGTACCAGGCAACCTGACACAGAATGCACGAAACTTAAGCCTCATAAATACCAAGCAACTGTTAAACACTCCTACCTTCGCTCTAGTGTTCAAGAACTCATGTCTTTTACCTATCTCTCAAACGTCGCCGAGCAATTTACTTCGCATCAACAAGCTAGAGAATGATAGCCAAGTCCATAGGTGCGTGCCTCTGATTAGCGTTGACACTCAACATGTGACCGCACCACACATTATTGACCCGTTCCCTTAGACAACGGATAAGTCACAAATCAACACCAAACTTGTTCTATGATAAGCCCATCTGTGTAGTAGCTTCATCGACACGTACACCAGAAAATCATAGGCATCCTAATTGAGTCAGCCACCCATTGAGACTAGGAGGTTTCAGTTTTCAAGAACATATTGCCAAACGATTCATGCCCTGTGGTCAGACGAGGAAAATGTGCCTATTTCCAATGAGGCCATCCAGGCCAGGCAGCGGAGCCATAGTAGCTGCATGTTGTTACCTCCGGAACGGAGGTGTAGTGGTGCAGAAAAACAGCTGGAAGCGCAGTACGTGACAAGCCTGATCCGCAACCACTATAGGATAAGCAGAACCTAGATCCTGATCATTTCTCGCCGGTAGCGTTGGGTGAGAAATTCCTCATTATCGCCCCATTGTTCAGTCTCCAATACCTCGACCTCTCTTACCACTTTTTATAAAGTTGCGTAGCGAGCGAGCTCCCGCCACTAGTACAACATGGGCTAAGGTATCTCATCCCTAAACTATCCTCTAGCCCACAGACGTCCTCCACGACAATATCCACGTCCTTTGTACTACTCCTCTTTGAGCTACCAGCCATAGTGGCATCGGATCAAGACGCAACCAGAGATTACTAGAACACGGTGACTTGGTGTATGGCCCGCTAGTTGTCAATGCTTAGCTTCTACACCTATCTGCCGAACATAGAGTGAGATGGTGAGATCACCAAGTAGTATCACCTAGCATACCATAAGGCAATACCACGGCTAAATATCATAACGAAAGAAAGAAGAAAATCTGGATTTTCTAAAAGTCTTATAGGCCTCTTCAAAGAAAAGATTAAAAGGCCGTACCACGACCGTTCCCTGTAAGACCTTTTTTTTTTATCTAGACATATTCTTGTGTACTGAGACCAACGAACCTAATGCCCTGGATACCAAGTTTAGTCACGACGTTTTACCCAAGTATGGGCCGCGACTAAGGCACCCACAATTACCCCTCCTATTCGTGAGCCGAACCAAACACTCAAACCATGACATTTCAGATTATAATGTCAACAGAAAGTAAGCGAGAAAGATTAAAACTCATACAATAACAACCAATCAATAATTCTAAAATTCAGACATCCATTATTTCCTCCCAAACGCTAGAAGTCATCACCACCAAGAAACTATGCTATGATCAAATTACTAAAACTAAGAGTATTACATAAGAAGCTAAAATAACAAAAGCTAGTCCATGCCGCCCCAGAACTTCCATGCCATCAAGACCTAGAGAAGAAGACAGGCCAAGCTAGAAGCATTAGCTACCCTGAAATACCGGTGACTACAGGAAGACTGGATCGAGTTGCGCCGTTGAGTATGAAGAAGACGGTAAAGTTTGTGCCACTCCACCATGATAAAACAAAGAAAGAAACATACAAGCTAAAGCCGGCGTCATGTACAAAACACGGAGTACTGAGTAGGATCTCATCTTGGCCAACTACAAATTCGCAAAATAGTATATATCAACTAATAGTCATAAATCAACTAGAACACTAACATAGTAGCCAACAACCAGTTACCTGTACTCATTAATAGCACCCGCAATGACTTCACCATGAGGCCTAAAGCCTCAATGCCCATACCCATTTGACGGAATGTAGGTATAGATTTTTCTTTGATTAAAAAAAAAAAATAAAATCAAATAGGCCCCGTATATTAACATCCTTTACAAGATTTCTAATTATGTTTATTCTCTTGTGTCAGTAACGTGACATTCCCGATCTCCCTCCTAATATACTACTGTGTCGTTGGCCTGACATTACCCGCTTCCACTATCTTACTTTAACTGTCTCCCGTTTTGACACCCGATCCCTAATTCTACGTGTCGCCGTAGGGAAACCCGACCCAATTCTTATGTGTCGCACCCAACGTATCGTGCCCCAGACACCCGATACCTAATGCCTCAGTGTGAGTTCAGTGACACCCGCTCTCACTAATGTCATCACTTTAGCTTCATCAAGCATATCTTTATCACCAAGGGAATCCTCATCAATTACTCTATTAACAAGGGTAGATTAGGAATACTTTCAAGATTAAGATTCAATCAGCTTCATCATAGCTTATTTTATCACATTTGCTATAATCAGATTCATACAAGCCATACAATTAAGTATGATAGAAAGGTTTACAATATACCCATACATATTCATTCGCTATTAAGATGTTACAGAAGAAAGACATAAACATAACCTACCCTCCAACAAGAATCGCGATCAACAAGTTATCTTCTAAAAGTTGCCGTTCTTCCTACTCTTTTGGGCGATCATTTTTCCCTTCTTGTTTCTTTCTATGTTATCTTATTGAACACCTCGTTATTCTTTACGCCTAATTATCATATACATTAGTTATAATAAGGGTGGCAACAATAACCCACTTAACTTAACTACTAGGTTACTCTTTTAACCCCCAAGCGAATAGATCTTATTAATAATTAACCCCACTACTTTATAATTAAAGACAGAAATAAGATATCCAAAAGTAGCCCCCTTAAAGGTTATTAATCAGAAGCCCGACCCAGCCTGGATACTGCCAGTCTGTGACGCGGCCATAGTGCCTGCGAAGCGTCCAGATCTGACTGCCTCAGTCACAGAGTTCAGAGACTGAATTTACTAAATGGCCTACGCTGATGGTCGTCGTGCCCACGACGTTTCCGTCCTTAGCCATTCCTTCGTGACGCTTCAGAGAGTCGAACCTCTCAGTACCCAAATTTCGAATTCTAAGTGTTTGTTGCCGAACGAGACCCCACGCGGTACGTCTGTGCCCATGATGGTTCATCGCTGCGGTCACAGGACGACTCAGCCAGTTTTTTCCAGAAATAAAATCTGTGCTCAAAATGACTAACAGGTCGATTCACAAAAGGTAAGAAGTTCTAGAGATGTAAGCCCTGATACAAGGGTCATATACATTAGGTCGCTTGCCATCAATAGCCTTTAGAGAATTCTTCCTTCAACTTAGGACTACAGAAATCCCGCATGCTAACCAATCATAAAACACATGTGGAACTCTTAAGATTCAATAAAACTTCCTCTAGCGATTTAGTTTAACCCTCCTCTCTAGTTATAACCTTAGGGGAAACATAGATGAGATTTTGCCATAAAGGCCTCTCTCTTTTCTTCCAACAATAGAGAAAGGTAGCTTCTAGGTCATTTCAACCATCATCATCACCTTTGGAGGAACATTCCAACCAACAATGCCTAGGCACCATCTAAGCATTTTCCTCAAATTACCGTACTTAAGATAAATCTTAAAACATAACTAACCACTTTCAAAGTTGGTCACATACAATATCTTCTTACTCCATGATGAAACTAGGTCGATACACTACATCCCTCTAATCAACCTTAGGCGCCAAAACATAATCCCAAGATTTTAGAACAATCACTCGCTTCTTCCCTTTTACCACCATAGGATACGTTCGCTATAGCGCGACTATTCGAAATAGTATAGGTGGGTGTACTTCTGCCCATTAACTAGCATACTTTCAAATTTACAATAATGCTTCACACAACTATCTTTTACCACACACCCACCTGTCACAAACACACAACCCCCCCCGCACCCCCCCTCACCCCCATTATTGAAAGCACCAATCATGTAAAAAAGACTCCAATCCACACAAGGAGAACTATGAATGATTACTCATATAAAAAGGGCAACATTATTTTTTCACTATTCACCATATTTTCCCAACAGATTTTAAGCTTATTCCACCACATTATACTATCATCACAAATAACCATATAGTAATCCATTATTCAACAAGAGGACATTATTCAACTAACAACTCTTAATAAGATAGAACTATGTCATAACATAACTTCTCAATATAACATCTCATTTTTCATAAATCACATATAGCCATAAATTGCATTTCATCCAAATATTCCAAATTCACCTTCACAGACACTAATCTAGTCATAACAATCATAATAGGAATAAAAAATCACATTTTCTCCCTCCAGCCTTAAGACATCATCCCTTCCAAGCATTAACATATAAAAAACCACCATACAAGGAAAAATAAGAGAGAGATCATATAGAGTTAAGCTATATGGCATGACTTAAGAGTATTAAAGAAAGTGAAACTTCAATCATCCTATAGCCTCTCGCTCATAGCTGTTTCGCGACTCACACCGATAAATATAACTCTACTAGGCGTGGAATTATGAGACTTTTTACCTTAAAACCACTTTCTATAACCTGATGCTCTGATACAATGTTTGTCACCACCGAGGAGCACCTCCTATAACTAACATGGCGTACTCCATCTCTTGGTGCTCTTATACAAGCCCATACACATCTTTCATCGCATTGTCATAGAAATTTAAAAATTTAAAAATTCCAAAGCATAACATAATGCTAGAACACAATTTCATTTAAAATATCATCAGTACATGCTTATGACACTAAGTCTCGTCTTACCATCTTAGACTCAGCATTAATAGAATAGGATAGGGACTCGACCCTTAACAACATAAAAGAATAACCTAAACGATTACATGAACTTAAATAACACTTTGACATGAAGGTCGTTGAATCATAAGGAAACTTGAACTTAGGAATAACTATTAAGAATCTTCATTCTAGGAAAGATCTTCTAGTTATAATAACCTACACATTGTATAAAAAGATAAAGAAGGATGGTATTAGTACAAGAATGAACTAAGTATGATAACCATGCAAAAACATGAGTTAAAAAGGACATTTATGTCACATCTTGGAGCACCCCTTATACGTAACCGGCATCGTCATCCTCGGAGAGGAGTAAGACTAGCCTGTTGGTATTCATAATTACATTCATAGGTTGAACATGCAGAAAATATAAAACATTTGATCTACACAACTTCATATGGTTTAATTAGACTTTTCCCTTACACATATCGAGTATACATATACCATTCGTACAAGAATATTACGTAGTCTTCTACTTTAATGGCACACATATATGCAAGATACATAGCATAGTCATAAAAGGGATATCTTGTATTAAACCATCTAAACGGAGTCGAAACAATATGGTCAAAGCCCTTATACAAATGTAGAAATGCCACTTAGGGCTTACAATAATATCTTGAAACAACATCAATGAAATGATTGTATTTAGACAATAAAAATTTAATATAGCTAGAGTGATATAAGGCATAATCCTCGGAACATGAGTACATACCCAGACCTGAAGAATGATTCCAAGCCTTCCTTATAAAGTGGTCATGAACCCTTTAATGAATGAAACCTAAAAAGTTGGGAAAAGGGAGAAATGGGGTTGGCACGTCACTTGTACTAAGTATAGTATCATATGAACATACAACATAGAAATCACGCCAAATGGGACATTTATTCAAAAGCATGAAAAGCTACTTTTGAAATACCTTATTCGCATTCAAGAACCAATGCAAGTAAATAAACACATATTACTTATGTCAATACCATGTATATAACAAGACTAACAATACCATGTCTGGTAAAGGCAACATGCATATCAACATAATTGAGCACATAAACAACTCTATCATCAAGTTATAATATCAACAAGCATACATTAGAGTTCATAACCTCATAACCTATGTAAGACCATCACTCATACACACCTATTAAGTCCACTAGTGAAATGACTAAGTAAGGCCCCATAACATCATTCAATCAAGTAGACCCAGTAAGAACTATAAGCAATGCCCAACTTCACATACCATATCATTAAGTGTAACCATCATCATACTTTAGCAACAGAAACTTACCACATATTCATATGTGAAACCAATATCACATAGTGTCATTTACATGCAAGATTAACATATACATATCATTTACATTTATAATCATAATAATACATAATAACATCCTTGTAAGACTTCCCTCAAGGCTTACTAGTGAAATGTATAGGTAGAGTTCCACAACCCTAACTAATCTAAGCAAAACCCCTTAGGTCATCCTACACTACAAGAAAAACAGCTTATAAGGAAGGAAAATCTGGTCCTTGAAAATCTAAATTTGGTCCTAAAAGGGAATTTGAGACCAAAAAATATTGGTCGCCAACCGTCGTAACCGCCTTCATTGCTATAGATCTATAGCGATGGGATAAAATAGTGTTCCTTAAATGGAATTTGAGATAGGAAAACATATAGTCATTAAATAAGTTTAGAGACCACATATCTAGACTCAAATAGACCATATATATCTTGGGAAAGTCTAGTTATAAGTCATTGCAGTTTTTTAATCACCATGTACACCTGGTCATAGTAATAGTTAGTGACGAGAACATAATGGTCCTTGATAAGGTATTGGGACGATATTGTAATGGAAGTGGAATAGTTTTAAAGATGAGGATGACTTGGTCCTTGAGTATGTATAGGGACAAGAATTATCTGGTCTTTCATTCGCTACAGAGACGAGATAATTCTGGTCCTAGTTTGTCCATCAATGGTCTTATATTAATTGATATCACAATAAAAAAGTTCTTCAACAATGCTAAATTTCTACTAAAACTTCTGATTCAAAAAAAAGCTATAGAGAGACAGAAATAAGAAGATGAGATAAAGATTTGAATTAATCATAATAAATTGGTCAACATCCCATGATGTTTGCTTCAATATATTTTTTAAAAAAAATTAGCCAACATCCGAGTTAGACTCTATACCATCGAGTTTACCATAACATTCACGACAAACTGATTACAAGATTCTGCATTTCTTCTAAGCTTGTATCTTGACTTGAAACTTCAACCTTCAAAATATGTAATTTAAAAATTTTAAAAAACGATAAATAACTATGGTATACATATCAATTTTATACAAGAATTAGGTAAAATCTCTAATCCCCAAAAGTGCTTAAAACTTTGCCACACACTATCTAGGAATATCCACAAAAGTCACAGAACATAAGAAAAATTAATTAGAAAATCATTAAGATGCATTTACCAAGAATTCAAATATTATTTCGGTGCAAAAAATTTAACATATCATGTGGCAGTACAAAAATACAGTATTCCAAAATTATCAAAATAGAGAAAGGCACTATTTGTAGTGGGCAGAACATTTTCAGGAAAAAGTGCGCAACTACGCTTATGGCTTCTTTGTTAAGGGTTCTCTGAATAAAGTTTTGCTTTGAGAAAAACTATCCAGAATAAGTTATGCATCTCTTTAACTGTTGATTTTTTTACAACTTTTATTTCAAAATGTGTAAAATTTATGAACAGTTGTATTGCACAAAAATAGGCGAAAAAGAACAAAGTAGCATATTTGTCAAATCTAAAACATCATACCAATTTCACATCATCAAAAACCACTATTATAAAGTTAAGAACATTTCCAAAAACAGCTATGAAGTATCCCAGACACCAATAAACAAAGGTGTCAACAGACGAATAATACTAGTAATGACAAAAGTAAGAGTAGTGACATGTAATTCATTTTAATCCTCCATAAATGCCTTGTATTTACATGCAGGTAGTTGACTTCAAAGAATATATGATTTCGCATCACCTGCTACTTGCAAAATATTTTGTTTTTCTTATCAATGTTGCCCCAATTTATTAACTGTAGTTTATTGAAAGGTGTATTCACCTTATTAATATTTTCTTTGGCACAACAGAAATAGTACAACATGTGAAACTGAAGGACATGAAACTAGAAAAGAAATATTACAACTACTTGTGTACTAACTTTCATCCCTAAAATGTCTTTTGGTCGTATAAACGGAGGCAAGGTATTCTTGATTTTTGTTAGTTTTATCATCAGCCAGCTTCTTCTTGACATTTTATTTCTCATCTTTTTATTAATATTTTCTAAACATATAGTCTGTAGAACAAACTTCAAGGACAATTCCACCACCAATTGACAATTTATCTATGTGTTATGGCTTGATCTAAGTTGTAATAAAATTAGTGGGACTTTCCCAATAAACAATTCAACACTTGAGTAGGCATATACTCTTTTACCCATTCCTTGTAGCTACTTAATAAAATAAATCTCTCTGGTCCTATCCAACATTGACTCATCCGTTCAAACGTCAAGCTACTTAACTATACATTCTGAAAAACGTATAACAACCAGCTGACATGACATTAATTTCTACTTTCTAAAGGCAATATCTATATTTCTGTTTTATTGAGTCTTTGTTAGATCTATATAAGATATCAGACGATGAGAACAAGAAAATTAGTACAGATGAAGGTGGATTCATACAATTTAGGTTCTATATTTAGCTTTAAAAGATTAGTTGGAATTATTTTATCATAGAATTAGCTTTATTAGAAAATAATTAAGTGCAAATAAACAAAATCAAATCAAAAGTTGGGTTCTCTGGTGCTTTATTGGTCATTAGTAAAAAATAGAGGTCATTTAGTTAAAACAGGTGATGTCATAGGTTTGATATATGATTGTTGAGCAGCAAAGAATTCCTTCATTTTTATTATTTCTTTCATCTCTTCCTAGGCAGAGAACCAATCTTTCAAGGATTTGTTTTCCTTATTCAAGGATTTATTTTCTTCAATCAAGCATTTTTTGTCATCTTGAGTTGAATGTAGCGCACATAATTATTCAGCCTTTCAAAAAGTTCACCCTTTCAAATCTTTCGCCTTAACTCCACCCCAAATCCTAATGCATAACTACGAGTTTGAGGTCCACAAAATTTTTCAACAATATTAGTTTGAACCATTTATTTGAGTTGAGCATAAAAATTATATAAAATAACAATTTCTATAGACACATAATAATTTCATGAAATAAAAATATCAAATTTACCAAATGCACATGTTTTAAATCGCTTCAGGTTCAACAAGCTTGTTATCTCTATTTCACGTCCCAAAGAAAATCATCTTTTTATGCATGAAATATTTTTACGCTAGTTCCTTTTGATAAATAATCTCTCAAATAGGCTTACTACCAAATATGAAGAAACATCTTAAACTTAGCTCAATTTTTTGCATTCTTGCTGCTTCTTGCCTAAATACAAATTTGTCTTAGTTTATAGACTTATTTTTTTAAAAGAAAGAAACCAGAATATTTTCCCATATTCAATCAACACTGCAGCATTGTTACTACTGTGATCCTCTCATCAATAAGTTATCACTGGATCTGACATCAATATTCTCCCAGATATATGCAACACTTATTTATATAAACAGAGAAATATATTATGATCAAATATTAAAAGAACTTTTGAATATAATCTAATTAAAGCAAAGAATGTTTACTTTCTAATAGAAGCGAATTAAACGCAAAGAATGTTTTCTTTAAAAAGAATCAATTTGTTAAATTCCTCCAACATTACTAATCTTCATAATAGCAATTCTACACATAGTTATATATAACAAAGTACTACATAACTCACATCCCCCTAGAATCTATTATGATAATAGACAGTGAAGCTTTTAAAGGATTCTTCAATAATATATAACAAAATATCATCTTTTTACTGTCATTTTCGATGTTTCAGACAATATAAATATGGATTAGACAACCACCTAGAAAATTAGCTGCATAAAATGAGTCCTCACAAATCATCATAAGAACCTTACTGTAATACCTTATGTCCAAAATAGACCAAAAACCATTTTTTTAAAAATCTATAGGTGCAACAGATAGTGGCCATCGACAGACCATAGTGTGACTTACTGCCCATCCTAGACATCCGTCGATTGGGTCAGAAACCACCCCAAAAATTCTCAATCAGAAATTTGACTAACGCGAACGAGAAGGAATTTTGCGTAGATCATATCGGCCGTAGTTTAAGTCCGTCGATCAACACCCCATTCACCAACTCTCTGATAATAACAACAATTGACCATAACAGTCCGTACATGGACCTACGGTCAATAGGTGTCACCGTAGGTGAGAAATAGAAGAGAATTAGGGGGAAATGCACTTGGGTCAACTTTGGGTTGTCATAACTCTTAGCACAAAAATGACTTAGGTGTCCCATGACCTACAAAAAGATAGATAATTTAATTAGCTTTCAATAGTCACTAACGTTGCTAAAATCAAACCCCCGAGTAAAAGTTTATGCCCGTTTTAGTAATTGCCTGTCGAACAAGCCAAACCTACGGACGAAACAATGGACCATCTGGCCAGGTCGTCGTTTGGTTTGACAGCAATTAACCCATGGGTCTTTTGATCTTTTCCCACTTTTTTTATACCCAAAGATATGTCGCTTTGACCCTAAATCATCATATTTTAGTCAATTTAGTCCTAGAAACATAACTAATACTTACCCAAAAGACAAATCATTAATCAAAACATAGAAAATTAGAAGCAAGCAAGAAGAAAAAGGTCAAGAACCCGAGTTCAAAAACAAAACACGGTTCCAGCAGTTCCAACCACAAAATCTAAGTGTTTCTCCGTGAATGTACTCATGAGGTATGTATGATTTCACTAGTGGGTTCCTTTTGCCCATTGGGTCCCTAGTTTTCAGTCAGTTCTTGATTGTCTTATCATGATTTAACCTAAGGTTTTCTAGTAGAACTATAATCAGAACATTCATCAATTTATTAAATACATGTTCCAAACAGATGTAAAGATTATTCAGTTTTCACATTAATTTGAAGATACCAACTTTCTGTTTCTTTGTTCTGAATTACAATGATAGGTCAGATAGGGAGGCTATTCCCTTATACATGCTCAATTTTTAATGCAATCTTTATCAAATTTAAATGTTGCATTCTAAGTGTTCATGTTCAATTTTGAGCAAATCCAGTATTTTATAGAAATTCAGTATAATGTCTCAAAGGCACATTATTCATGGGTAGTTAGCATTAATAAAGAGTTGGACTAGGGTTTACGTACCCATAATCCAAGTAAACTACTAGCCAGAAGGTGTAAGTCCCTCTATGCGGCAATCAGTTTATTGATACGACAACATGCCTTACCTCGGTAGTATATTGGGTCATCTCTGATGCGGCTTATACATTGAAATCCATATTTAATACATGTGGATTTAGTTATCGGTTATTAGTAGCTCCCATAGTTCAGTCGAATCTTTCTGCATTGACAATTTATCTCATGACCCGAAAGTACCCTACTAGAAGTTAGGAGGAACCCCACGTTTCGTGACCGGGCTACTTGACCCTTTGGGGTCCTGTAATTATCTTTAACTAGCATTCATTATTATAAGACCTGAAAACTAGTGAAGGAATTATAAATTTCACGAAATTAAATTAATGAAAACGCGAGCAAATCTTTAATAAATACTTAAGAAAATCTCTGTCACAAGCCAACATAAGATGCCATTCATATAATGATCTAGGGACACGACCCTCTACGGTTGGAATACAAAGACATGTTAATTTCTTAAAACAAAGCCTAGAAACATAGGACTCTATCCTGAAATATATGAGGCCATACCACATTCTTGAGAGATGAATTCCAATCTTCATCTTCGAATCTTTCAAAAAGTCCTTCAACTAGAATTATAAAGTATAAGAAAAAGTATGGGTGTTAATAGTAAAACAATGTACTAAGTATGCATATGTAAAAAATGTAAAAGGAAAATTTTAGTAAAATGTCTTTTGATGCAATTTAAGTAAAACATTCATGAATACAAAGGCAAGACATCATACTAACCATCATTCAATACTTACATGAGAGTTCCCATAGTTTTTAACCAAAACGACCATTTATAGTAACTTAGCAAAACTTACAGTGAAATCAATTGACATTTACTATGAATTCCTTAAGCATTTACAATAAATCACTATGAACATTAACAATGAATAAATTAAATCATTCACAATGAATTCAACTTGAGCAATTACAATGAACAATCCTATTCTTAATGAGTGAACTTCAAAGGCTAAGCGAAAGAGAAACTGAACTCATTTTCCATAAGAGTTTCCTATCTCGGATTTATCTATGACTCACTAAGGTATGAACTAAAGGAAGTAGCAATGATCCAGCTCAATTTACACACCAAAGGAACCCTCATAAAACATCGAAATCGGGAAGAAACAAGCCCCTTAACAATGGAAAGACATTTATAAAGACACACTACAAAACTACCAAAGTCTTCCCTTTTAAGAATGATGATATCTTGGTGTGCAGAGTAGATAGCATTCCCGTTACCCATCTTACCCAAGGGTACATTTTTTTAGATGGTTTGGCACCAGTCCCCCTTTCGGAAGGTCCAACCTACTGCATAGAGTTTAGATAGTGTCCGTACCACCACAACCCTAAAGTAGGACGTTTCTTTTTAGTAGACTTAGTTCAATCAATTCTTCATGGCAGGGTGAACTTAACTGAACTAGACCATGCTGCTAGACATAGAATCACGGACATTAACCCCTATGGGGATTGATTGATTATCACTTGCCTGACTAAGGTAATTTTTAGCTTTTACATGGATTTCCCTGGCTAATACCCCTATGGGGGCGGGGGCGGGCATATTTTAAGGAATAAGGAGATCGCTACTAAGTAATCTTCCTACTCACGAGGAGTACTCATCTCAAGAGGTCATTGGAATACAACACTCCTCCGAAGTGTAACCACCCTCTCTTCTTATCATATCGTGCTAGACATTAACCCCCACACAGTTCTAAACATCAACAAAATAGGTTAAAGGTAGCTAGTGAAACCAATTTCAAACTAAGAAGGGGATACATCCTCGACCTCTATGGTAAAGCTCTTAGGATGTAGTGAGGTTTATATAACAACTTGATCCTCAACTAAGAAGTAGTGTCCACCTCAAAACTCCTCTATTTACTCAATGTAACTTTCATTACATTCATTTAAGTGTGGTCGTACGTATGACACATCTTGAATATAAGCATCATTTCACTAATATTAGCTATAATACATGCTTTAGTCCTACATTCATCAATTTACATAATTTACATGCTTCACAAGGTATATACTTTACCTAGGCATAATCTAAGCCAAACATGATATTCAACTTCACAAAAAACAATATAAGACTCATCTTCAATACCACTTCATTTCACCTACTAGGCATTCAAAGCCACACTCACAAAACATTCTAAGTAATTTCATTTTCATCAAATGAACACCACAATAAAGAAGGTGGACCCTACCACTCAAGAGCAATTATAATGAAAACAATACATTAAAAGCAACTTGCCATTTAACCAAGCCATAATAACCTATGAGCATTTTATCGACATTTCGTCAAAATAAGACACTTAGGGCAGTAGCAAAATCAACTTATTAACACTAGAAAACCAAAGTTCATAATTTACCCAAAAAAGCTCATATAACCCATTACACATGATAAAAGTTGAAATATGCATAAAAATGATTTCATTAGGGTTTTAATGAAAAATCAGATAATCATAACAAGATTAAACAACATGTAGGATATTGAAACTTTACAAGAAACCCTTTTGAAAAATTAGAAATGTGATTCCTTGAATGGAAGAGGTTCAAGGGTTGGATACCATACTAAAGAGAAGGGAAACTTATAAAATTTGGTGAAGATTTCACGTCAAACCAGCCCTTCTTGCCCTCCTAAGTCTTAGCTCAATGGTTGGACGTTGGGAGAGTTTTCGTAGAGAGGGAGTTTGAATATTTTATTGGAAATGAAGGGTCTTGTCGAAGTATAGGGTTTAAAAACTAACCTAATCTAACCTAAGTCACGGACCATATTATGACCCCAGACGGATCTGGCGTGGTTGACTTTTAGAGGTCCGCAACAAGCCTACATACATTCCTAGTTACATATATAGGTTAATTTAATGGAGAGTTTGAAACATTTTGTTTCTTAACATACATTTATACATATTATCATAGGTGTTCACAAGTAAAGCTAAAGAGATAATCAAATTAACGAATTAGTTCATAATTTTACTAAACGTATCATTGCCAAAACGGCAACAATACAAAGTCTGATCAAAAGTAGAAAGAAACACTAGAGGAACATGCTCCACTATCTACAACCTATATCTAAGCTAGATAATAATGGTATACATCCTCGAAAGCATGAGGGTGGACCAAGTCTTGATGATAGCTCCACGTCCGAATAGCTGCAACGTCATGATTTTGTTTGTAAGATTCTGCGTCCATGCGCTTTACCTAAGATGTACAATTGTAGGGAGTATAGTACACAACTTGTTAAGAAGTCAAAGTTGGGTATATGAAAGCAACACCAAGAACATGCATGAGTAATAACAAACTACTTACTAACAAATGATTATGGAAAGTCAAGTCAGTGGACTTGCCAAAATGGGATTAGGGGAAGTTAGTGGAGCTTTCCAAATATATTTAGGAAAGTCATGCCATGAGAGTAACATTGAATATCATACTTATCCATACTGCAACAACCCAGAACATCGCTACCACATAGAACAGGTAGTTTGGCCTTATATAACATAACATCATATATCATTAATACCCTGATTCCACGAAACCTTGAATCATGGACTGAAATTAGAACCTTCCCAACAAATGAGTCTCAAACATATGGGACCTCAACTTAGGAGCGTACGTTAGCCAAACAAAGTAGTCTTCCATTCATTCATACATACTTCATTCATTCATTCATAAACTACTGTAAACTACAAGCAATACCGAGGATATAGGTTATGACTTTTCATCTGGTCACTGTGCAATGGCGTAAAGAATGAGCTCAGTGTCCTCACATAAGTTAGCCACGTGCTTTATATCCGATCGAAACACTTGGTATATTCAATTTTCATTATGTGTATCATTTTTTGAGTATGACCTCATTCATTTATGGGGAACTTTAAATTTAACCGACATAGATCATGGAGCATCATGAAATCCAGTGTTTTTCCCACACCAAAAAGAGGTGGAATTACCAGCCAAAGTGATCCAAAACATGCTAGCGTACATGGGACTTGAACATCGCAAGATCCCTATCTTTGTAGTATAGGTTCGAAGACTAGGATATATTAGGAAACACATACCCGGCATGCTGGACACTCTAATCTCGTGAGAGTTACGTGAACCTTCGCCCTTCCCGAAAGATGGTGTCACCGTTCATAGCTATTCTATCGATGCTTAGTATAAAGTCCATGCATTCAACTCATACGTCATGGAAGCCGGATTCTGAGTATGAGGACATCTAAGCTCAATAGATGATTTCATCTATCATAGAGTCAAGGGTTATTAATATTTCAATACTTCATTAGAGAGGGTTCATAGAGACTGGCCCTTCATTAACTTTACACTCTCATAGTGAGTTTGTTTTGGGAACATTTACTTAGGCTAAATTTGATATATGACTCTATATTTTACGATTAGCCATATTATAACTGTTGTCACCACAATAATTTGATAGCACATTTGCTCGTATAATTACTCACCTCTTTTTACGTGAATGTTCAGTGTCACCGGATGCCATGCACTTGGCCATTAGCGTGTTTCACCTCTTACTTTAACCTTCTAGGGTTTCATTAGTAATTTCGTCATATAATAATTTCATTACATTCACATCTAGCTTCCTACTTATAACGTATGCTTAGACTTATAGGTCTATGCATACAAGCCATGAGGCTTAATTCTATATTTGTTTAGTGATTCATATCTTCCTAAGATTATGTGGGTACAAGATTATGCATCTTGTATGTATGTAGGATGTCGGTTACCTGATCTATGTAGGCAGCATTAATTGACATTTATTCACATGACTTATGTCATCATACGGAAATTTGGCAAGGAACCCGGTGCTGGAAATCCCTTGGAAAACATGACTTTTTTCTTTAATTTATTTTGGTCACATAAATTAGACAATAGATCGAGCCTCAACGTTGTTCATTTATTTTTCTTCTTTGTTTTCTCTTTTTTTATTTTATCCATTTGGTGACCGAGAGGTTGTGTTATCGATCCCCCACATCCTAATTATTTTATTTTTCATTTGATCTTGACTTTTTTGAGTTGACCGTGACGTTGTGGGATCAAACCCCCACAGCGTCACTTTATTTTTCATTTTCTTTTAACTTATTTTCATACATTATTTTCAAGAAAAGATAACGGTTCGGTTCCCCCTTACCACATTGTTTTTCACTTCTTTATTTTCAAAACAATTAACGTGGTGAGGTCACGGGTTCGACCCTCTGTGACCTCACATGTTTTTATTCAGTTTTCATGAAATTTTAAACAACTTAACTTGGCAGATATTAATGAAAAATGTTCTGGAAATGTGAGTTACATTTTCAGCTTTTTTTCCAATATATTACACGTTAGTTCTTAGGGGAATTTCATAGGCATCTCGAACGTTTTGGTGATTTTGCAGGGATTCTTTTATCAAAGAAATTATCATCAAATCAGCCACATTTCATCTCATATGAACAATCACGATATAACTTAAAACAATGTGTACATGAAATACAAGAGAAGATAACAAGCCATTTTCATTCCTAACACCTCGTGACCATATAGCGGATGGCAGCTAACCCAATCACACATAGTTCATTTTCGGAAAACATCAACAAAAGTCACATAATTCCGAACATATATATAAACACATAAGAATCCCAAAAACATGTTTTATCCCTAGTTTTCTACCAGCAAACATAACAAACCTATGATTCAATGATAGCTAGTGACAGGGACATGCAATTGGCAACAACCCTAGTTTTAGGACTGAATATACGGAACTTTTAGGGGTCTCTTGGGAAAGGGACCAAGAGAAAAGAGAACACATACCTTTTTGACGTTCAAACCTCGACTTTCTGCCCAAATAACTCCTCCAAACACATGTCCAATACCGATAGGTCAACACCATAGTCGACGGACAACCTTCTCTTTGCCTACGTAATTGATTTCGTTGTTTGTTTTTATATTTTGGGGTGACTTCTTCTAGTGTTGAAGAAAATGTTTTCTTTCCGTTTGGACGGTATTTTGGCAGATGCGAACGGAAAGAGAAGATATATTGAACGTGTTGAGAGATAGACATGAGAGGAGAGGTTATGTTAGGTTTAGAAGTCTGTTTAGGACTTAGTCAAATAAGTTGTGGTTAAATATTAAAAATCTGATTTCCCTTTTATTTTAAATCAGCCAATAAATTATAAATTTTAATTAATTACATTAATTTACCAACTTCAATAAAAAAACAATTTTAAATCATTGCTTCCACCCAGGTTCTAACCCGGGTTGAGCAAGACTTCACTCTAAGAGCCAATTTTCGGCCCTATCTCATCAAAATGCCCCTCCACATTATGAATTAAATAGTTAATTATATATTTAGGGTAATTATGATACTACACTTAGCCTGGAAAAAAACCATTTTACCCTTAGACCCTCAAAACCTATGATTTTCCCTTTTTAAGTCCGGAAAATTCTCATTCGAGTTAATCTTCATATTCGAGAGCCCTAAATGGCTAGACCCAACCTTTTCTAACTCAAATAACTCCCCAACTTAGTTGAATTTGCTGTAGAAATGGTTTAGAGGTCTTGTTATACATGAATCAATCCATGTAAACCCATTCTAATTGTAGACATTCTAGACACATTAAGAATTACTTAGCATATCAATTTTTAGGGTTGTTACATTATCCCCACCATAGGAACATTCGTCCCTGAATGACACTACTAACTATTTTTTGTAATGCCAGTCAAATCATAACATAGTTACTATACTAATCAATCACTAGCAACAAAGAATGGATATAAGGAAACTTTGACTTAAGAGTAGGAAGTCGAAACTTAAGAGCTGAAAAAGATGGAGGTAGCGGGATCTCATATCGGCTTCGGCCTCCCACGTAGCACCCTCAACAAGATGATTCCAAAGCAAAACCTTAACTGTGGCAATCTCCTTGTTCCTTAGCCGCTTGACCAGTCTGTCTAAAATCTCAACAGGTACCTCCTCATAGGAAAAAAATTCATCAACCCCCAAACCTTCAACATGTAGAATCAACGTTGGATAACCTAGGCACTTCTTTAACACAGAGACATGAAAGACTGGATGAATAGATCCTAGATCCGCAGGCAATGACAACTCATTGGACACCTCTCCCACACGTTGTAGGATCTGATATGGCCCAACATACCTAGGATTCAACTTCCCCTTCCTGCCAAACATCATCACCCCCTTCACAGGTGATATCTTCAAATAGACCTGGTCACCAACATCAAATCTAAGGGTCATTTTCTGTTGTCTGCGTAAGACTTATGCCGATTGTAAGAAGTAGAAAACCTGTCCATAATCACCCTGACCTTCTCTAAGGCCTCATGAATGATTTTGGGACCCAAAATGGATGACTCTCCAACCTCGAACCACCGAACTGGAGACCTACACCTCCTACCATGCAGTGCCTCAAACGGTTCCATCCCAATGCTAGAGTGATAGCTATTATTATACGAGAACTATATCAAAGGCAGATGGTCTTCCCAACTACCATTGATGTCAATCACACACGCCCTCAATATGTCATCTAATGTCTGAATGGTGCGATTTTCCTTCCCATCTGTCTGAGGATGAAAGGCAGTACTAAGCTTCACTTGCGTGCCTAAGCTCTTCTAGAAGGATCTCCATAAATGTGAAGTGAACTGAGCTCCTCTATCTAAAATGATAGACAAAGGAATCTCGTTCCATCTCACAATCTCATCGATGTAGAGTTTTGCATAATCCTCGGCTCTTTAACTAGACTTCACAGGGATAAAGTGGGCAGACTTAGTCATCCATCCCACAATAACCCATATGGAGTCATATTGTCTCCTAGTCTTCGGAAGAACAACCATAAAATCCATATTAATGGCCTCCCATATCTAAGTCGGAAACTCAATAATCTGAGTAAGACCGCCAGGCTTAAGATGTTCTGCCTTAACCTATTGAAAATTAGGATACTTAGGCACATAATATGCAATGTCCTTCTTCATGCCATCCAACCAATAGATCTGTTTAAGATCATGATACATCTCGGTGGAACCTGGATGTATGGATTATCTGGAACCATCGGCCTCTGCAATGATACTAGTCCACAAATCATCCACATATGGTACACACAACCTGTCTTGGCACCTAAGTATGCCATCATCTCCCAAAGCAAAGAATCATACATCTTAACCAACAATAAGTCGTTCAGCTCCATCAACACATGATTAAGATGTTGACCCTCCTTTACTTCAACTACTAAG
Organism: Solanum habrochaites; assembly: GCA_027704765.1. Taxonomy (NCBI): domain Eukaryota; kingdom Viridiplantae; phylum Streptophyta; class Magnoliopsida; order Solanales; family Solanaceae; genus Solanum; species Solanum habrochaites. The sequence goes on from JAKWJA010000793.1 coordinate 63,093, forward strand.
GATGATTTAGAACTAGGATTAACTAAAAAAACCCCACTAGTAAAGTCAACTAACCGCACACCCAGTCTGGCCAGTCTATGTATATCATTCACCAACTCCTTCTTCCCATCCTTAACGTGGGCTATACTTCCCATGCTCATCCTACTCAAAGCATCAACTACAACATTACCTTTACATGGATGGTAGTGAGTGTTCATGTGATAGTCCTTCAACTACTTCAATCATCTCCGCTGACGTAGATTCAACTCTCTCTGTGTGAACACATATAGGAGTCTTGTTTGATCTGAAAACACATCCAAATGAACTCCATACAAGTAGTGCCTCCACAATTTCAGTGCAAACACCACAGCTGCCAACTCCAGGTCATGAATAGGATAAATCTTTTCAAGAACCTTGAGTTCACTGGACGCATAAGTTATCACCTTACAACCCTGCATAAGAACCCAACCTAAACCAACCCTAGATGCATCACAATAAAAAGTGTAATTTCACCACACCAAGGTAAAGTAAGCACCGAAGCTGAAGTGAATCTTTTCTTGAGTTTCTATAAACTCTTCTCACAAGTTTCCGTACATACAAATTTGGACTTTTTCTTAGTCGAAGCTGTCAGTGAGGAAGCAATGGAAGAAAAAAACCCTCCACAAAACTGCAATAATAAACAGCCAATCCCAAGAAGCTACAAATATTTGTGGGAGTAAGAGGTTTTTGCCATTTCTTAACATCCTCAGTATCTTTGGGATCTACCTCCACACCTTTGTCGGACACAACATGTCCCAGGAAGGTCACTGATCTAAGCCAGAATTCACACTTGCTAAATTTGGCATACAACAGATGTTGTCTAAGTACCTATAAGGTTAGACTCAAATGATGTTCATGCTCTTCATTGGTCTTAAATTAGATGATAATGTCATCAATGAATACGATGACGAAAGAGTCAAGGTATTCATAAAAACACTATTCAAGATATCCATAAATGCAGTAGGTGCATTCGTGAGACCAAATGACATAGCTAGAAACTCTTAATGACCATAACGGGTACAAAAGGCTGTTTTTGGAACATCTTCGTCCCTAACCCTAAGCTGATAGTACCCTTAACGAAGATCAATGTTGATAAGAAACTAGACTCTTGGAGATGATCGAACAAGTCACCTATTCTGGAAACTAGATACTCTTTCTTGATAGTGACTTTGTTGAGCTGCCGATAATTGATACACATACTAAGGGTTCCATCTTTATTTTTCACAAACAACACTAGAGAGCCCCATAGGGATATGCTTGGTTGAATGAAACCCTTATCATTAAGATCATTGAACTGCAGCTTCAACTCCTTGAGTTCACCTGGAGCTATTCTGTATGGAGGACTTGAAATTGGTTTAGTGTTAGGTTATAAGTCGATACCAATGTCAATCTCTATAGGGGGAAGAACTCAAAGCAACTCATAAGGAAATACATATTGGAACTCATTCACTACAGGCATTGAGTCTATGGAAGAAATGTCATGGTCTAAATAGTTAACACTAAAAAGGTTACACAATAACCCCTTGGACATCATTTTACTGGCCTTAAGGTTTGAAATCAAGGGATTAGACAACTCGAGCGGTACCCATCCCAGACTATCTCTTCTTCATTAGGGAAATGAAATATCACAACCCTACGACGACAATCCATGCAAGCATAACAATTATTAAGAAAGTTCATGCCAAGAATAACATCAAAATCATGCATTGGTAACTCAACCAAGTCCGGACGCATAGCCTTACAACATACAACTATTGGGTAATCCTTGTATACTCTATCAGTTCTTACATTTTCTTCTAAAGGTGTACTAACCACTATAGGATCATAAATAACATCAAGCAATATCTCAAAAGTGAGAGAAAGCAAAGGACTTACAAAAGAAAGCGTAGACCCTTAATCAAGTAAAGCCTAAACAGAAGGTTAGAATACTTGTACCATACCTGTGACCACATAAACGGACATCTCCTACTCCTCCGTACCCTTCATGGTGTAGAACCTGATCCTCTTAGAAGGCTCGGGTGCTGCTGCATCCTGCTGATTAGGCCTAAGCTGAGTATTACCTCCACCCTGACCTTTTTTCTGCAGGTAGTCCTAAACTATGTGCCCGCTCTTACCGCAACAAAAGAAGGCATTAGTGCCATGTCTACACTCTACATTGTGAGCATGACCACACTTAGCAGAGTCCTTTTGTGCGACGGTGCATCTCATCTCCATTGCCCTTTCTGAGCTCGGGTCTGCCTCATCTAGGATTTGTACTCCTCTTACAGTTAGATTTCCCTGAACTCTGTTGCCCCTTTTTGAATCTTGGCTGCTCACGGACACGAAAGTAGTATTTGTTGACTCGATTACTAGGACTTGCCTGATCTTTAGGCTTAGGCCTCCTAGCATCACGGATGCCCCTCTTTTTCCGGCTATCCTCTACCTATTGGACATGTACCATAAACCTAGAGAGGTGCATGTTATTGTGGAGCATCACAGATCTACATTTTTCCTCCATATCTCCATTGATTCCTATGAGGAACCAGCTTATCTCATCTGTGTTTTTGATACAAGGGAAGGAGCATACTCTGACAGCTTAACAAACATCAGGGAATACTCTCTGACTGTCATGGAGCCCTTTTTAAGGTTGATGAACTCCCCAACCTTCTCCTCCCTCATCTCTCTGGGAATGAATATCTCCAGGAAGGCTGTCTTAAACAGCTCCCAACTGACTGGAACTCCGCCAAAAACTTGGGTAACATTCTACATCTTGCAATAAGTTTATGCAACATCTTTGAGTTGATAGGAAGCCAACTCTTATTTCTCAATATATGTGGCCCCCATAGCCACCAATATCTTATGCACCTAATACACAAACTACTGAGGATCATCTAAATTCTTAGACACGGTGAAAATAGGAGGATTCAACCTCGTAAAATCTCTCAGCCTTTCAGCCATACTGCAAACTAGTGTGTACTCCCTATGAACATTCTTCCGGTTGACCTGGTTAGTCATATCCTGATCCTGCATAGTGATTGATGGCTTGTGATATCTAGGAAAGAGATGCCCTCACCTCGGCATCAGTCAACCAAGCCGGGTTAAGAGGCATAGCCACTCCTTAAATTGGAGCCTTGGGTGGAACCTGATTTTCCCCACCAGCTGCTCCCCCTCTCTTTTGAACAATTGTTCTCCTAACTTTCTTAAAAACAACAAGGATTTATTTTAGACACGCTCATAACACCAAGAAAATCAGACATTAGGAAAGGCACGATAGGATAATAAGAAGGGAAATTTTCCTACACATCATGTAGTATCTAATTCATTATAGTGGTGCACGTCACTACCATGACTTAGAAACTACTAATTGTGGTTGATGTGAACTTATTATCCTCGGAATATAAAAGAGCACTCTTATACCAACTTTTTCACGATCGGAGTCTAGACCCCAGACGAGACCGGCGTCGTTGACCTTTTAGAGATTGCTTACAAGCCTATATATTTCATCCTTAAATTATCTAGGTTAATTTTAGTGGAAAATATGAAACTTTTGTTGCTTAACATATTTATACATACTACTCAACATCCTAATAAATAGATAAATAAATGAACGAATCAGATCATAATTTTACTAAACGTATTTGTGCCAAAACGGCACCAATACAAAGTCTGAACAGAAGTGGAAAGAAACACTAAAGGAACATGTTCCACTAGATATATCCTCTATCTAATATATATAATAACGGTATACATACTCAAAATCATGAGGTCCTACCATGTCCGGATGAAAGCTCCAGTTCCGGATAGCTGCAACGTCAACGAGTAAGTTGTAGCATCCATTTGTGCTTGCACCTAAAATTGTAGAATTGTATGGGATTAGTACACACTTGTACTAAGTATTGGTATGTGCATGAGTAAGCACAGCTCTGTCATAACAAAATGATTATGGAAAGTCAAATTAGTGGAGTTGCCAAAATGGGATTAGAAAAGTTATTGAGCTTTCCAAATTTTTTTTAGGAAAGTCATGCCATATGAGTAAAATGCATCATCTTACTGTACAAAATGCATAAGTCATACACATAGCACATATCGTTTTGCATATAGCACATAACATATTTTATATCATTCATTCATAGTCCATGAGACCTTGAAATCATGGACTTGACATTAAGACTTCCCAAAATGAGTGCTCAACATATGGGACATAAACTAGGAAGTCTTATTTAGCAAACATAGAGTCTGCTTCATTCATTCATACATACTTCATTTCATTCATTCATAAACTAGTGTAAACACCAGCTATACCTAGGATGTAGTATAATAATTTCATCGGATTCGTTGTGCAATGATCAAGAATGTCCCAGTGTCATAACATAAGTCTAGCTAACCTCTTGATTATCCTATCATAATACCTTTGGCATCATTCATTTCATTAAGTGCATCATTTGAGGCTGTCCTTATTCATTCATGGGGAACTTTAACTCTAACTGACATAGATCATGTCAGTTTCATGAAATCCAGTGTCTTCCCCACAGCGAAAAGAGGTGGAATCACCCTCCAAACTTACCCAAAACATGCTAGAGTACATGGGAATTGATCCTCGCCAGATCCCTATATTGACAATATAGGTTTGAAGCCTAGGAGATATAAGAAGACCCTTCCCTAAAGTAGGTGTCACCGCTCATAGGTAGTCTATCGGTGCACAATATAAAGTTGCATTACATTCAATTCATAAGTAATGGAAGTTGCCTTCTAGTATGAGGACATCATAGCTCAATAGATGATTTCTGATCTCATCATTAGTATTAAGTGTGTTAATCTCAACACTTTCATTAGAGTGTTCATAGAGATTGGTCTCTTCATTAACTTTACACTCTCATAGGTCAGTACGTTTTGGTTACATTTACTTAGGCTCATTTGAGATTGCTCTCATCTTTTACATTAGCCTCATGTCATGTTGTCACCACAATCATTAGCATAGCACATTTTCTCTTCATAATTACTCACCACTATTTACGTGAATGTTCATTTCATCTTATGCCAATGAACTTGGCCATTTAATGTGTTTCACACTCTTACTTTACCCTTATAGCGTTTCATCATTCATTCTTCATATCATCATTTGATTACATACATCATAGGTTCACTTACTTCTAACGTATGATAGACTTATGGGTCAATACATACAAGCCATGAGGCTTCATTCGTAGTTTGGTTAAGTGATTCATATCTTCCTAAGATTATGTGTTACAAGACTTATGAATCTTGTATGTATGCCAAGATATCGATTCCGATCTATGTAGGAAGAATTATGTTGAACATTTATTCACACATGACTTATGTATCAATACGGAAATTCGGGGAAGGGAACCCAGTTTCGAATCCCTTGGAAAACACTTACATTTTTCTTTTTATTTATTTTTAGTCACACAACATTGAACCCAAGATCGAGTCCTAACGTTTTCATTTCTTTTTTCTTCTTTATTTTCTATTTTTCTATTATCCGTTTGGGAACCGAGAGGTTATGGGATCGATCCCCCACAGCCTCACTTTATTTTTCATTTGGTCTTTACTTTTTCGAGTTGATCGCGAGGTTGTGGGATCGAACCCCCACAGCCTCACTTTATTGTTCTTTTAATTCTCCTTTTTCGCCTAGAGATCGAGGGTTTGATACCCATGCCTCTCTCTTATTTTCTTTTCATATTTTCTTAAGCCTAACTTAGAGGTTGTGGGTTTGAACCCAACTCCTCTCATTTCTTATTTTCATATATTATTTTCCATCCAGGATCACGGTTCTATTCCCCCATACCACATTGTTTTTCACTTCTTTATTTTCACTACTTTTAAGGTGGTGAGGTCACGTGTTCGACCCTGAGTGACCTCACTTGTTTTTCTTCACTTCTCATGACATTTTAAACAACTTAACTTGGCTTAAATTAATCAACAAGGTGCTGGAAATTTGAATTACATTTTACGCTTCGTTTCCATTAATTTACACGTTAGTTTTTAGAGGAATTTCATAGTGCATTTAGAATGTTTTAGGTGCATTTTCATGGATTCGTTTAGCCAAAAGATTATCACTCAAATAAGCCACATTTCATCTCATATGAACATCACGATATACATAAACATGTGTCCATGAAATACAATGAACTAACATGTCATTTCAATTCCTAAACCGTGACCAATAGCCACGCCAACATACCCAAACGAAAGTAGTTAAATTTTTGGAAAACATCAACATAAGTCACATAATTTCGAACATACATATAAACACATAAGAATCATGAAAACACGTTTTATCCCTAGTTTTCTACCAGTAAACGTAACCAACCTATAATTCAACGGGAGCTAGTGACAGGGACACCCAATGTGGAACAACCCTAGTTTTCAGAGTGAATATACTGAACCTTAAGGGGTATCTAAAGAAAGGGACCAAGATAGAAGAGAACCCATACCTTTTTGACGTTCAAAACTCGACTTTCTTCCCAAAGTAATCTTCCAAACACACGTCCAACGCCGAATGTTCAACACAAAAGTCAACGGACAACCTTCTCTTTTCTGACGTGATTGATTTCTTTCTTTGTTTCTATCTTTCGTGGTGAATTCTTCAAGTATGAAGAACTTGGTTAATCTTTTTGTTCTTGAAGTTATTTTGGAAGGGAGAACGTGTAATCTAAGAGAGATTGAACGTGTGTTGAGAGATAAACGTGAGATGAGAGAGTTATCTTAGGCTTAGGAGTCTACTTTAGGACTTAGTCAAATAATGTTTTGTTAAATATTAAAATTCTGATTTCCCTTTTATTTTAAATCAGAAAATAAATAATAAATATTAATTAATTACATTAACTTACCAACTTAAATAAAAAACATGTTAAATCATCGCTTCCACCTAGGTTCTAACCCACGATGAGCAAGACTTCACTCTACTAGACAATTTACGGCCCTGTCTCCCCAAAATTCCCCTCGACCTTATTAATTAAATAATTAATTATATATTTAGGGTAATTAAGATACTATCCTTATCCTGGAAAAATACCATTTTACCCCTACACACTCCAAACTTATGATTTTCTATTTTTAAGTTTTGTAAAGACTAATTCGAGTAAATCTTCGTATTCGAGAGCCCTACATGGATGGACTCAAACTTTTCTAGCTCAAATAACTCCCCAAGTTAGTTGGATTTGATGTATCAACGCTTCAGAGATCTTGTTCTACGCGCATATATCAGTGTGAACTCGATCTAATCGTAGGAATTTTAGACACATTAAGCATTACTTAACATATCCATTTTTAGGGTTGTTACACTAAAAACACAAAAAATATCAGCCTAGGGTCCTACATGACTTGGGGTTAATTACATAAATCACCCCAAGTTGGCAACAGCTTTCACAACATTAGGAGGTGGCCAGTCGACGACCCAAGCTACCGGGCGTTAATGAGTCGACAACGCGTGTAGCTGGGCGTCGATGGCATAAGAGGCTGGTCAAGTTAGGGGTTGAGCCTACTAATAAGTATAGAACGACGGCCCCTCAGTCGACGGGGTGTTGATGAACCTACGCCTAGTAGACTTCTCCGTCGATTGGGCAGTGTCCTTGGCAGCTTTCTCAAAATATTAGGCCCAACATCTAGGGCCACTTAGGGGTCCTAGGTGGGGTCATGACCGGATGTTAAACAACTAAACAAAGTCTTGTAGGTCTTAGGAATATCTCATCCAAGTTTCAAGAAAAAAACACATTAAAATCACTCAAACATATTAAGACACACATGCGCTATCTAAGGGACACCTTTTAAACGTCATCGACGTTCTTGGACGTTTGACCTCCAAACTTAACCAAACTTCATACACTGCACAAGAACACTGAAGTAACCTATTTTAATTTAAAATTAACTCAAGAAACAACCACGATACTCTAGTTTACCTTAGTTTGTTTTGGGCCGTTACGTTCTCCCCCATATAGAATAACATTCGTAGTCAAATGACACTAAAACTTCAAGAACGACAAGGACTAAGTTAGAATAACCTAACACATTTCAATAATGATCAAAACACTCAAAAAACATAAAGCATCAACTAACAAAGAGCATCATTTCACACTTGTAAACAATTAGCAACACACACTTTTTACTAAATTTCAAGAAGTCAAAATTCATTCTTAGCCTTCTTTTATGGAGGAACTATCTTCTCCAACATTATACTTGCACACATACAACAATTTTTCACACATTGAAACTTCAATTCAAGACAATACAATGTTATCAAAAATAAAAGTTTTACAGTGAGGTTCACGACACTCACTGTTAAGTATAGCAAAATTTTCGAAAAGCCATTCCTTAAGAAATTCATCCATATGAAATGATCTCATGAACTATAAAACCATATAATCTCATTTCATATAATAAAAAAAACAAACATAAAGAGTTAAAACTTACCAAAACCATCAACTCTTGATTAGTTATCCTTCCTAGCTCCCATCCCATAATAAGGTTTTTTCTTAGGAGAATTTGGATCTAAGGAAGACACTTACCCCCATGTTGCTAGTAGGACATGGTATACAATGATAGGGATCCAAATCAATTCTCCCTAGGTGGTGGTAACTAGGTGTCCTACTTGTGGAAAGGAACATAAAGGTAAGTGTCTTGTCGGGACGGATGGTTGTTTTACATGTGGTAATAAGAGCCACAATATGAGGGATTGCCTTAACATCAAAGCAAAAGGGAAAATAGAGCGGAATTAAAACTTTTCACAAATAAATTAATAAAAAGGAATTCTTTCATAAATGCTGAAGAAATCTCATCGTCACAAGTAAAACAAAAGACATGTCATATAATATCTTAGGGACACGACCCTTTACATTGGAATCAAATACATAATAAGTCTTAACAATAAAACTAGGAAACAATAGACTATGTCCTCGAATATATGAGGACATACCACTTCTTGAGAGAGTGAATTTCCAAATCTTTGCCATCGAATCTTAAAAAAAGTCTTCAACCTATAGTTATAAGGTATAGAAAAAGTATGTGGTTAGTACAAAACAATGTACTAAGTATGACATATGCAAAAACAAGTAAGAAGGGACATTTTAGTAAAATGGATTTTCATGCAATTTAAGTAAGAAATTCATGAATACAAAGGCAAAACATCATACCAACAATCATTTAATACTTAGATGAGAGTTCCCATAAGTTTTAACCAAAACGACCATTTATAGTAACTCACCAAAACTTACAATGAACTCACTTGACAATTAAAGTGAATTCGTTAGGAATTTACAATAAATCTCTCTGTATATTAACAATGAATGCTTTAAAGCATTCACAATGAATCAGCTTAAGCAATTACAATGAACGAACCTATTCTAAAGGTGTGAACTTCCAAGTCCATGCGAAAGAGAAAGTGATTTCATTTTTCATAAGAGTTTCCCTACCTAGGGATTATCCTAAGACTTACTGTGGTAAGACAAGAAGGAAGTATGCATATATCTTCTTCAATACAAACCAAAGCAACCGTCAAGACTACTCCATTCGACTCACTCAACTCGAGATAAACAAGCCCCTCAATCAATGGCAAAACATTGAAAGAAACCCAACAAACTAGCAAAGTCTTCCCTTTAAAAATGACTACATAGTGCAATGAGTAGATATTGTCCCATACCACCACCCACCCTAAGTAGTACATTCTTTTAGAAGGTTTGGAACCAAGTCTTCTCTTTTTGGAGGTCCTACCCATTGTAATTAGTAGATATCTTTCCAGACCATCACCTACCCTAAGTAGTACGTTCTTTTAGAAGACTTAGATCAATCAATTCCTTTGTTGAGGGTTCACTTAATAGACATAGACCATGAGAGCTAGACATGGAATCCCGACATTAACCTTTATCGGATGAGGGATCCCCACAAGCCTAGAGTAAGGTCATTCTTTTTAGCTTTTACATGGCTTTGCCAATGTCTTCACCTATTCGGGCACATAATTAAGGGAAAATGAGATCGCTACAAAGTACTCATTCTCTACTCACGAGGAGTACTCATCTCAAGAGGTATATTGGAATACAATATCTCAAATCACAAAGTGTAACAACCTGTTCTTCATATCCTCTCGGTGCTAGAAATAACCCCCACAGATTTTGAACACTCTAAACTATAGGTTAAGGATAGCTGGTGAACATCACATCTCAACTCCTGAAGAGAATTCATCCTCCGTCCTATCATGGAAAGCTCTTAGGATGTAGTGAGGTTGCTACTAAACACTTCATCTGAATGCACGAATAGTGTCCACCTCAAACTTCTCTATTTACTCAATTTAACATCATACATTCATTTAAGTGTGTGTGTGTGTGTTGTACTGTTGGGAACATCTTTTAATTTAAGCATATTTCACTAACTTAGATTTCTTACATGCTTTATTTCCCTTACCTTCATGAAAGATACACTTACATGCTTAAAAGCATATACTTTACCAGCATAATCTAAGCCAAACTGCTTAGATTTCTATACTCACTAACAAAACATTTCACCTACTAGGACTTCAATAACACACTCACAAAACAGGACTTGTAATATCAAATTCATTCAAATAAACCCGCCACTAAGAAGCTGGGGGGGACCTAACAATCAAAGAGCAATTATATGAAAACTATAAATCAAAGCAACTTGCCAATTAACCAAGACATAATAAAACCTATAAGATTGTATCAACCTTTTATCAAAATAAGACACTTAGGGTAGTAGCTAAATCAACATACTTCAATAAGACAACCAATGTTCATACTTTACCAAAAATGCTCATATAAACCATTTCCCTAGTTAGAAGTGGAAATATGTATAAACATAAGTTCCTTAGGGTTTTTACCATGAAAATACTAAATTCATACAATAATAAAAACATTTAGTACCTTATAAAAGTTTTACAAGAAGACCCACTACTTAAAATCAAAGATAATAGAATTTTGAGTTTTGAAACACTTTGTCAAATCTCTTGGAAATCATTCCTTAAATGGAATAGGGTTAAAGGATGGATATAATAACTCGAATATAAGGAAAACCAAAAATTTTGGTTAAGATTCACGTCCCAACCAGCCCTTCTTTCTCTCCTTGACTCTAAGCTTCAATGGTGACTTTGGGAGTGTTTTCTTTAGAGAGGGCGTTTGAATATTTGAAGTGAGGGGTCTATTTCTAGGTCTAGGGTTTAAAATCAACTTAAATAACTTAAAAACAACTAACAAATACCTGCTATGGTCTCATCTAAATACTTGGGGTGAATTTAAATAAAGCCACCCCAAGTTGGCAGCGCTTTCAAACTTTGGAGGAGGTGGACAGCTCGACGGACACCACTACTGGGCGTCGGAGAGCAGGTCACGGCCCTTGCTTATGGGTGTCGATGGAATTCAGAGGCTGAGTAAAGGGAGGGTCTGACCTCCCATAAGAGGTAACAAGTCCCCTCAGTGGAAGGGGCGTTGATGGTATGCCCAGTAGACTGCTCCGTCGATTGGTAGTTTGCTTGGAAGCTTTGTCCAAATCATGGGCCCTTCATATAGGGCCCCTTGTGGGTCCTAGGTGGAGTAGTTCCCAAAATTTAAACCTTTAAACTAAGTCTTCTAGGTCATTGGAACATCTCATGTATGTTTCAAGCAAAATGAATACATAAAACTCACTTAAACACCTCAAGACACACAAGTGCTATTTGAGGCACACCTTCCGAACGTCATGTGCATTCTTGGACGTTTGACCTCAAAACTTTATCAAACATTATACACTACCTAAGAACACTAATGTTACTCATTTTAATTTAAAATTAACTCAAGAAACAAGTACGATACTCTAGTTCACCTTAAATTATTTTGGGGCGTTAAAATTTATTAGTATACTCAGTAATCAGTTTCAACATGTTATAAATTTGGCATTGCTTTAAGTTAGCTCAGAATTTCCTATATCATGTTCAAATTATTGTACTTTATTTTTTTCTGGTTCAATTATGTTTTATTAGCTTTATTTTACCCTACAGGCTTAGTACCTTTAAAGTAATGATGCATACGTGCCATAAATCTTCTCATGATGTAGGTTCAATTTTTCAGTAACAAGATCACACATAGATTGATTTTCCATCTTCAATTTAGAAGATTCTGTGGTGAGTCCTAATTCTCCAAGGACAATAATCATGAGTTTCTTTTCAGTATTTAGTCTTTTAATTTCAGTTTTTGCCACAGTTGACAATAGGGCTTGTTCCAGTATTTCTAGTCCAGTTTAGAGCTATTTCAGACATAGTTAGTTTTTCAGCTTTAGTGTTGAGTTAAATCGATCCTTGTATTAACTCTCAGTATTTCACATATCTTAATATAGACTATGGGTATTCCCCATCTTTTGAGTTTAAAGTGTGTTTTATTTTCCATAATATTTATATTCATTAGTATGCTCATGATCATGCCAGCAGGGTTATGTTGGGATCACTTGTGGTCCTAGGTTCCGTGTCCGCATCTCGTAGGTACCTCAGGGCATGACACTTACAAGCTCGTATGAGAACATAAATTAGCAAGAATTATCATATATAGTGCAGGAAGATATGTGTTCTCTCCTAGGACATAACAAATTGTTTGATAATTTGTTAGAAAAGTATTATCAGAAATAGTTCTGATGATCAATAGAATAGTTCTTGAAACATTAAGCAAGAGATGAAAAAGGAACTGAGGCAACTCAAGAAAATAGAAAATATTACTTTTCAATATTTTCCCGGTGTTACACTCTATTGTTGTTGAAGCCCTTTTTGTCAGACAAGATGAAGGAATAAGCAATATATCAACTGCTGGAAAGGTAAAATTGTTACAGTTTCTTTTGGACCTTTCTCTTTTGAGTCATCTAGTTGTGTATTTAAATTCTCACATATGTTTCTTTTTAAAATTGTTCAGAAGTTTTCATACACTTATTTAGTTGACTAGAATTGATCATTAGTTCACATATGCCATCACTTATTTAAATTTACTCAATCGATGTGTTCTTCATTTATCAAACAAAATCAATAAATTAGTACACTAGTTTATCCTACAATCCATTATATTATCCCGATCACTACTGTATGGAGTCAAATTTGTAATAAATTACACAAGTGTTAGAGCTCGTTTCCTACAAATATGGTGACACAACAACCATGAATATAAAAAATGAGCAAACTTAATTAAATTAGAAATGAACACCATATACAAAGCAACTTATTTAGATATCTTTCTAAAAACTTTTGAAGGGTTTCTTTAAGATATCCTTAGCTTTTCACTCATGCTTTCTTTCTCGTCAATCTTTTATAATTATTATTTTTGACTATCTGATTAGTTGACGTGGTTTCTTTTAAAACTAGTAGATGCTTGTTTACTAGACATGAAGTAAATGAGCATTCAAATTGACTGGTTTCTTAATCACTATCTTTAGTTAACTCGTCCTTACATGTTTGTCTTAATTGAACCTTTTTCTTGTAGTGCTAGTCAGAGTTCACTTTATTACTTTATTTTACTTTTGGGAACATCTTTTCCCAATTGACATAGACCACATGATCAAATGTGGAATCCGGTGTCATGGAATATCACACCGGAAGAAGGCGGACTACTTGCGAAGGCAATACCAAAACATAAACGTAGCATTTTTTTGATCCACTAGCTAGTATTCCTATGGGAGCAAAACAAGTTCAAGAACAAAGAGATGTAGTTGGCGACCTCTTTATACTACATGATTTCTATATAGTATCAATTCTCATGAGTTAAAATAGTGATCCTTACCTTTCCCTAGTGGGAAGGGACATTCCTCAATTCATAGTTCACTCGTTCTAAGGCTAGAATTCTTTTGAAATTGTCTGTTTTATTAATTATCATAACTTAGTTGAGGTCATAAGGGTTACCCTTATATAGTCATAGTCATATTTCAATAGATTGAAAAGAAGAAGAGAATGTACTTTCAATACAATCACACATGGCGGTTAATCCATTACGTAACACTTATGTAAGGGAAATAGGCAAGTCATCACCATCCGGTATATCAATTACATCCTAGCAAACAACTAAAATCCTATAAATCAAGACTTCCAATTATACATATTACTAAATCTAAATTCATCCCACCTCATGGATACTTAAATCTAATACATCACTTAACCAAACATAATCATAATAAAGTAAAGCGATTGAGATAAGAAGAAACTTTACCCTATCTCATTCACAACCATCATCAAAGGTTTAAATCAATCATCACAATTAAAACCAACATAGGTTGTAATTATAATAACCATAATACCAATTAAAACACAATAATGATGTCAACTTGATACTTTACAGATCATACATAGTAGTTCGTAACCCCTAGGGTTCGGATGGGTCAATTTATGAGCTATTCCACAAACTAGGTTGAAATCATTACGACACTAGCATTATAACTTAATCCACAATACATCATTATGTTGTAAGTAACAATCTAAAAGAAACCATAGGGAAAACAATTTGAAGATCAAATTCTAGTTAGAAGGAAAACCCTACTGAAACCATTTTCTTGAAAATAAATGTTGGAAGAATCTTTGGGTAAAGCATCACAAAGGTGAAAGGATCCCATCCTGGTTTAATTAATGAATAATGATGGATCTATAAAAGAACCCTTATTATTCCTATGGACCATGCCCTAGTCCTTCAATGGAGTTATTTATTTTTGAGAGAAAAGAAGAGGAAGGATGCAAACAATGGGTTTTGGGGAAACATGAGAGTTTGGCGTAGGTAGTTTTTTATTAGGGTGTAGGAAATTATATAAAAGTCATTACTACCAACGTATACCCTTCCGTACCCCTAACTAATTAAATACAGCAAATACTAATCATATGGGACATCTAACTTAAATCTAGATAGGAAATAGTGACCCTGACCTACGAGATCCAAACCTTTGGGTCATAGGTCAGTCGACGGCAAAGGTCCCCTCCGTGCTGCACATCCGTCATTTTTTAAGAGACTAGCCAAAATGAACCCTTCACAAAAATGAATAAGTTATCATCGATGGTTGACATTTACGCCTCATCGATCAGGCCACGCCTCGTACCCTGCGACTTTCAATCGCTACTGTCTCAAGACAATTTTTAGCCACAATCCAAGGGTCCTCCTCAAGGACCATTTGGTTTGTCCTTGGGGAGTTGTACCCGGAAGTTTGCCCCTAAACAGACTTTAATACATGTTAGAAACCTTACTACCAAATTCCATTGAATTCTTACTACTAAAACCCATGGTAGTCGGTTGGTACAAATTGGCTAAGGCAACCACAGCACCCTCGTGAAATACTTTCTGGACGGTCCGGACGTTTGTTGCCTCTTTGATACTAAAAACCCCGAAATGAATATATACATTTATATTTGACCGTCTTAAAACAGTGTACAAATCCTTTAGACTCTAATGTTAGGATTAGATTAGGCTTTACACATTTGGATATTAAATTATACACCATTAGGACCATTGTTTCCGAATGACATCAACATTTGGAAGAAGGAATATACTTAGACTAGCCAGCCCAACCAACGACCATATAAAAACATGTTATAGAAATTTTTTAAATCAGCTAACACAGGACTTTTTAACACTGAACTCAAAACCTCCTTTTCATCCCATAATAGATTAACATTTACTACGTGCGTGATTCATTATGCAAAAGTGCTTCCTCCAATAAACTCAACAAATGGGTCATACAATCAAAGGCACAATATATCGAAATACACCACAATAAGGTCAAATCAAGTAAAAGAGCACTTTTTTAAAAAAACATTCACTTCTATATGCATAGTTCACTGTAAATCACTGTAACCAAACATATATTTTAAATTTTTTCCAAAAATTAAGGCAATCTCAATTCAACTCATTATTTTCACCAAAAATAGGAATAACTAACCTTAGTTTTCAAATAGATGAAGGTAATGGGACTTCATGTTGACCTCGGCCTCCCATGTTGCACCCTTAAGTTGGTGGTTCTAACATATCACCTATTAAGTAACCAACCTCCCTGTGCTTACACTCTTATTTATTTCAAGGATTCAAACCAGAACTTCCTGATAGGAGAGGTTCTATTGACACCTAGGACCCTCAATAGGAGGATGGACTCGGGATACGATAACTTATTAAGCATGAAGCATCGAACAAAATGATGAGCCCAGAAAAGAAACTTCCACAATGTAATCTCAACTCATATGAAAACCTTTGCTAACCTTTTGTCAAGATTTCATAGGACCCACATAAAGAAGACAACTTCCCTTTCTTGAAAAAACAACACCCTTTCATAGGTTTTTTAAATTGTAGATACACCTATCATAACCGTGGTTTCAAAGTATAATAATACTTTGTCCTAAGTTTAGGTGTCTGTGGTTCGAAAAGCCCTTTTTTTTTTGGCTAATTTTTCATATAATTTTCTCTTTGTTTCCCAGGAATGTAGTCCAAAGCGAATGCGGAGATTTTGAGCAAAAAAATGCAAGAAGGACCTATTGGTCCTACGTGCTTATGACGGTCCGTACGCTTTGTGACGGTCCGTAGTCGGTGGCAGCGTTAGTCTAGTTGCTTCTCTAAGGAAGATGGGGAAGCTCGACCAGTGTAGGATTACAAAGATTATGATTGTTCGTTGTGGTATTGACGGTCCGTCCTGACAGGTTCGTCGTGTGAAGTTCAGGAATGATCCCAGTACACAGATTCCAAGAGTTGAAGTGTTTTGATCCGAAGGCCCTCGACGGACCGTCTGTTCCTATGACGATATTCATACTTGCGGTCGAGGGTAATGAAGAGAGAAGCAGAAGCAATGACACAAACGTATGGGACGCACGGGAGTCTATGACGGTCAGTCGTAACCACGATGGTCCGTCCCAAGGTCCATAGACCAGCCGCGTTTTGGAGGATTTCAGCAATTAGAACTCTTGTTTAATGAGGTTTGTTTTTCTTATAAATAGTTCCAACACCTCGTTTTTGAGGTTAGACACAGATAGTTAGATGCAGATAGTTAGACCTCATATTATTAGACTCGTTGTAAGTAGTGTGAGAGTTGTTATTGATCATTGATTGTGGTTGTTCTAATGATTAATCAAGCAAAACTTTTGTATTTTATATTTCTCATTTGAAGTAGTACATGAAATCTTATGTAATATATGTTGAATATGGTTTTTATGGCCATGGAGTAACTAAATCAAGAACTAGGGTTGTGGGGAACCAGGGGCAATTAATGAGTAAACCCTAACTAAAATAACAATTCTAGAATAGGTCTTGCATTATTAATAAGTCTTGGCTTAGAAGTCTTTTTAACGGATGGCCAAACGTTGAAGCTCGCCTTCTTATGCTACTGTCGGACAAGGAGGTAGATAATAGGAAAAGAATTATTAAAAAGATTAGTGTATATCTATCTAATAGGCTAGATTGATTGGTACGACGGTAATACCTCGTTCAAATATCGAATGCGATGCTTAGTATGAAGGTAAAAAATAGGGTTTAGAAAGCACGACGTAGCGTACCAAGGTGCGGAGTGAGATTTTAGATGCCCGACCAATGGTTTAGAAATACATAACTTATCACTTTGCATGCAAAGATACTAGGCAAAGAATTGTTATAGTTCGAATGGTCAAGTTATGAACCTGTGAGGGAACACGTAAACCTAGTTACTTTGATTAATTGATTAAAATCAACATTTACAAAGCTTGTTAAGTGTCTTGTCAATTGCGTTATCCTATTTTCACTCATTTAGAACTAGAAAAAGAAACCCCTCTTTTGTTGTTTTTACTTTCCCAAGGAAGTCATTGACCAAACAATTAGAAATAACAAGTTGAAGTTAAGTCTAGACTATTTTCCATCGTGGTAACGATCCCAAACCTCACTAGTTGAGTTATTTTACATGACACGCAACCGCTTTACTTCTTTATTGAGAAGGTACGTTTGAGTGTTCATTCTTATCACGGTCTTTGAACTCGAACTCTCTTCTCCTCTGGTCGACCCATAAGCCTTTTGCTGGTATAGGCTGCTTTCAAAGCAATCCTTAGTATATGAAGTTTTCTCAAACTTTATAAATCAATTCGGGAACAAAAAGTTAAGACCACACACTTCAAACCATACAAGTTTGAGACAATCCATACCATACAAGGCCCTCAAAAGGACCCATATATATAGATGAATGGTTACTATGTTGTTAAGAAAATCGCAACAAAAAGGCAAATGTTTATCCCAATTTCCTAAAGTTAATTTATACAAGCTCTAGATATCCTCAGGGTTTGAATAGTTTTCTATG
The DNA here is from genome assembly GCA_027704765.1 of Solanum habrochaites. Taxonomy (NCBI): domain Eukaryota; kingdom Viridiplantae; phylum Streptophyta; class Magnoliopsida; order Solanales; family Solanaceae; genus Solanum; species Solanum habrochaites. The sequence goes on from JAKWJA010000793.1 coordinate 81,345, forward strand.
CTTGACGACCATCCTTTGGGGATGAAATTGAAAAAGCGGTCTTTAGCATCACCTTGTACCCAAACCTGTTTGGAATGACCTCCACAAAACATAGATGTCAATTGCCCCAACCCCTCCCAATATGATGTATACGCAACAATACCATGGCGACACCACAATTCATCAATGAGGATCCTTCATAATCCTAACGTGAGTATAAGTGGACTTGTGGGAATTAAATAAGCGGACTTGTACAACACCACCCATATCGAGCTTGATGTGCTTTGAGTCCGCGGCACCCTACCACAAAATCCATTTTTAATATTCTTACACTTCCAAATGGGAACTTGGATTATTTGAGTATATCCACCCGGGGTTTTTGGTTCTCGGCTTTCAAATATGGAAATTGGGAAATTTGGCAACAAAATTCCTTGGTCACTTTTCAAACCTTCAAACCAAAACAAAATTATGTAAGGTCGATAATCTTTATCAGAACCGAGATGAATGAATTATATAACGGGTCCAGAGCTCGTTGCTCTAGTAATCAACATTGGGCACACACAACCTTCCCTTAATACATCAAGACACACTCCCCCCAAGGAGAGAGTATGGATTAAGCTTCACGGTAGTAACCTTCTCCTTCGACTCCATCAATGGTTGATTAAGGCTTTACATAGACTTCAACTCAACAACTAAAGATAATTCGGAGTTATGATGGACCATAAAACCACCGTTTGGAGAATCCTCCAATCTAACACCCAAACAAGCCATCCTATGAACATCTTTCACTAGGTCTTTCTTGACTTCTTCTACATGAGACACACTACACATGGTCATACGACTTTAAGCATCCGCAACCATATTGGCCTTACCGGGGTAGTACAGAATAATTATGTCGTAATCTTTCAACAATTTCAACCACCTTTGTAGAAGATTCACTCTATTTTAGTAAAAACACATTGAAGAATTTTGTGGTTGGTATATATATAAACATGGACACTATACAAGTAATGCCTCCATATGTTCAAGGAAAATACCCCGGCCTCTAACTCAAGATCATGAGTTAGATAATTCTTCTCATGCACCTTAGCTTTTGTAGAAGCATAAGCTACTACTTTCCCATGTTACATACGGCCACCTTCTAATCCCACTCGGTATGCATCACAATATACAACAAAGCACTTGGTACCCTCTGTTAAAGTCAACACCGGAGTGGAGACAACCTCTCTTTCAAGATATAGAATTTTATTTCACATGCCTCCGGTCACTCAAATTTCATACTCTTTTGCTCAAAGTATTAAAGGGAGATGAAATGGACGCAAAACAATCCACAAACCCCATCTAATATCATGCTATACCGAAAAAGCTTCAAATGTTGATTGGAGACAATGGTCTAGGCCAATTTTTTACTGCCTCAGTTTCTCTATGATCTACCTCACCCCCTTCACTAGAGATTATCTGACCAATACTTCCACCGACCTGAATCAAAACTCACATTTCCTATACTTGGCAAATAATCAGTGTTCCTTAAGCACTTGTAACACCACCCTCTAATGGTCTATGTGTTCACCCTAATTTTTTTAATACACCAACATGTCTTCAATGAAGAGAATGACAAATTAATCTAGGTAACTTCGGAACACCCTATTCATGAGATCCATAAATGTCACTGGAGCATTAGTGAGACCAGTGGAAATTACTAATACTTGATACTGACCATATCTAGTTCAAAATTCCATTTTTGTATATCCTCACCTCTCTTCCGAAGTTGGCGATACCCTGATCTCAATTCAATCTTAGAAAAGTAACTTTCCCCTTGGAGTTGATCAAACAATTCGTCAATCCGGGGGTGAGAAAACTTGTTCTTAATCGTGACATTATTGATTTGACGATAATCAATACATATTCTAAGGGACCCATCCTTCTTCTTCAGAAACAATAACAAAGCACCCCATGGAAAAATACTAGGTCTTATGAAGCCTTTCTGTAGTAAGCCATTGAGTTAAGCCTTCAACTCATTCAATTCGTCCGGATCCATCAGATAACGAGGAATTGAAACGGGTTGGTATCCGGTAGAAAGTCAATACCTAAATAAATTTCCCGTTCGGGAGGAATTTCAGGAAGATCATTACGAAAGACCTCTAGAAATTCCTTTCTTTACAGGGACTAACTCAATGGGAGGGTTGTCGCAGTCTAAATATTTAACTCTTACAATATGGAATAAAATCCCTTTTGAGATTATTTGACAAGCCTTAATATAATAGATAATACGACCTCTAGGAATAGAATTTCCCCCTTTCAACTTTAAGACGGGTTCGTTTGGAAAATTGAACTTTACAATTCTTGTTCTACAATCTATGGAAACAAAACAATCATGTAACTAATTAATTCTTAAAATGACATCAAAATCAACAATATCAATTTCTATTAATTTAACATAAGTTAATATATTGGACAGCATTATAGGACATTTTTTATATACCCTTTTTTCAACCACGGACTCACCTACTAGGGTAGTTACCATGAAAGGTTCCTTTAGAATATTGGGAAAAATATCAAACTTCCTATCCATTAAGGGAGTAACAAAAGATAATGCAGCACCCGGATCAAGTAAAGAATAAACATCAATAGAGAAGACTTCTAACATACCGGTCACAACATTTGGAGAACTCTCTTTTTCACCCCTAGAGCGAAGTGCATAAAAGCTATTCTTCGTTGGAGCATACATTTTAGAACCACTATCTAGAGCTTGGCCACTTCATTTTTCTTGACCCTTCACATTAGGGAAATCCCTAGTCTGGTCGCCACTCTTGACACATCCAAAACAATTGTACGTCAAAACAAGGCAATCACCGTAATGCTTTTTTCCACGCTTTCCACAAGTTAGGTTTTTCTTTGGCAAACTAGTACCTCTTTCCTTTTGAAACTTAGGGTTAGAAACACTATCATCAAGAAACTTGGGAAATTTTGACGGAGCTTTATTAGAAAACTCTTCTTGAACCTAGGCTTGTCTTTAATGTAAAGCCTACCCTTAGAAGAACCACCTTTATAAGACCTTGCTTTCTTGGCCTCCGTATTATTCCTCCTGAACCTTGTTACTTCCACTTGTTTAGAATGAACCATGAGACGAGAAATATTCATATATCATGAAGCATAGCCGAATGACACTCTTCAAGAAAGTATTTGGACACTCCCGTAAGAAAGCCACTCAACTCATTCTTTGTGTTTGACACCAACGATAGAGTTTACTTGGACAATTTAGCAAACTTCAAAGAATAGTAAACTACACTCATACCTCCTTGACAAAGGTTGATGAATTCTTCCACCTTAAATTCCCTCAATTATCTTTGAAATAAACAATCAAGGAAAGCGTTCTTGAAGATCTCCCAAATTACTGGACCATCCTTTAGTGCCCTATTATCCCTTCATTGTACATACCATGTTTAGGACACATCTTTGAGTTGATAAGCCGCAAACTCGGTATTCTCAATTTAGGTCACCCCCATAGCAGAGAGAATATTATAGACTTTATCGAGGAAATCTTGAGGGTTCTCATCCTACCTAGACCTAAAGAACATAGGTGGATTCGTTCTGGTAATGTCTCTCAAACGAGAGGTAATAGTTTTAACATGTTGAGACACTCGAGGTCCGACCTACCTATTAACTTGGATCATCATGGCTTGGACATAAGAAGTGATTGAATTAGCTTGAGAGGTAATGTCTTGGGCCGAATTGAGAAAAGCTGCCCTTATCTCTCCATCGTTCATTAGCGAATCACCCATATCAACTTCTTCGAGTGGAGGCACTTGGTTGTCTTGTGGAGGCACTTGTTTTTCATGTGCTCCCACATTAGCCATTTCTTCCTTGTCCCTTCTAGCAGTTACTCTTCAAGATGCATACCTATAATAATGATACATTTTTTAGGTGAAAGCACATAATAAGACACCACAGGCACGTCATAGGAATAAAAGAAGATGAGAGTTTCTTAGCATAATATAGTCTGTCATCATAAGTATGGAGCACTTCACAATTATAAATAAGAAGCTACGTAGATGTGGTTTTATGAGACATCATTTCTAGGGATATTCAACCTTATGCTCTGATACCAAGTTTTTCCACTCTCTTATCATTCATCATTACATCATGGGTTTAAAATGCAGAAAGTTTAAAATTTTCATCTACACTACTTCATTAGGTTTAATTACACCTCTCGGTTACACATAATATATTCATATCGAGTATACATAGACCCTTCGTATAAGAAGATTACATAGTGTTCTTATTTTACGGCACATATATACATAAGATACGTACCATAGTCTTAAAAGGGATGTCTCATATTAAACCATCTAAACGGTGTAGAACCAAATGGGCAAAGCCCTTATATAAAAATCAAAATTCCACTTAGGACTTTTAACAATATCTTGAAACAACATGAATGAAATGATTGTCTTTAGACTATAACTATGTAACATAGGTAGAGTCATCGAAAGGCATCATCCTCGGAACGTGAGGACATACCCACACTTGGAGAATGATTTCAAGCCTTCCTTCAAAAGTTGTCACGAACCCTTCAATCGGAACCTAAAATGTTGTGGAAAAGGGAAATAGGGTTAGCACATCACTTGTACTAAGTATAGGATCATATGGACATACAACATACAAATCATGCCAAAAAGGCACATTTATTCAAAAGAACGCAAAGTTACTTTGGAAATACCTTATGCACATTCAAAACCCAATTCAAGTCAATAAGCACATATTACTTAATTCAAGACCATGTACATCACAAGACAAAAAATGCCAAGTCTAGTCAAGTCAACATTCATATCAACATAATTGAGAACATAATCAAGCAACTGTATCATAAAATTATGATCTCAACAAGCATGCACAAAGTTGATAACCTCAAAATCTAAGACCATCACTCATACACACCATTAAGTCAACTAGTTCAATGACTCTGTAAGGCCCCATAACCTCACTCAATCAAGTAAATCAAATAAGAACAATACGCAATTCCCAACTTCACATACTATAACATTAAGAGTAATAATCATCATACTTTAAATTAGAGATCAATCACATATTCATAAGAAAAACCAATATCACATAGTGTTATTAACATGTAAGATCAACATATATATATCATTTACATTTATAAGCATATAACAACATAAGAACATACTTCTAAGACTTCCCTCAACACCAACTAGTGCAATGTGTAGGTAGAGTCTCATACCCCTACATAGACTAAGCCAAACCCTTAGGTAATCCTAGTTAGAGTTCACTTTATTACTTCATTTTACTTTTAGGAACATGTTGCCTTAACCGACATAGACCATATAAGATAATGTTTAATTTGGTGTCATGGAATCCCACACCGAAAGAAGGTGGACTACTTGCCTAGGAAGTACCAAAACATGAATATAACATCTATGTGGATCCACTAGCTAGAATTCCTATAGGGAAAACATAGTTTTAGAACTAGGAGATGTAGATGGTACCCTCTTTATGCGACATGCTTTATAAACAACAATCTATTGAGTACAATAGTGATCAGACCTACCCTATGTGGGAAGGTACACTCCTCACTCCTAGTTCACTCCATGCTAAGCTAGAGTCCCTTTTGAAATGTATTTCAGTAATAATCTTACTTAGTTTAGGTAATAGGGTTATACCTCTTATATAGTCATAGTCATAGATCAATAGGAATTGCAAGAGTATGTCCTTTCAATACAATTCATCCATATGAGTAGCACATCTACATAATCATATTATGATAAGGCACTTATCAAAGTTATCACCATCATTATGTAATTACATCCTAGAAAACAACTTACAAGCTATAAATCAAGACATTACAGTTCAACATTATACCAACGCTAATAAATTTTACCATAATGTATACTTCAATATAACTTCATCACTAAACAGTAGTAAATCATAATCAAATTAAAGGATTGAGATCACAAGGCTTATCCTAATCTCCTTCACAAGCAATCATCCAAGATTTTACCATCAACCATACAATTCAGTGCATAAATGGGTGCAATATCATGACATAATAGTAATTAACACAATAATGAATTCAATTGAATCACTAGACATCAAGTCTCATTAGTTCGTAACCTAGGGTTAGGGACTTCGGTCACTTTCATGATCTATTCCACAAACTAGGTTACCTCATCAAGAAATAACATAATTGAATCACAATACATCATAATATAAGAATAATAATCAATACAAAACATAGACAATATTATTTAGAAGATAGAATTCGTAATAGAAGAAAATCAACTTGAAACTCATCTTTTTGAAATCAATTTTGGAAGTATCGTCTGGGGAAAGGCCTCCAAAAGGTGAACGGATCCCATACTTTTTTAATTGATGAAAAATGATGGAGAAAAGAACCCTTTTTTCGTACCTATGACCTTGACCTAGCCTTTAATAGAGTTCTTCTATTTGGGAGAGAGAAGGAAGAAACATTGGGCTTTTTGGTAGATATTAGAGTTGGGTTAGTTTAATTAGGTTTAGGCCTTTATATAAGTCATTTACTAAATTAGACCTCCCATAACTGCTAAACAATTAATTAACCAACCATTTATTACATGGAGTAACTTAAAACTTGACAGCAAACATTGAGTTTGACCGACGAGACCTTGACCTACGTTCCGTAGGTCAGTTGACGACCAAGGTCCCGTCCGTGCTGCACATCCTTCATCTTTGTCAGAGAATTGATAATATGACTTGTTCACGAAAATTAATAAGTGAACATCGATGGTGGCCATCGATATCTCGTCGATTAGGCCACGCCTCGTAGCCTGCAACTGTCGATGGCTATTGTCTCAAGAGAGATTTTAGCCACAATGCAAGGGTCCTCCTCAAGGACCCTTTGGTTGGTCCTTGGGGAGTCATACCCGGACATTTCAACCCTAAATCAACTTACCAACTTTAATACATGTTATACACCTTTCTACGAAATTCCATTGAATTCCTACTCCAAAAAACCCCCGTCAAATAGGCTAAAGCACACTAGCACCTCTTGAATGAGTTTCCAAACGTGATCGACGTTTCTTGATGCTTTGATTCTAAAACATTCTAAATGACTTATATTCATTATAATTGACCTTAAAACAATGTTACAACCCTTAAACTCTCATCTTAGGATCTAGATTAGGCTTTGGATTTCAGAGTATTACAATTTAGTTAGAAATCATGCATTTTATATTTTTATAAAACTTCATGAACCTTGATAAAATAAACACAATATAGATCACATGCATTACATATACATGGACACTATTCACAATAATATATAAATAACTATTTCACATTTAAGGCATAATCGACATCTTCCTAGTATTAATGTTCCTTTACCTTACTTCATTACCAAAAGCAACTCTTAGACAATACCTAGTACAATGCACGAATAGTATCCTATTCCACCATTCACACCTAAATATCATCCTAAGATAAGCAAGGTGTACATTCATAAAACCTTCATTACTTTAAGCATACACATTCATAAAGATATAACATAATATGAACAACATGCTTCAAATAATAACCAACATTCTTCATAGACCTCATATAAGATTCATTAACTTATCATATCACATTAATAACACATTTAGTCTTCATGAATAAGTCAAGACAACATGCAAGTCAATACTACTAATATAATCATAATTAAGTAATAGATAACACCTCATAAATGGAGAGTTCATGTCATCAACATAACATATATGACCAATAACATGCATATTAAATAATACCTATATCATGTACACATAATAAGACCAATATTATACATATCATTACAACAAATATGTTAATATCTTCATATCATGCCTAAGATACATATGCATATACATATACATATACACATACATATACATATACATATATACATACACATACATATACATATACATATACATATTCAAATACAAATACATATACATATACATATATAAATACATATACATATACATACACACGTACATATACATATACATATACACATACACATACATATACATATACATATACATATTCATATACAAATATATATATATATATATATATATATGCTTGTGTATATATATATATATACACGTATACATATACATATACAACACCTTCCTAGAATTCCCTTCAAGAGTTACTTGTGCAATGACTAGGTAAAGACCCATTCCTTGACCTACACTAAGCAACATCCCTTAGGTATTCCTAGTTAGGATTCATCATCCTACTTTCATTGTTCCTTTTGGATACCGGAAACTTTGCCTTAACCGACATTAGACCATGGGAGCTAAACAAGGATACGGTGTAATCCCCTCACACCGAAAGGAGGGCATTCTACTTACTAAGATAGGACATATACATCATAATAGAATCTTTGTGGATCCACTTTATAGGTTACTTTGGGGGCACATTGTTAAGGAACTAGGAGGTTTTTACTAGCAACCTTCTTTAAACTAATTAGCATTTTGTTTTCTACCTCATGAGAACATTTGGTGAACCTAATTTTCTATCTGCAAGGGACCCCTAATTTGGTTAACCTAGCTTCCTTTTGGCAAGGGAAAACCACATTGGTGATCCTACCTTTCCTTTTGGGAAGGGACACCTCTCATTGTCAGGTTCACTCGGTGCTAAGCTAACTTTCCCTTTTTTAAAAAGCCTTTAAGTCTTTATGAATCACTAGAGTATAAGATAGGCTTTAGGAGATTAACTCCTTATATAATCATGTACATCGATCATAGGTTAATGATGAGAATGTCCTTTCATCAAAACCTACTTCATGTTATAACATCCATTCACATAAGCATAACATAGTCTAGTATTGAGTACAATTAAGTAAATCATCTACGAGACACTCATTTACTAGATTATTATTAACATTTATCATTCAAACATTCATGGGTGCGTATCTGTACATATATGAGGAAGCCTTTCACATAAACATTTTTCGAAACCACATGATCATACTTCATTAGTCATTTACATTACAACATGCATAGTAATAAGATGCACAAGAGGATCACTTTAAATCCCTCATAATCATACACTTAGCATCATCCCACATACATCCTTTTGATATCCAATCATGCATTAATACTTAGTTATATAAATGAACAACCCTAGGAACTATTCCCTCAAGGTCCACTTGTGCAATGTGTAGGTAAAGTTCCATTCCCAAACCTACAGTAGTATTCCTCTCATGTAATCCTAAGTAAGATGCATCTTATTACTTTAATTCATTCAATTGACATCATGAATATATTGAACTTATAGTTATGCATGAGATGTGTGTGTACAGTGGACATCATGATCACCTAAGAGTCTAGAGTAAAGCACCTTAGAGGATCAAAACACTTATATCACATCCCTCAAGTCATGAACAACCCACATATTGAGTATTTGGGACTATAGGCCACACACCATATTACATCATAAGAGACAAGAACATATTCAACATTCGAATAGAATACTCCTAACATACAATGATCACAAATTCATATAGGGTTACATAGGTAGGGGTCAGTCTATAAGAGTATTTGTCACGACCTGCAAGTACCCCCTAGAAGTCAGGGATAACCCTGGGATAGTCACAAGGCGTACTTGAACCTTTGGGGTCTCTTACGAGGCTTTTAACTATCATTCATTGCATATGACATTAAAAATAGTGTGGAATTAAAACATTTCACCAATACTTTAATAAAGTAATCATTTTTCGTAAATATAAGGAAGTCTCATTGTCAAAAGCAAAACTTAGAGAGAATATGATATCTTAGGTACACAACCCTTTACATTGAATGAAATACACAATAAATCTTTAAAATAAGAAATTAAGAATATAGGACTATGCCCTTGGATATTTGAGGACATACTTTGTCTTTAAAATGTAGACTCCCAAGCTTCATCTTCAAATCTTCAAAAGCATCCAACCTATACTTATTAATTATAGAAAAGTATGGGGTTAGTACAAATAATATAAAAAGTACGGCATATGAAAAAATATGAAAAAGGGAAATTTTAGTAAAATAATCTTTAATGCCAAATAAGTAAAACTTTCATGATTACAGAGTTAAAATAGTATAAAAATTATCATTTATCATATAAAATAGAATTCTCATAATTTTAGAACCAAAAGTGAATTTTAGAGTTATTCAAGTACCATTTACTGTGAAACAGTAAAACATAGGGAAACATTACAGTGAGCCATTCTTCCCAAGCATCGTGAACTCATTTTTGTTGATTTTAACCTAACCATGTTATCCTATGATTCCCTAAGGTAAGACATAAAGAGACCATGTACCCTTCAAACACACACAAAGCGATCCTTAAGATTACCAAAACATAGCTTACCTTGACCGGGGAACAGTCCACACAGCTCCTTGGTTAACATTTGACAAGCCTCATACAAAGAAGGATTTCATGTCAGACCATTCCCTGCAATAGGACTATAGTTACCTAACTCTAACTGCTGTGAGAGTGTCCATCTCGTACAACTACTCTCGCACTTAGGCTCCTTGATGATTCGCTATGGATTAAGAACTCGTTCCATTAGTCCACTCCTAACTTCATCACATAAAAACTTAGCTTTACATACTTCCTTAAATATACATTAGATTATCTAACTTGATTACAACAGATGATGAACACACCAGACCCTCTATCCTACTTTTTGGAAGGTCCCTACTCATTGCAAATGGATAGATAGCATTCCCCGACCCACCACCTACACTAAGTAGTCACGTTTTTTTATTTTAAGTTAGACCCTTTAGTTAATTCCTTTCATATAAAATATACACCAAACTTCCACTTTCGGAAGGTTTACCTATTGTAAATGATAGATAGTGTCCCATAACCCACCACCTACCACAGTAGTACTTTCTTAGAGAATACTTATTAATTCATTTCTCAACAAACACACCAAGGACTCCCCTGTTCCGGAATTCTACAAGTGCAAATGGATAGTAGTGGGTCCGACCCACCTCCTACCCTAATTTTAACGTTCTTTTAGGAGACTTAGATTCATATTCATTCTTTTGTGGGGTTTATCTTAACCGACATAGACCATAAAATATAGATTATGGAATCCCGAAATATTAACCCCTATCGGAAGGGATCCTCAGTTTTCCTAGAATAGGTGATTCCTCTTTGCTTTACATGGATTTCCCAATATCGTCCACCTATGCGGGCGCATAGTTAAGGGATTAACGAAGATTGATACTAATTAACTCATATCGCTCATAACGAGGAGTACTCAACTCAAGGAGTACAAGTGGAATACATTGGTCTCCACTTCCATGAAGTGTAAAAACCACCCTTTATTCATTCCTCCTCGGTGCTAGCATATTCGCCCCACCCATTCTTCAACATTTATATACTATAAGTTTAAGATAACTGGTGACACAATATTTCAAATCACGAAGGGGCATTCATTCCTCCGACCTATATTATAAATCTTTTAGGATTTAAGTGATGTTTCTACTAAAAAAACAACAATCTCAACGCACGAATCATGTGTACAGGAAACTAACCATTTGTGGACTTACTTGTCTTCATTTATTCATTTCATTGTTTGTGTTTGTACATGTGAACACACCTGCATATAAAACAATGCCTTTAATTTACATAACTTGTATTCAATGCTTAGAACGTTTGTCACCCTTGGCCATACCCCTAGATGTACTATGCCATCAAGTGTACCTTGGGCTAATACTAGCCTCTTATCTTGCATCATTACATTTATCGATGCAAAAAATTTCAAAAATTTAAAATGTTTCATTACTTCTACATGGAGATATACATAAACCTTTAGATACACATAATATATACATATACCGATTATACATAGACCCTACGTATATGAAGATTACTTAGTCTTTTAATTTTATTGCACATAGAAATATAGAAGATAACATAGTCATAATAGTCATGTCTTCTCATAACCATATAACAAGAGTATATAATTGAGACTAGCCCTTAAATAAATAAAATAAGACCACATATAGGTCATAAAATGTTTAGTACTCAAATAAAGTAAAAGTAACATAAGAGACTTAATACTAAAACAACTTCAACTCTTGATATTGGCATTGCCCTCGTAAAGTGAGAACCTACTCAATTTGGAAGATGAAAAATTCTAAGTCATCTTCAAAGTCGTCTCCAAAATCCGTTTAACGATGGTAACCTAATATGTTGGGTAAAAGGAAGAAATGGGGTAAGTACACCACTTGTACAAAGTATGAGACCATATGCACATACTATGTAAAAATGCGAAGAGAAGAGAAATTTCATGATGTATGCACCTTTCACTAAAAAAACATTATGCACATTCAACAAGACAATACCGACCAATAGAAAATGTTCTTTAGGTCATAGGCATGTACAACACAAGAACAACAACATAAAGCTACTAAAGTCAATATGAATATCATATAATTGAATAAATAGTCAAGTAACGCTATCATCAAGTCAAAATAAAAACAAGCATGAATAAGAGTACATTTCAACATAACCAAACAAAGATACTTACCCATGAATCCCTATCAAGTCAACAAGTGCAATGATCAAGTAAACCCCATAACCTTACTCAATCAAGTAACCCAACAAGAATCATGACTAACATTCTACTTCACATAGCATGGCATTTAGGAGTACATATAATCTTGCTTTAACGATATAGACTAAAACATTCATAAGTGAAACTAATCAACATATGGTATCAACAATGTGTATGTTCATCATATATGTAATACATATCATCATAAGAATATCCATACATAAGAACAACCACCTAAGGACTCCCTAAATGAAACCTAGTACAAGTCATAGGTAGAGTCCCATAACCCGACTTAAGATAACTTAACATCTCAAGTCACTGTAGTCGTTTTGTACATTATTATTTAATTTTTGTTTGGGGAACACTTGTGTAAGATCCCCAAAATGAGTTAGGTGTTTAGATACTAACATGTTATTCGTAAGGTGCTAAGGTCGTAAAATTACTAATAATATGGTCTTGACGAAGTATGTAAAGTTAAGTTTATTTGAAAGTCAAACGTCAAGGGACGAACAAGACATTCGACAAGTAGTCACATGTGTGCCTCATGTGTCTATACGTGCTTATATCTGTAAGTCATCAGCTTATGAATTCTTAAAATGAGTTAACATTAAGTTAATAGGAAACATATGTAGTTTTTTGAATTTTGAAGGTCAAACATCCAAGAACGTCTAAGACGTTCGAAATATAGACCTTGAGACATTCAAGTATGTCTTGATGGGGCCTAGCATATTTTGAGGTGTTTTATTTGCATATTTTGGGTTAATATTTCATGGAAGGTCCTTGACTTGTCAATATTAATATTCACGTTAGAAACACCCGGGTATGACTTCCCAAGGGCCCTGCAAAAGGGCCCACGAGAAGGATCCAAGGAATGTAGAGACACTGCCTTGGTAGTGTTAATCGACAAGCTCAATGCACGCCCCGTTGGTGGACTGACTCCCCGTTGATGGGGCGACGTCGATATTAACTTAAACATGGGAAGTCTTGATTACATGATAGCCTCATACCCAATCAAGGGAGGGCACAGAACAGCCTGTCGATGGAAATGCCCCATCGTTGGGTCCGTCGATGCAGGTTGGTACATCACTGCCTGCACATTGTTCCATTAAAGGGGTGAAAGGGAAATTCACCCCAAGTCCTAAACTGACTATAATTATTTTATTCACAGAATTTTGGGTGTATTTAACGGATCAAACACGTGAACAACCTTTTCCCAATCCATTTTAAAAAAAATAGACTTTCCCTCTATAAATCTTCTCCCTATAAACCTCCATTGTTGGTGAAGCTCAAGAAAAGCTTGAATTTTTTATTTAAATGGACTAATAATCAATATTTATAGGTTTTGAACTTGACAAATGTATGGTGATCCTTCATCTCTAAGAAACCTTTTGGAGAGTTATTCTCAATGTTTGCAAAGAGATTTCATGATCAAACTTTCAATCTTTCAATCTAGCCATGCGTTCCTTCTCAAAATGTTTTAATCGCTTAATCATGATAACTTGGTGATAATATGATTATTTTAACGTGAAAAACAATTCAACTGCATTATAAACTCATGCCCCTTCCCAAATTGATTTAGCCTTTGAATGGTATTGTGATCATGGCTTGTTACTGGTTGAACTGTGATTCTCTTACGTTGAGTTGTTCATGTTTACATTTATTTATGTATATTGATGGTGAATTTTTGAAGGATGATCCAATTGGATCAATGTATGAAGGATTTAACATGACTAGTCTATAATGTATGTATTCACTGTAAGGTTAGCTTCATGTTGATTGTTGTAAGACATTGGATTATATTAACTTTCTTGTAACTACCGTTTTAGGTTATCTCATGATTTAATTAAGTATAGGAATCTCGTATGATCAAAGTAAATAAGAATTGGCATGAATTTATCTAGTTTCTTCTAGTCTATCGATTGGTAATACTATGTATGTGATGCATTCTCAATTTTAAGTTAGACAAAGCATGATTCTATTTGAGTAATGATATATTTTAACATATAAATTATTGTTAAAATATGATTGATTATCAAGGCCTTAGGTATTTCCTAGCATTGTCTATTTCCTCTACTCTCTGTTTAATGGACAGTTTAGTGCCTATGTTTGTATCTTGATGTTGTAGGGATTTAAGCATGATCTGGTTATGTTAAGTATATGATTATCGACTGCCCTATATTGATAAAATTGATGAAATATCATCTATAATTCATGTAAGTAAAATTGATTAACGGTCTATGTCCTATATTCTAGCTTGGTAATGATATGGTGTACTAGTTTGAAACATGGCCTTGCAGTAGTTTATTATTGACTCTATATTATTATTTTGTTTTATTTGAAGCTATGAAATATTATTGAATTGTTTATGAAAGAGTAGTAATGGCGTTAATTATGACCAAAGTCTAACAAGTAGGGAAGAATTGCTTGCTTTTCTACTTCTCTCTTCTTTATCGTATGTGATGAAGACTTGTATGGCATTGTGTGGTATGGTCAATTATGGGTGGCGGTGTGTTACATTATTGCATTAGAATGTGTTGATCATTGGACTTGAACCGTCAATTATGAAGATATGAATGAGTGGTATGATGATCACCTTATGTGTAATTTTTTTGCCGAGTCTTCTTTACTTGTTAGTTATGAATCTCAGTTATGTTACTATTGTTATGAGAATGTAACTGTTTATGTTAACATAATGTGTAGGTTCTTTCATTAATGAATTTTTAAATATGGATGACCCCTACCCATGTATCTGACAACCCTAACAATGACTATGCTAAGTAATGTCTAACGTATCTTGAATGCGTAGATTAGACCGGGTTCACCCGATTGATGCGCGTAGAAACAGAGCTCTTAACCTCTAGAACAACCAAGCCAACTAACTTTGTTAGTTAGTTGACTTAGAAATGATTGGGTCTAGCCATGTAGGGCACCCGAATATGAAGATTTACCCAAATGAGTCTTAACCGTACTTAATAAGGGGTAATCTTATATTTGGAGGGTCTAGGAGTAAAATGGTCTTTTCTAAGATAAGGGTAGTATTGTAATTACACTAATTAATTAATTTTTTGGTTAAGGGGTTATTTGGGTAGAGGTGGCCGAATTGAAACAGCGTAAGCCAAAACTAGCTCCACCGGTTCAAGCATTGGTGGAAGAAATTAGTTTAATTAATTTGTTGTAATGAGTGAATTATTTTTTAATCTATTAATATTTAATTTTCGGATTTGATTAAAAAAAATCAGAGTTTTTAGATAAAAAATAGATAATAATAATAATAATAATAATTAATAATAATATATAATTAATAATAATAAATAATGGAGGCATGTTAGTTTGACTAAATCTCAAAACTACTTCATTAAATCCTAATCTGTCATTGCTCTACGTTCTTTCACTTTCTCATTCTCACGTGTTTCATCAGCAAACGAAATGAAAATAATAGTTTTTCACTCTTCAAGAACTTATACAGAAAAACTAAAACGAAAATCTAAGCTAAAAATGAAAATCAACAACATTTTTCTCGACGGATTGGATTTTGGATTTTGTTGGTGAGGCAGTGGTGTCATGGAAATAGGAAGGCCCCTACCTAGAGGACCTAAGGTTTAGTTTAATCGGATTGGAAAAACTAAGGTTGTTCCCGTTGAAGCCCCGTGTTAGATCATTGAAGATCCCAAAAGCATGCGTAGTATGTCTTCTGGTCGAGAAAATTTGTTCTTGGTTGTAATTATGATTAAATGAGTATTAGAAAATATGTAAGGAATGAAAGATGTATTCCAGAAAAAGTGGTTTATGTTAAAATGTTGAAGAATGCGTGTGTTGTGTAATTAAATGTTGGAGCCCCCCATGGTGTGCTTTAAATTAACATGGGTTGCTGCCCTGAATATTTTGTGTGTATAAATATTGTGTCTTTCTTTAGTAAATGTAAAAGTGTTTATGTTCATACTAAAGGGTATGTTGCTTGAAAAAATGTCACCCGGATTACCCAGAATCAATTTAAAACTTGGGAGAAGATGGATTGCAAGAGAACAAAATTTCCACTTGGAGAAAATGTTGGTGTCAGCCAAAAATTTGAAAAAGTTAGCTAGGTTTTAAAATTTTTTAAGTAAAAAATGTGAGGTTCTATTTTCGGAATGAACCCAAGCCCTCACAATTGCAAATTACATAAAAAATTCAGGAAGGAACGCAAAAAAGGAAAAACTATATGTGGTGAGTGGGGATGAACCCACCAATCTCTTGATAGATGAGAAGGATAGGGAGAAAAAAAATAAGAACAAAAAAAAAATGATGAAGTGGGATTGTAACCACAACCTCTTGAATAGATGAGACAGTAAGGTAAAAATAAAATGGGAAAATAAATTGAGGTAGTGGGGATTGAACCACAACCGGTGGAGAGTTGAGAAAGTTTAAGTGTAAAAAATTAAGAGAAAAAAGAATGAGCGTGTGGAGGATGAGCCCAAAATCACCTTACGTAAACAATAAAGAGGAAATGGAAAAAAAGGAACATGATTGGTGGGTTATGGGATCAAACTAAGATCCCCAAAATCTGACAAATGCAATTATCTTAGTTTAAAGAAGATTAAGTGATGTTCAAGGGATTCGAAATGGGTTTCCCTTCCCCAATGCCATATGGACACAAAAGTTGTAGTGAACAAACATTTAATGAATGCTGCCGCGAAGAGTCGAAATAAGATCTTGGCATACCCAAACAAAATGAATAGGTCTTTTAAACAACATACTCGGGGTAGTTGAGTCACTTAAACGAATTAGAATGAAAGCTAATGGATTGTACCGTATGGATCCTTAAGTCTAGGCGTATGTTTAAAATTAAGCGAACCTAAGATTGGATGTAATAAATCATTGTGACACCTAGGTGAGGTTTGTGTAAGAGTGTGAAACATAATAAAGGCTAAGTGCATTGGAAATGATGAAATGAACTTTTTAACGTAAGAGGAGTGTAGAATGATGTTAATCAAATATATCAAGCATACTCAAAAGAAAGCGGTAAGAATGAATTAACGGTAATATGTTAAACAAAAGAGTGACACAGACTATAGGGCTTGGCAAGTGAGATGAAAGCTGGCATCTACGCCAAAAATCGGTCACTAAAGTTAAATATAAGACAGTATATATATACGATAGGTACTAAACGATGGAATACGCAATTGAAAGGAGGGGCTACGATGGAGGATAGGAATTACCAAGTGAGGACAAGTTGTCTCTACGTCTGAGAATCACTGTTACCTCAAATAAATTCCAAGATAGCCATAGTATAAGGTACGAGAACAAAAATGGAGTTTGTAAAGGATGAAAACAAAAAATGTTAAGAGAGACATGGGGAACCATAATATGAGGCTAGTGCAAGTGAGAACAAGCTTACTACGCCTCTATATAGTAAACCAAAGTACTCACCTTAGAGAGGGTGACTATTAGACACAGTCTCAATCACACTTCTTATGAAGTGTAAGGACAATTACACTTAATAACGTAATGATAAGATGGAGAAATCATCTAATGATCTATAATGCCTCATGCTAAAGCCCAATTCTATTGATGTAGTGAGATGAAGGTAATGGAAACTATACTACGCACAGATAGCTAGCTATGAGGTGCTGATCCTTACTTTTTGGAAGGCGAGATTCGTATTAATTCTCATGGCGATGAGGACTGTCCTTCCAGACGGGTATGCGTGCTCCTTACATCTCATAGTTTTGAAACCAATTACTGCCAATATAGGGTTTTCGCAGGGTTCGATGACCTATATACGCTAGAATGATTTGGTTCACATTGGCGATGACACTCTTTTCGGTGTGGGGTTACACATTAAATTCATGACCGACATGATCTATGTCGGTTAAAATTAAAGAATCTGCAAGAAAGAAGAGCCGCCTCAAGTGATTGTACATAATTGAAAATGAACGATAATCCAAAGGTGTTAGGATAGGGAATAATAAGAGGTGATGTAGTCATATGTAATGACACAATCATTTGGGTCATTGGGGGCTACACCGAACCCTATGAAAGTATTAAACTATTATTTTAGGTATGGCTGTGTTTTACAAATAGCTACGGAATGAAAGGAAAATAACGTACGTATGGAATGGAATGAAACAGACCTCAGTTTTGCTAAAAGAATGCTCTCTAGTGAGGTCCCAGATGTACCTAATGTGTGAAGTCTTAATATCAAGTCCCATGATTCCAAGGTCTCATGGTATTATGGAAGAATGATATGAAATTTTATGTTGCTAATAACAATATGTTATGTGGTGGGTGTTCATAGTATGTATGATGGATGCATGCGTACTCTCATAGAATGACTTCCTAATCCAATTTTTTTCAAGTCCACTAACTT
This sequence comes from Solanum habrochaites, assembly GCA_027704765.1. Lineage (NCBI taxonomy): Eukaryota > Viridiplantae > Streptophyta > Magnoliopsida > Solanales > Solanaceae > Solanum > Solanum habrochaites. Next base: position 100,247 of record JAKWJA010000793.1, read on the forward strand.
GATTTTTCCATATTTCATATCGTTAGAAGAGAACTTAATAATCATGCTGGTCTTTTGTGTGTTGTTTACATTATACTCATATTAGTCAAAGTGTGTACTTCCCATACAACTCTTTAATTTAGTGCAGGGGAGGCTGGATGCTAGGAAAATATGAATAAACACTGAATTAATCGAGATGGTGAGAGATTTCATCGGTTTGGTAGGCCTCATCTTTAGAGGATGATTTCCCGTTATAGTCTAGATTAGACGTAGGCTGGGCTAGTGGAGTAGGTTCCAGTGGTTTCTATTTCCAGTTATTTCAGTATTGTACTGGTTCCATTCTGGCACTTTATTGTTTTATACAGCTATAGACGATGTCTTATGATTTGATTATCCAGGATATTAGATGGTTGTTATGAATGCTTAAGATTTTAATAGTAGTGTTATGCGAGGTCAATGTTTATCACTATTGAAGTCTAAGTAACAAAAAGTTTAAATGTCCCTTAAAATAACTAGATGATGTTAACGATATGTATGAGGCTTGCTGAGACCGCTAAGAGGTCAGAACGACGTGTGATTTTTGCTATGTCTAGACTCCGTGCGTGACAGTTACCCATATATGAAGCTGTTAAATTTAACTAATACTAGGAGTCTTTAAAGTATAATATGATAGTTACCTGCCTTCCTATGATCTAAGTTGTTGTGGTTTTGTGGTCTATGATGGAATAGGTATGTTTTTTTTTTTTTTTTTTTTTTTTTTTGTTTTTGGTTTGTTTTGTTTTTTGTGTTTTGTGTTTGGAGTGGGATGTTTTTTGTGTTTTTTTTTTTTTTTTTTTTTTTTTTTTTTATTTTTTTTTCCTCATTTTTTTTTTTTTTTTTTTTTTTTTTTTTTTATTTTTTTTTTTTTTTTTTTTTTTTGTTTTTTTCTTTTTTTTTTTTTTTTTTATTTTTTTTTTTTTTTTTTTTTTTTTTTTTTTTTTTTTTTTCCTTTTTTTTTTTTTTTTTTTTTTTTTTTTTTTTTTTTTGGGTCCTAGAGGGGTAGTTGCCTCATAGTTGTTGTAGCCATATATGATCATAGTGACCAATGTACAAGACCCCCCACTTAAATGGTTGCTACAAGTAGATAGGTCCTGGTGTACTAAATGAAATGTCGTTCTCATATTCAATAGGTCATACCTATGCATGTTAAGCTTATGTCTTATGAAAAGTGTGATAGTGTTTCCTAAACTAGTTTGGGCAATGGTATGGGACAGTGCCCTACATGAACATGTATGCCATTGAGAGGATAGTTTTAGTTTTGTTTTCTATTGTTAGACTATGAATGTATGGTTTATGTGTGGTCTAAGGTGTTGTTGAAAGGAGTGGTCACATACAGTATACACACAACAATGAATGATGTCTGTAAATAGAGTGGCCCGAAAAGTGGCCCAAATAATATAAAAATACATAGTTGTTTGAATATACTATAAACATATGAGGAACAAATATCCTAAGCCTATGCTTTATGAAAAATGTTAATAAGGGCTTTTAAACAAAGGGAACATAGCTTAGAACCGAGTGAACTTGACAATCAGAGGTGTTTGCAGTCCTTGGAGGAAGATTCACGATTTTTCTTTATAGAGTGTTGACTTACCTTAGTAGAATACTCACATATTGATCCTCATGAGGTGGTGTCTTCCCTTTGAGGAAGGTTCACCCGTGTTTTCTCATGCGAGGAGGCCCCAATTGCCAAATCGCATATAGAGGGATCATACATATATCTTTGTTCCTTAAACTATGCTTGCCACATAGGATCTATCAAATTAAATTAACTTAGGATGCTAGGATGTATGTTAAGGTTGTACTTTAGCTAAGTGGAACACCTTCCAGTGGTGTAAGAATTTACAACACTAAATTCAATGTTTAGTACCAATGGTCTTAGTGACAGTTAAGGCTATAGTTTCCCTAAGGTAAAATGGACAATGGAAGTAAATTACTAAGAACCTAACTAGAATAACCTAAGGGAGGTTACTTAGGATAAATGTAAGTAATGAACCCATTTAATAATTGCACAAGTGGCACCTTAGGGAGTTCCAGGAAGTTTATCTAAGGTGTATAATTATGATTATGTCTTTATGCATGGCATCCCTATATTCTTATATTTTTCATGAAGTTGTGCCTGGTATGGAGTTATTATGTCGAGTCTGATATTGTTATATGCCACTCGTGGGTCGTACTTGACTATATGCTGAAGGTTTTGACATTAATGGAGTTGTCTTCACTTACTTGTTGTGTATGAAATTGAATTGTTAAGGCTTTGTGTCTATGATAGGTTACTAAGTAGTGTGCCTGTATGGGGGCTTTAAGCTACATTGGCACTAGTAGACTAGGAGTAGGTTATGAGTAGGTCTTATAATGATTTATGTGAAGTGAAGTCAATATATGTGCAAATTGAAGTAGCTTATAGTAACCCTAATAGAGGCCTGACTTAAATGTGTATTTGATAGGTTATACTTGATGATCATATGTGTTGGCTTTTATAGGTTGTATGCATGCTGTTTTTTGTGGTCTTAAGGTAATGCATTGCACCAAGTATCACTAGAGGGTTACTTAGGATGTTAATGAGTTAAATGATAGTTCACTGTAAAGAACGAAAAAGCTCACTGTAATGTGACTTCAAAATGCCTTAACTGGAAGGATATTCTATGATGTTTGGTCCTGTTATTATGTCTATAGGAAGTAGGTGATTAATTTAAAGCAATTGTTATAAAGGTTTGATAAAGATTTAGTCAAAAAGGCCTGACGTATTCATTTCAAAGAAAATGTCCCTTTTAAATGCATATTTTTGCATAGTTGCATACTTAGTGCATTCTTGTATAATCTTCCTTCTCCTAATTTTCTGACACGTGTAGCTATGGCTGCTTAAGGATGTATATATTGAGAGAGTGATGGTGTATTCCGAAGTTCAAGGAAAGGATCCTCTAAAGTTCAAGGCTGTTCTAATTCATGTATTTAAATGTTATATAGTTTGATTATGGTTTTAAAGGGTTGGTCCCTAATATACTCTAATGTTGTCGAGTCAAAGATGGCAAAGAGACTTAGATTCTCTGTATGTAATTTTATATTTTATATATGTATATGAAGTAATGTTCTAGCATATGATGTGCTTAGAAAATTTTAAATTTTTCTGCTAAATTTACTATGAAAATGCGATGAATGATAACTATGGGCTTGTATAAGATCTCCGACAGGTGAATGATAACTATGGGCTTGTATAAGATCTCCGACAGGTCAAGTACAACATGTTACTTCTAGGGGGTGCTCCCCGGATATGATAAACGTTGTATCAGAGCATGAGGTTTTTAAAGTGCCTTTTGAGTAATGATCTCTTTAGATTCTGCCTAACGTATTATTATTTTAAAATATTATGATGATCAAGGCCTTAGGAATACTAGCCATTGGCTATTGTCTCTACTCTCCCTTAATGGATAGTTAGGCATATGTTGGTTATGATCTTGTAGGGCTTTAAGTGTTCTCGTTATGCTTATGGTGTGAATCTAGATAATGCCCTAGATTGCTAATATGATGAAAATATGAGATATGACGCAGTAACGTATAAATGGGTTAATGGTCTATGTCCTCTACATTCTAGGCATGGTAATGATATGGTGTACTAATTGTAGCATGGCCTTGTATGTAGTTTATGGTGACTTCGACAGATTATATGTGAGGTACTTCCCTATACTTGAATTATTGAAGAAAGAGTAGTAATGGTAAATGATGACCAAAGTCTAAAGGATTTGTAAGAATTTTGCTACTCTTCTACTTTTGTACTTCTTTATAGTAATGTTTATCAAGCATTGCATAACATTGTGTGGTATGGTTCACTTATCGTGGTAGTGTATACTTTGTTTTCATTATATACGTGTTGACCATTTCCTTGAAGGAAAATTGATGAATATATGAATAAGTGGTTATGATGATCATCTTATGATAACCACCTTGAAGGAAAATTGATGAATATGAATATATGTTACTACTGTTATGACCTTGTAAATGTTTATGTCAAGATAATGTGAAGGTGCTTCCAGTAATGAAGATTTAAATATTGGTGACCACTCCCTATGTACCCCTATTTGAAGGTCTAAATAGCTAATGCTAGTAGTTTTAAAGTATAATAAGAAGTTACCGTGCCTCTTATGTTAAGTTGTGTTGTGTGGTCTATGATGGAATATTTATTGTGGTCATAAGAGGGTGGCTGACTCAATATGTTGTTGATATCCATTATGTGATCATATTGACAATTGTACACACACCCTCACTTTTTATGCACTCTTTACAATACTATAGGTCATGTGTTCCTAAATGAAAGGGATTCTACAATATTTACTAGTGTCGACTACTATCATGTTAAGCTAGTCTATGAGGGTGATATTGGGCTTCTTTTAGTAGGATGACCGATAGGTGTAATATTATGGGCAAAAGGTATGGACTTTCCTATCAGGGCGACATGTGTGCCTTGATAGGATAGTTTCTACTTTTTGTTTTCTATGTGCATTTGTTATAAATGTATGGTAATGTGTGGTCTTTAAAATTTTCTATTGAAAGGAGTGTTCTACAACATGTATACACACACATATTAATTATGATCTAGTAAATAGAGGGGCCTTGAAAGGTGTGCAGCAAAATAATCTAAAACAAGATAGGTTCTTGAATATTCTATAAGAATATGAGAAACAAATATCCTAAGCCTATGCTCTATGAAAAATGTTAATAAGGGATTTTAAATAAAGGGAACTTAGCTTAGCACCGAGTTAACTTGACAATGAGATGTGTTAAAATTCCTTAGAGAAAGATTCACAATTTATTCCTTATAGAGTGTTGACTTCCCTTAGTGGAATACTCACCTATGGATCCAGATGAGGTGGTAGCCTCCATTTGGGGAAGGTTCACCCATGTTTTCTCATGACAGGAGGCCCTAATTTCCAAATAACACGTATAGGTATCATACATATCTCTTAGTTCTATAAACTATGCTTGGCTCCCAGGATTTAGCAAACTGAATTCACATAGGACGCTAGGATGTATGTTTAGGTTCTACTTTGGCTAAGTGGAACACCTTACATTGGTTTCAACCTTAAAAACAGAAAATTCCATGTTTAGCACCCATTCTCTTAGTGTAGCTTAAGGTTATATTTACCCTAAAATAAAATTGACAATAAATCTAAATGATTAAGACCCTAACTAGAATGACCTAATGGAGGTTACATAGGATAGATGGAAGTAATGAAACTATCTAGAAATTTCATAAGTGGCACCTTAGGGAGTTCTAGGAAGGTGATCTAAGGTGTGTGATTATGATTATGTCTTTATGCATGGCCTCCTAGTATTTGTCTATGTGTCATGAAGATGTGCATGGTATGAGTCTATGTGATTTGTTCGTATTCTTATAAGCACTATGTGAGTCTTAATGACTATATAATGAAGGTTGTTTACATGAATTAAGTTGTCTTCACTTACTTTATGATGTATGAAATCGATGGTTAAGGCTTGTGGTCTTATGAAAAGTTTACTAAGTATGTATGAGGTTATGGGGATTTACATATAAATTGCACTAGTAGATAGACATAGGATTCTGGAGGAAGCCCTACAATGATTTACGGGTGAGTGAGTCAATATTATGCAAATTTGGAATAGCTTAACTTGTAACGCCAATTAGGAGGCTTGACTTAAATTTGTCTTTGATATGTTATACTTGTATGACGTTATGTGTTGGCTTGTAAAGGTTGTATGTATGGTTTTTATTGTGTTCTTAAGGTAATGCATTGCACCAAGTATCACTAGAGGGTTACTTGAGAAGTTAATAAATTAAATGATAGTTCAATGTAAAGAATGAAATAACTCACTGTAATGTGACATCAAAAAGCCTTAAATTTTATATGTGGTCTTATATGATGTTTCGCCTTTGATTATGTCTATATTAAGTATGTGAATGGATTAAATGCTATTGTATATAAGTTTTATGAAGATTTACTCAAAAAAGCATAAAGTACGATTTCAAGAAAATGTCCCTTTTATATGCATGGTTGCCATACTTAGTGCATTCTTGTACTAATCCCATTCTTCTCTACTTTTTAAGCAAAATGTAGGTTATGGATGCTTAAAACATGTCTATGATTGGGGATCTTGATATGTCATTCCCAAAATCAAGGAAAGGAATCCTTAATTCCAAGGATGTCCGAATTTCATGTCTTTACTGTAAAGTGTTTAAATGTTGTATAGTTATTTATTATATTTTAAGGGTCGTGTACCTAATGTACTCTAATGTTGGTGAGTCTAAGATGCCAAAGAGTCTTAGACTCTAAGTATTTAATATGATAATTTATTTATATACAAAGTTATTTTGTAGCATATCATGATGTGCAAAGAACGTTTTAAATTTTCCCCTAAATTTATGATGATAATGCGATGAATGATAACTCTGGGATCGGATAAGTCCTCTGAGAGGTCAAGCACGCCATGTTACTTCTATGGGGTGCTCTCCGGATGTGACAACTTTCCTTAACCGACATAGAGCACAACAGCAAAGACTGGAATCCGGTACTGTAAAACATTACACCGATGGAAGGTGGTCTACCGGCCAAAGTAAAACCAAACATAAACGTAGTTTTCTAGGTAGATCCACTAGCTAGTTTCCCTATGGGGGTAACATAGTCAAAGAACTAAGATATAGGTATAATTTCTCCACATGCAACTTGGTAATTGGGGCCTTCTCTCATGGAAATCCATTGGATGAGTATCCCTTAATGGGGAGTCAGTACCACATGTAGAACTATAGGGTGAATCTTCTTCTATGGGAAGTCACACCTCCCATTGTCACGTTCACTCGGTGCTAAGCTAAGTCCCATTTGAATTGTTCTGAATGTCTTTATTAATCATCATAACTTGTTGTAGGTCATATGGTCTAAACCTTGTATAATCATCATCATCATAGCTCAATAAGAATTGCATGACTATAGTCCTTTCATTACAATTCATATAACAGAGGTTAGCATATTTACATATCACTTCAAAATAAGGCCCACTGGTGAATAAATCACCATTCTTATAACATTTATATCTTAGTCAACACCTTACAAACGATGCAAGACATTTTAATTCAACATCATGCCAATCTATCAATCCTAGTACAAGGAATACTCCAATACAATATCATGACTTAATCACAATTAACCGTAATTTGAAGTAAAAGATAGGATAATAAGGACTTACTCAATCTCCTTCAATTGAAATCATCATGGTGTTACCATCAACCAACCAATTGCATCCAACAATAGGTGTAGCAACATCAATCTATTGTAATTAACACAAGAACTAGGTCAATTGCATCATCACTATTCCAATTAACATCAATTTATAATCTATGGTTAGGGGAATTAGGGTTCATCATGAATTCACCTAAAATTAGATCATATACAAAAACTTCATTAACCTAGTAAATCCATACATGTATTAGAATAGATAAAAACAAGTCTAATAATAAAATGACACTTCAATTCATGACCAAGATCCAAGATTTGGGAAATTGGTTTAAGGAACATGATCAACATTAAATTACATCGATTAACATCAATTAACAAACAATCTATACTCATTTAGCCATAGGAAATCATAATTCATCATCAATTTGAAGTTTTGATGAAAACCCATTGGAATTGTGAAACCCCATTGAATTGGCTATTTTTAAATAAAATTTGATAGGACCTCTTGGGGAAAGATATCCCTAGTGTGAAGAATCCATACCTTAATTAATATTAATCCACGAAATTGAAGTAAATTGCTAGAGAGATTGACCTTCTTCTTCAGGTTTTGTCCTTTTTCAATGGAGGCTTAGGGGAGAGAAAAAGTAGAGATCGATGAGAGCTTTTGGATTTTATTTTTGGAATTTGGGTTTGGGTAAGTGATAAATGACTTAAAATGAACGTTAGGCCATATATAATAACCCCCTAAATTGCCCAAAACACGCCTCACCTAAATTGTTCTTTTTGTGATGTCTAAATGTCAAAATAACGATTTTATCGAATCTAGGAAGTGGCTCCGCGTCGCGGGGCTGACATCATTTTATTTCCAAAAAATAAATTTTGGAATATTAAGGTCCGTGTGGGCTGCACGTCGCGCAACAGCCCACTGATTCTTGACTTTCGCAGACTGCTTTGGGAGACTGCCCATCCATGTTTGGGTTTTCGTCCATGACCCTTTGGGTGGACCTTGAGGCATTATTTTACTTTTAGACCCTCTATACTGCACTCTACCTAACCAAAGTCTTTTTACAAGTTTTAGACTTCATTTGACCCTCTGAAACAATCTCTAAACTAGGGCGTCAACTAGTTAAATTAGGCTAGTTTCTGGACGTCATGGATGTCCTTTGACATCTTGGCTCTAAAAGTTCTCGGATTCTGTGTACCCATTTTTTAGTCCTAAAAACAATCTAAATCCAAACCCTTAGACACTCATGTTAGGATCTATATTAGGTCTTTACTTTTCGGAGTGTTACATTATCCACGCCTTAGGAACAGTTATCCCCGAAGACACTAAACCATTAAAAGGGAAAGGATAGACTCATAGCGCAGCGCCAATCAACAATATACCATATCAAAATGAGTTACAAACTCAAATAACTTAAAAAATATGGCCTTCACAATGACCAAAATATAATTTAAACATAAGGTCTCAAAGTCCTAACATGATGAATTTCCTTCTCCTCATAACCAGCATGAGCTCAACCAACTCTTCATTGTCAATTATGTATAAGTTCACTTTACCATATGGTTACATATAATTTCAAAAAGACTCACCCATATCAAATGCGAACCACACCTCAAAAAACTCAAATTGCAAAATTTCAAAGTTGACAGCCCACTTCACTATATAGTCATTGTAACCAACACAAAAATTGCCATTTTTGTGCTATATTTCCACCAAAAACTCAAGGCCAACTTCAATTTTAATTCATATTTTTTATTTTATTAAGAACAACTAACTTAGTTATCAACTCGAGTAGGGTAACGATACTTCATGTTGACCTCGTCCTCCCATGTTGCACCCTCAACTAGGTGACTCTTCCATAACACATTTACGGAAGACGACACTTTGTTACTCAATTTATTTACTTGCCTACCAAGGATTTGAACTACAACTTCCTCATAAGAGATTACACCAAGACTCTCAATAGGAAGAATAGACTCGGGATCACCGATATACATCTTAATCATGATAACACGGATAACTAGATGAACCGAAGCCAATTCACTAGGAAGATTCCATTCATACTTAACCTTAAAAACACTTTGCAAGATTTTATAGGGACCCACATAACGAGGACTAAACTTCTCTTTCTTTCCAAATCTAACCACCCCTTTAATATGAAAAATTTTCAAATAAAAGTTATCACCTTCTTCAAACTCCAAATCCTTTCTCCTATTATCGGCATAAGACTTTTGACGACTGTAGGGTATTTGCAACTAGTTCCTTATGATATGAACTTTCTCCTAAGTCTTATAAATCACATCGGAACTATGTAGTAAAGGCTGACCTAATTCAATCCATCCAATTTCTGATCTACATCTCCTACCATACAAGGCTTCATAAGTAGCCAAAGATATGGATGAATGGTAGCTATTAATGTATGCAAACTCCCCCAAAGGAAAATACTTATCCCAATTTCCCTTGAAATCAATGATGCAATCTCTAAGCATATCATCAAGGTTTTGATAGCACTCTCTTCTGCACCATCCATTTGAGGATGAAAAGTGGTCATTAACTTTACCTTAGTACCCAACCTTTCTTGGAATGACCTCTAAAACTTAGAAGTGAATTGTGCACCCCTATCAAATATGATGTATAATAGGATACAATAGTGACACACAATCTCATCTATGAAGATCCTTGGATAATCTTGCGCCGAGTAAGTAGACTTGACAAGAATAAATTAGCAGATTTGGTCAACCTATCCAAAACCAGTCATATAGAGTCATATTGTCTTTGAGTCTGTGGTAAACATACTACAAAATCCTTATGGATGTCTTCCCATTTCAAAGTAGGAACTTGGATTTCTTGTAATAAGCCACCCGGCGTTTGATGTTCGACTTTCTTTTTTTGGAAATTTGGACAGTTAGAAACAAACTCCGCTATTCCTTTTTCAACCCTTCCAACAAAAATACTTCTCTAAGGTTATGGAAAATTTTTATCCAACCCAGATGAATGGAGTAATGAGCTTCCTCAAGGATCTGGTTCCTCAAATCATCTACATAGGGAACACACAACAACCCTTAATACCTCAACATACCATCCTCTTTTAAGGAAAATGACTCATTAAGCTTACCAAGAACCGATTCTTTCAACTCAATCATTGGTTGATAAAGGTGTTGCTTAGACTTCACCTCAACAACCACGAATTACTAGGAGTTATGATGGACCATAAAACCACCATTTGGAGAATCTTCCAACCTTGCACCCACCCTGGACAACCTATGAACATCTTTCACAAGGTTGTTCTTGGCTTTCTCTACATGAGACACACTACCCATGGTCATACGACTTTTGAAAACATCCTGAACACATTGACCTCTAAGTCCAGTCCTTTTGCTACAAACACTAATGTCGTAATCTTTCAACAATTCTAACCACTTACTTTGTCAGAGATGCAATTCCTTTTGGGTAAACTAATTTTTGAGACTCTTATGGTCGGTATATACATCAACATGGACACCATACAAGTAATGCCTCAATATTTTAATGGAAAATACATGACTGCTAATTCAAGATAATGAGTTGGGTAGTTTCTCTTATGCACCTTAAGTTTTCTAGAAGCATCGGTTATTACTTTCCCAAGTTGCATAATCACACACCCTAAACCTTCTTGGGATGTATCACAATATACAATGAAGCCCTTTGTACCCTACAGTAAAGTCAACACTGGATCGGAAGTAAGACTATCTTTCAAGATTTAGAAACTTCTCTCACATGCCTTCGACCACTCAAATTTCTTACTCTTTTGGGTCATCGTAGTCAAGGGAGATTCAACGGACTCAAAACCATCCACAAACCTCTGATAATAACCCTCTAGACCCAAGAAACTCCTAATGTCGATTGGAGTCAATGATCTAGGCCAATTCTTGACCGCCTCGATTTTCCTTGGATCAACCTCAACTCCCTTAGTAGAGATGTTATGACCAAGAAATGCCACCCACCTCAACCAAAACTCACATTTGCTATACTTGGAATATAATTGATTATCCTTAAGCACATCCAACACCACCCTCAAATGGTTCATGTGCTCACCCTGATTTTTCGAATATGCCAAGATCTTGTCAATGAAGACAATGGTAAATGAATTTTATTAACTTCAAAATGCCATATTCATCAGATCTATAAATGTCGTCGTGACATTCGTGAGACCAAATGACATTACTATGAACTTATAATGACCATATCTAGTCCAAAATGTTTTCTTTGGTATATCCACACCTCTCACCCTATGTTGGTGATACCATGATCTCAAATCAATCTTAGTAAAGTAGCTTGCCCTCTGGAATTGATCAAAAAAATCATAAATTCGATGGAGAGGATACTTGTTCTTAATAGTGACTTTATTGAGTTGTCGGTAATCAATGCACATTCTACGAGACCCATCCTTCTTCTTCACAAACAATACCTGAGTACCCCATGGAGAAATACTAGGTCTAATGAAGCATTTGTCTAGTAGATCTTTACGTTGAACCTTCAACTCTTTCAATTTGGTCGGAGCCATCTAATAAGGAGGAATTAAAATGGTATTTGTATACAGTAAAAAGACGATAGCAAAATAAATTTCTCATTCAGGAGGAATAATAGGAAGATTATTGAAAGAACTCCGAAAATTCCGTCACTACGGGGACCTACTCAATGGGAGGATTTTTGGTGTCTAAATTTTTGAATCTTACTATATGTTATAAACACCCTTTAGAGATCATCCTACAATAATTAAGACAAGAAATTAAACGAACTTTAGGAATAGAATATCCCCCGTACACTCTAAAATGGGTTCATTTGGAAAGTTAAACTTCACTACCCTCGTTATACAATTTATAGAGGCAAAGCAAGCATGCAACTAATGCATGGCTAAAATGACATCAAAATCAATAATTACATGTTCTAATAGTTCAACATAAGTTACACTATTGGACAACATTATAGGACAATTCCTATACACCCTTTTTTCACCAACCGACTCGCCCACTGGGTAGACACTATAAAAGGTTCATGCAATATATCGGGCAAAATGTAAAACTTTTTAGCTGCTGGAGGAGTAACAAATGATAAGGTTGTAGCGGTATCAAGTAAGGCATACACATCAATATAGAAATATTTCATCATACCGGTCACCATGTTGGGAGAAGTCTATTGCTCACCCTTAGAGTAAAGAGCATAAAAGTGATTGTGTTTCGGAGCATCATTTTAAGCACTTGGTTACCCACTACCCTTGTCTTGACCCTTAAGATTAGGCCAATCCCTAACCTTGTGTCCACTCTTGCCACAAGCAAAGCAATTACCTGTTCCAACTAAGCATTTCCCTACATGACCCTTTCAACATTTGGGACAAGTAGGCTTCTTGTTTTGTGAATTAGTATCCCTTTCGTTCATAGACTTAGGTTTAGATACCCTATAATCCCTAGACTAACATGATTTTGAAGGAACTCTATTAAAAAACCTCTTCTTAAACCTAAGATTGTCTTGTATCTCAATCCTTCCCTTTGAAGAACCACCATCATAAGATCTTGCCCTCTTGGCATCTATACTCTTCATCTAAGCCCTTGCCTCTTCTTCAAGATGGGAATGAACCATGAGAAGATAAATGTTTGTGTTGTCATGTAGCATAGCCGAATGACACTCCTCTAGAAAATCATTTGACACCCCTGTTAAAAACTAACTCATTTCATCCCTAGGATCAGAAACTAGAGAAGGAGCATATTATAAAAATTTAGTGAATTTTATGAGTATTCAAGCACACTCATATCTCCTTGGTGAAGGTTGATGAATTCCACCACTTTACATTCCCTCTTCTCTCTAGGAAAGAACCGAATCAAAAAGCCTTCTGAACGACCTCCCAGTTACCGTACCCCTTAATGGCCATTGGTCCCCTCATTGGACAATCCATGTTTGAAGCACACATCCCTTAATTTGTAATTGTCCCTTTCACTTATTAGAAAACCCGTTAAGCATAAAGGATCTGGTAGATTTCATCGATGAACTCATCAGGGTCTTTTAAACCTCGGACCCGTAGAAAGTAGGAGGATTAATCCTAGTGACATCATTTAAATGAAAGGCCATGGTAGAAACTTGATTGTATGCTCTAGTTATAACCTCTGGATTAGCTTGGGTTGTTATGTCTTGGTTTTGAGTATTGGCGGCTTGTAGTTGGGTAGTAATGGCTTAGGCCATTTAGAAGAGGAGGAACTTGATCACCACGGGAGTAACTCCCGCATTGGCAATATCTTATAAAATGATTCGTGCGCATTCCTTAGAGTATTCATTGACTATAATCACAATAAGATTATTAGATGCTAAAAGCACATAGTGATAACACTCTAGAGGCACGATATTGGACTTCCAAAAAAGTGAGATTTTCCTAAGCATCAGATAGATTCCTATTAGTAAATGTGACGCAATTAACAATTATGAATACGAACCTACATAGATGTAGTTGAGAGAAACATCGACTTAAATATATTTAACCACATGCTCTGATACAAAGTTTGTCACATCCGGGAATACCCCCTAGATGTAACCAGCGTCGTCGTCAATTTTAAGGACTAAGAGTATCCTCTTATCTTACATCATTACATTCATCGGTTTAAAAATCGCGGACAAACTAAAAGTTTTCATTACCTATATATTGATGTTTACATAGACCTCTACGTACACGTTAAATATATATATCGATATACATTGACCCTTCGTATCGGAAGATTTCTTAGTCTTCTAGTGTTATTGTACATAGATATTTAGAAGATAACGTACTCTCAAAATAGTCGTCTCATCTCATATCTATCTAACAAGAGTATATAAAATTGGGCCTAGCACATACATCAATACAATAAGATCAAACATAGGTCATAGAAATTCTTATACTTAAATGAAAGGAAAGAAACATAACAATCTTAAAACTAAAACAAATTCATAGCTCAATAGTGGCATTTCCCTCGAAAAGTGAGGACCTACCCAACTTGGACGATTAAGAATTCAAAGTCTTTTTCAAAGTCGTCTCCAAAGGACCTTGAACGACCGGAACGTAAAATATTGGGGAAAAGAAAGAAATGGGGTTAGTACACAAGTTGTACTAAGTATGAGACCATATGAACTCATACATTGAAAACATGCCAAGAAAAGGGACATTTCATGAAGTACACACTTTTAATTAAAAAACTTTATGCACATTCAACAAGACCATACAAACCAATAGAACATGTTCATTAGGTCCCCCTAGACATGTACATCACAAGAAAACACAACTGAAGTCTAGTCAAATCAACACCCATATCATATATTGAATACATAGGTCAATAACTAATCATCAATTATAATGTAACAACCATAAATACGAGCTGGCGTTCCACATAACAAAGCCAAGGAGTTCCCATGAATCCCTATCCAGTAAAACAAGTCAACGACCAAGTAATCCCCTAATTTACTCCATTCAGTAACTCGACACAACTCATGATTAACATCCTACTTCACATATCATGGAATTTAGGAGTACATATCATCTTACTTTAACATTATAGAATAACACATATTATTATGTGAAACTCAAAAACATATAGTATCAACAATGTACAGGTTCATCATATACATATCACATACCATCATAAGCATATCCTTAAATAAGAATACGGTCATTAGGCTTCCCTCAAGGCAAACTAGTGAAAGGCATAAGTAGAGTTCCATACCTCTACATAAGCTAAGTCAACCTCTCAAGTAACCCTAGTTAATTTGTACTTCATTATTTCATTTAAGTTTAGGAACACTTGCCTTAACCTACATGGACCACAAGAGATAATTGTGCAATCCGGTGTAATAAAACCTTAAATTAATGGAAGGTGGTTTACCGGCCAAAGTAAAACAAAACATAATCATAGCTTTCTAGGTGGATCCACTAGCTAGTCTTCCAATGTAGGCAACATAGTTAAAGAAATAAGAGATTGGTAAATCCTCGACATACACTTGGCAGTTGAGGGCCTCCTCTCATGGGAATCCATTGGATGAGCCACCCCATTGAGGATGAAACCAATGGTAATTAGGGTGAAGCTTCCTCTATGGAAGTCATGCACCTCCATTTTGGTCCAGTTTCACCCGGTGCTAAGTCTAAATCCTTCGAAATTATCTTTCTTTCTTTATTAATCATCAACAGATTATTGTAAGCCATGGGTCTAAACCCTTTGTATTATCACTCATCATCACATAGCTCAATAATAATTGCATGAGTATAGTCCTTTCCATTACAATTCATATAATGAATTAAGCACTTTTACATTCACTTCTAATAAGGCACATGGTAAATGAATTCACCATCCTTATAACAGTTACACTTATCCACACCTACAACAAAATTCAAGAAATTTCAATTCAACATCAGACACCCTATAATCCTTGTACAAAGCTACTCCCATACCATATCATGACGTTACACAATTAACATAATTTTATACAGGATAGGATCATTGGACTTACTAATCTCCTTCAATTGAGATCATCATGGTGTTGACCATAAACCAAACCAATTACATCCACACAATAGGTGTAGCAAACCCATCAATTTATTGTAATTAACAACAGAACTAGGTCAATTGCATCATCACTGTCCCAATTAACATTAATTCATAATCTAGGGTTAGGAGAATTAGGGTTCATCATGAATTCATCTAATATTAGATCCAATCTAAAAACTACATTACCCTACTCAATCCATACATGAATTAGAATATATAAAACAAGTCTAATAATCAATTCATTCTTCAATTCCCATCAATAAATGACAAAGATCCAAGATTTGGGAAATTGGGAAAAGGAACGTAATCAACATGAAATTGCATCAATTAACATCAATTAAGCAACAATCAATACTCAATTATCCATATAAATCACAATTCATCATCAATTTGAAGCTTAGAAGAAAACCCATTAGAAATGGAAACCCCATAGAATCGGGTATTTTGAAATCAACTTTGAGAGTACCTCTTGGGGAAAGGAATCCCATATTGGGAACCCAAATTACCTGGTACCTTAATAAGATAAATCCAGAAATTATAAGTGATTCCTATAGACATTGGACATCTGTCACAATCATTTTTTTCCCTTCATTGAGGAGAATTTATGGAGAGAGAAGTCGAGAAAGAGAGAGAGCTTTTGGGATTTATTTTGGAATTTGTGTTTGGGTGAGTAATAAATTACTTAAAATTTAGCATTACATTGATTTTCTATATGAAGACTAATAAGATGTATGTTGGTTTATAATTTCTAAAGATCATTATTTTCACACGTTTATTATCATACTACATTTTTTTGACTTGCCTCATTAAATGGTTTTTGTTGAAGTGTTTTCACTCACGAGCTAGCATCTTTCTCCTGCTATTGTTTTAACAGAGAAATCAGGTGTGTATTGAGGAGGATTTCAGTAACTATTGATTGTGATTTGGTAGTATTTGGTGGCTTCGCATGACTTCGAGTGGAAAGAGATATTATATTTGCTATACGTATTTAGTTCATTTAAACGTTTACATTCTCTTCCCTTTGTATGTTCTTATTGAACTCATGATGATTTCCTTTGACTTTTAGTCAAGTGGCCTTTTTTTGAACCTCGTTTTTTATATTTTTTGGAGGAATTTGGTTTTATTGCGTGACAATTAGATCATTGATGGATATTATGTTGTATTTATAGTTTTTGTTAGTTATGTTATGGATTTTTTATATATGAAAAATTAAGGATAGGACTAGGAACAGAGGAAACTCTCCCCAATTTATTTTAATTATGGTAAGGATTTCTTTGGGATTATTCCCCTTAGAGCCGGTCATGATCTTTTATAGGTTCATGACAAAGCTAGTATCAGAGACCTAGGTATTCTTGTGACTTATGGAGTACACATTAGTAGTAGAATCACAATTATTGTTATGTTGCCAGCCATTTCTTTAATCGCTATTCTACGAGGAAGTGATATGATGTGTCTTGTCTATGTTTCTGAAGTTTAGTTCCAACTACATTTATCTAAAATTATTGGTTATTGTTAACTTGATTGCTCGAACTTTATTATCTAATGTTAGAGCTACAACAAGTGTTCCTGTGGAACATAATATAACTTTGGCCAGGCAGCCAATTTCTTTAACTTGGGGGAGGGACAGAGCTCGTAGAACTAGTCGAGTAGAGGGTCGTAATTCCACCACAAGGAACCGCAACACAACTACTAGGATTTCAAGAGAGGTCACTATGGAAAGGAGATCTATTCCACCTCCAACATCGCAGGAGAATGGTTTTACTAGGTAGTTGTCTCCTTGCGAAAACCACTTCAGACACATGCACTGACATATACTTTGGGAAATAGAGTGGCATCCTTTTAGGAGTTATTGAAACTGAAATCACAAAAATTGATAGTTCAACGGATCCTCAAAGCTTCTTAGATAGGACGTTCCGGCCCTCTGGGCTCTAGGATGTTCTAGTGAGTGATTGGTGGAGCTGGCTACATACAAACTAGAGTAATGGCTAACACTTGCTATGAGATTGTATTGTAAGGGCGACCTACTAGGGCAGCACCACTAAAGTAGGATGAATTCACTAAGTTGTTCATGGATAATTTTCTTTTTAATAGTTAGAGGCAGAAGTATGCAACACAATTTAATAGGTTGGTGTAGATTTAAAATATTGATTTGGCAACTTTTAACGCCAAATTTTGTAAGCTCGCTAGTATGCTTCTATATTGGTACTTATTGAAGCAGATAGATTTCAGAGGTTCTTGCATTGGTTGGTTAGTCATCTATCCAGCGCCCTAGCCCCAACTATGAGTAACATGACTTATTTAGAAGTAGTTGATCTAGCTAGGAAGACTGATGACAAGGGTCGAGAGGAGTGTGGAACCTATGATATACGTAAGAAGGACAAGATAGGGGGATCCTACAATGTGACGTGGGTGTAAATGTCAAAATATGGAATCAGGGAAGACAACAGGGCTCTTAGAAACGGATAGATGCAGTTTCACAATACACGTATAAGCCATATCACAGGTAAGGTATTCAAGTACAATCATCATCACAATGACATCGTAATTCTGGCGAAATGTATACCACTACTCTATCTTGTCAGACTTATGGTGGATGACATGCAAGCCACTGTCGCATTTTCACCGGAGGGTGGTTTTCGTGTGGTCAATTTGGCATCGCTTAAGGGATTGCCCTCAACCTCCGAGAAAACCCTCTCAAACTTCTTCACAACTAGATGAACCTACTTAGACCACTCAAAACGGTTCAGGTAATACAGGTACATGAAACAGAGGTAGAGATGCTGGAGATGGTTTCACTGGAAATCAAGGGAAAGGGAATACTGATAGAGGTTAATCACAAACTTTTCCACTTACTAGACAGGATGTTCAGGCCTCAAATGCGGTGGTTGGAGGTATTTTTTTTGTTTATTCCTTTGATGCACATGCTTTGATAGATCTAGCATCTACTCACTTCTATGTGTCCTCATATTTTGCGTTGATATTCGTTAGACAAGCATAGGTGTTGAATCGTTCTTTTCTTTTTTATACTCTTGTGGGGTATTCTTTATTTGTTGAATATTAGTATAGTGATTGTTAGATTAATGTTGATTTTAGGGATATCCTAGATAACTTAATTGTACTTTATATGGTTGACTTTAATGTTCTGATGGACATGTATTGTCTATCTCCTTGCTGCGCTACTGTTGATTATCAAGCAAAGAGAGTCAAATTCGAAGTACCTGATGAGCATACATTTGTATTAAAAGGGGATCATGTCCCTGAGGTATGAAAAATCATATCCCTATGAACTATCAAGGTGTAACATCTGGGGAACACCCCCTAGAAGTAACATGGCTTACTTGATCTCTCGACGGTCTTACACAAGCCTATAGTTATTCTTCGTTGCATTTTCATAGGTGAATTTAGCGAAAAATTTAGAACATTCTTAGCTCATCATATGCTAGATCGTTACTTCATATAGATAAAATATTATCATAAATATTTAAAGACTCTAGTCTATTTTTGCAATCCTAGACTCAACATCATAAGAGTACTTTAGGGACACGACCCTTAAAACATAAAATATAAGTACTATATTTTACACTTTCCAGTAAACATGACTTAGCAATCCTTGGACTTAAAAATTCCTTTCCTTGAGCTTGGGGATCACATATCAATCCCCTCTTTAATAGAGACATCCTTTAAGCATCCAGAACCTATACTTTGTGTAAAAAGTAGAGAAGAATGGGGTTAGTCTAAGAATGCACTAAGTATGGCAACCATGTAAAAACATGCATTTAAAAGGGACATTTTCTTGAAATCATACTTCATGCGTTTTTGTCAAATCTTCATATAATCTTATACAATAGCATTTATACATTTTTCATACTTCATATAGGCATATTTAAAATCCAATCATCTTATAATATTACATATTGAATTTAAGCCACGTTTGGGGTCACTTTACAGTAAGCTCCTCATGCTTTACAGTGAGCATTTTTCCCTTAACAGTTAACTTCTTCTTTAAACCCATCAACCTCACAAGTAACCATCTAGTGATAATTGGTGCAATGCATCACCTTAAGGACACAAAGAATCATCATACTCTACATAAATCCATCCACCTAGAACCATAGATTAAGTACAACATTGACACATTTAAGAGCTTCAACACCATCAGAACATTCTCTATAAAACTCGAGTCATTGTGCACAATATACTATTTTGCTGTCACTTAGAAACTTATAAGCCCTACTGATAATCCCTCCATCTCATCTACTAGTTCGATATACATTTGAAGCCCCTACTTGCGCCCATACTTATTACACCTATCATGAGAACACAGGCCTTAACATACAAATTCATACATCAACAAGTAAGTGAAGACAACCTCATTCATATCAACAAGACCTTCATCATAAAGTCATTACGACCAACATAGTGCATTTAAGAATAAGACCACATCATATAGATCCACTCAAACTCATACCATGCAGTTCATCACAACAAGTAGACAATTACTACAAAGCCATGCATAACAAACATGTACATGACACATGCATCATAACATCTTTTTAGAACTCCCTAAGAAACTACTTGTGAAATGTCTAGGTGGGTCATTACTTCCACCTATCCAAAGTAACCTCCCTTAGGTCTTTTTAGTTAGGGTCCTAGTCATTTACATTCATTGTCAATATTACATTAGGGAAACTAAAGCCTTAACTGACACTAAGACCATGGGTGCTGAACATTCAATTTTGATGTTGTAGAGCCTTAAACCAATGGAAGGTGTTCTTATCTAGACGAGGTAGAAAATTAACGCATTCGAGCATACTAAGTGAATTCACTTGCTAGAGCCTATGTCCCAAGCATGTTTTATATAATAAAGAGATATACATAACCCTCTACATGTTCATTTGAATTTGATCCTCATCTCATTAGAAACCATGGGTGAATATTCCTCAAGGAAAGTGCACTCCTCATGTGGAATCATAGGTGAATGTTCCTCCAAGGGGAATCAACACTCTATGAGAACCCAATGTTGAATATTCCTCCAAGGGAAGCCAATACCTCTCATTGTCAAGTTAACTCGGTTATTAACTAAGTTACCTTTATTGAAAAACCTTTATTACATTTCTTTATAAAACATAGGCTTAAGAAATTGACTTTATATATGCTTATAAAATATTCAAAAACATATCTATTTTTAGGGTACACATGAAAACACATTTCAAGGATTTTTTCGATTGAATAGATCTTCTTACATGTGTCTATGTACTTATATGTATGCAAGCCTTTAACATAACACAAAAATGTCACACATGTTCAGATATCAATGTATAAGTCCATAGATATAACTATATGAGAAATCCTTCCATATAAACACACTGAGACACTATACATATTCATATTTCATCATATCACATACTTAACATCATAACATGTAAGTCATATTCATAACATACTCAGAAAAACCCTATGCATGTACTTGTAATACCAATCTAGGAACTATCCTATCAAGGTAGTCTCATACCCTTTCCCATACTAGTACACCTATAAAATCATCCTAGTGAATGAAACATCACACAACAACATAGAATAGATAGCATAGCAAAAAACTCATTTATTCAAGACTTACAACATTTATACAGTAAGCTCTATTCTTCATAAACCTATCAAAGCTTTACATCACGTGTAAAATCATAGGACCTCATCATGGGAAGAAAGTACACATAAACTTAACATAACCATTTACATGCTCATGATATTAGCAACACAATCTAGATCATAGTTAGAATAGGAAAGTAGGCATAGGCTTCACATAGGGTGCCTCATAACCAACACCCTCATAGTATAATTTCCTTCAAGGCCATATTGACATCACATATAAAGGTTTGCAGTTAAGTAAACACCTCCAGCATAAGTCGACAATACCACCCAATGCCATACAAGGCCAATTCGAACAACAATTGTAGAGGAGTAGAGAAGTAGAGAAGTAGAGCAATTCCTACCAATCCTTAAGACTTTGTTCATCACTAATCATTACTATAAATTCGTTAACAATTCAAGTATAAGGCAGTATATAGTATACAATAATCATATAAGAAGTCATGCGTAAGCTACTACAAGACCATGCTACTAACTTGTACAATGCATCACCAATATACTAGAAGGTAGAAGGACATAGACCATTAACCAATTTCAATTGCATGGATCATAAATCATATTTTCATCAATTGTATCAATCTAAGGAATTAGGTAAATGTACAATTAACATAACAAAATCATTCTTAAATACCTACGAGATCAAGATACCAAGATATGCACTAAACTATCAGTTCTATAGAGATTAGAGGAAATAGGCAATGCTACTAATTCCCTAAAGCGTTGGTCATCAATCATATTTTATCACCAATGTAAATATTAGAAAGTCATTGAAGAGATCATTAGTCAAATGGAATCATGATTTATGTAACCTAAAATCGAGATCACATCACATACATGATATTTTTAATCAATAGACTAGAAGAACCTAGATCAATTCATACCAAGCCTTCTTAAAATCGAGATCATCTGTGGCTTCCGTCGATTGGGTCTTGGATTGTTCTTTTCCTGATCCTTTCCCTGGGCTAAGTGTTGATCAATGATTTCACCACCAACGGTACGTTTGTCAACAAACAGGGCCTCAGTCTGTTTAGTTGATTGACACTTCCAAGGCAGTGTATTGACAACCTTTGGGTCCTACTTTGAGGGCCTCCTGCGGGGACCTTGGGGAGTTGTACCTGGGCTTTTCAAACGTGAATATATATCTTAACATGTTGAATATCTTCCATTAAAGTTTCACCCAAAAGGAACACGTAAAACACATCCAAACATGCAAGTAACACTCAAGACACACATGAACGTTTCAAGGGACAAAATTCGAACATCTTAGACGTTCTTGGATGTTTGACCTTCAAAATTCATGAAACTGCATACACTTATTGTAAAAATCATTGCATTTTAAGACTTCATAGTCTCATGAAACACATATAAGAACATAAAAACACATAAGACCCTTAGGTGACTAGTCGTCGAACGTTTGGTCGCCCCTTGACGTTTGACTTCTAAATTACTTCAAATAACACAAGCATAGTTTAAAATAATTAATTAACATTTTAAAAAGTTTATCGGCAAAGTTTAGGCCCTAGACACCCTAACTCCGTTTGAGGGTCTTACAATATCCTCCACTTAGGAACAGTTGTCCTCGAATGAAACTTAGAATACTTCAATCATAACAAGACATCAACTAAGCATTAAGCAGCTCACAATATTAATCGCACCATCACATACAATTCAATGCACCACACTAATAAGGAACAAAACTTCAAAAGATTTAGCATTCAATGCAACATAAGCAAGCAAAACCTTTATTCACTCACTCTTTAGTGTAGCAAACACATAGGCTCTTATCATGTTCATAGGAGGAACATCCTTCTCCTAATCATAACATGGCCTTTACATTTCATGTTATTAAGATTTTATCATGAAAGTGTCACTCCCAGAGAGCATACCCCAGATGAGAAAGGTGGCGGCGGCCTCTCAGAGGACTCAGACAAGCCCTGAACTTTCAATATAAAATGTGATCTGTAAAAATTCAAAAAAATTTAAAACTATTACATTCTACTTGATGTATAATTAGATTTTATACTTATCATTTATAAACCATACGGTATACTAAGAAATTGTCTCACATATATATAACCATCTAAGAGTGCAAATCTTAACTTAGCCAATACATAGTAAATATGCCACATAGGCTTTAATACAATGAATCTGAAGAACATGATGGAAAATAGGATATTCCTAATCTCTATTATAGTCTTCGTAAGATGGAATATAAATGATAGTGTCCCGAACACGAGGACCTACCAAGACTTGGAGAATGAGTTCCAAGCTTCTTCAAATCGACCTCCTTAAACTTCAGTGGCCGGAACCTAAAGTTGTAGTAATATAAAGTGATGGGTTAGTATGCCACATGTACTAAGTCTGGGTATATGGACATAAAATATAAGGACATGTATGAAAAAGGATCATTTACATTTTTTTAGAAAACATGTTAAGTCATGTGAAAATTTTCAATGCACATACCATATAACATTTACAAGTTAAGGATTTCATCAACATAAAGCATGATCATAATTAAAGATATATTATCATAGTCATGTTAAATTCTCATATTCAGTAGATAATATAACATAACATACAAACACTTAACAATGATCCTATCTCAAACCTACAAGTGTAATGGTCATGTGAAGCCCCATGACACCACAGAACCAAGTAGATAAGATAGGAGACCATGAGTAAAAATTTTCTTCATAAAACTTGTAAAATAAGTACTCATCAATTCCTTTAACCCAATAACATATACATTTTAAAGACCAACATCATATAAGAGTAACATCATGTATCATTAACATATATCTTTCATGTTATCATATTACATAAGAACAATCTCCTAGGACTTCCCTTAGAGAGAAGTTGTGCAATGTCTATGTAGAGTCCCATAACCCTACCTATACTAAGTTTTAACAAACCTAAAAACGGATATTCTAAGTGATGCTTAATGTGTCTAGAATGCCTACAATTAGATCGGGTTCACACAGATTGATGCGCGTAGAAATTGACCTCTAAACTTCTGCAACAGCCAAACCCACTAACTTGGTGAGTTAGTTGAGCTAGGAAAGGTTGGGCCCATCCATGTAGCGCACCCGAATACGAAGATTTACGCGGATGAGTCTTTAGTAGATTTAAAAAGGGGAAATCTTATGTTTGGAGGGTCTAGTGGTAAGATGGTCATTTCTAGGCTAGGGGTAGTATTGTTATTACCCTAAATATTTAATTAATTATTTATTTAATATGGTGGAGGGGAATTTTGAGGAAAAAGGGCAAAAATTATCCTTTGAGCAAAATCTTGCTCCACCCTGGCTTGAACCTAGGTGGAAGCAATGATCTGATTGATTTATTGTATTTAGTGAATTAGTTAAATTAATTAATATTTAATTTGATTACTTAATTAAAGTAAAATCAGATTTTTAATAAATAATAATAATAATACTAATAATATTAATATTAATAAATAATGAGGAGTCCTAGTTTGACTAAGTCTCCACCTATCTCTCCTAATCCTAATCAACTCAAACTCATGTTTCTCTCTACTCTCATCTCACTTAAACGTCTGATTTTTCTCTAAAAGAAAAGAACAACAAAATATAATTTTCATCAAGAACTTGTACTCTACAAAAAACAACTCAAAAGAAAATTTAGTGTAAAAATGTAAAGCAAAACAAAGTTGTTGATAGGATTGTGCTTGAAGTTTTGGTGGTGAGTCTTGGTTTCATGGTAAATTGGCAGCATTTAAATATGTTTTGAACGTTATTAAGGCATGGGTTTTCTTCTTTGTTTGTCCCTTTACCAAGAGACCCTAAGTTCAGTTTAAATACCAATCGAGAAACTAAGGTTGTCCCCGTTGCATGCCCCTTTCATTAGATCCTTTGAATGATTTGAAGTATGCGTTGTTATGACTTCTTGTAGATTATTTTAAGGCTGGTTGTTATTACATGTTTGAATGTGTATTCATAAATTATGTGAGAAATGAAAGATGTGTTCCGAAAAAGTGAATTACGTTAGGTTGAGTGTACATGTGTGCGTCTTGAGTTAGCCATAACTTGAAGCCTGCATGTTTACAGGTTAAAATGTTGTATTTTATGTATATGAATATGTTAAAACGTGATGTTTATATGAGTTCAACGTTTCTGAATCGATTGATAATTCTCGATTGAAAGTAATGTTGAAAATGCACCTAAAGATCTCCCTGAAAACTACTCGGATTGTCTTGATGTTTAAGGTGAATGAAGGTGAGCAAATGGAATGCAAAAAATTAATTAATATTTCGAAAATAACCTTGAAAACTCAACTAAAGATGCACTAGATGTTACACGAAAATTTATCCTAAATCTAACATCTAAAAGTTGAAAAAATGGAATGCAATGAGGGTTAACAAATTTCCAACATTCTTGAAATTTGTTTTTGGCAGCTTACAGTAAACAATTCACGTTCAAAAATTTTTTTAATGCTTAAGGTCAGTGGGGGATTGAACCCAAGACATTACCATTTCCAAAAAAACATCAATTATAACGAGTTTTCTCAGGGGGATTTCAAAATGGTGCAAAGCTCAATGTGAAAAGTTAGATGGAAAATTAAACGAAATGAAGTTTAGTCTTGGGTGGGGTTCGAACCCATAACCTCTGGACGGATGAGTGACAAGGAAGAATAATGAATAAAGAACTAATAAAAATTAGGTAATGTGCGATTCAACGCCACAACCTCTTGGAAGATTGAGAAGGTGGGAGACAATGTAAATTAAATAAGGTGAGGATGTGGGGATCGAACCCACAACCTCTTGAAGGGAATGAGAAGTTAGGCGCCAATAAAGGGAGAAAATAAAATGTGGAGAGGTGGGATTGAACCACAACCATCTTGTAATGGATGCGGAGTTAGGAGAAAAATAAAGGAGTAAATAAATGTGGAGATTGAGGATTGAAACCCACACCTCTTGGACAGGTGAGACAGTTATAGATAACTTAAAAGGAAAATAATGATGCTTGTGAGATCTTGAACCAAACAATCTCCTTGCCTTAAAAAAACGAAAAAAGTGAGAGGAACAGAAGAAATAACTATTAGGGGGAGGGAATCGCACCTCGAGTCTCCCAAATCTGAAAAATGCAATTATCATCATACCTACAAAAAATAGTTTAATGAATGCTGCCTTAAAGAGAGAAAATCAAATATCTTGCATATCTACAGATGCTAAGTTTTGTACCCACATAGTCGGTGGGTAAACACGAATCACTTAGACACCTATGTAATGAAAAGCCCTCTGGTCCTTGTATTTGTGGAACTCATAAGTCTGGGCATACGTTAAAAGTAAGTGAGCCTAAATTTATGTGATAAAATGATTTAACCCTAGAAGGGTTAAGTAGAGTGTGAAGCACACTAAATATGTCCAAGGGTGCACTTGGTAATAACTATGATGAACTCAATATTCAATTCGGGTTGAGTAATTATGAAAAGAAAATGTGTTAAAGTTAATGAATTAGGTGACAATATTAAAGAGGAAATCTGAAGTATGAGAGCAATCTCAAATGAGCCGGAAGTAAAGTTACCAAGACGTACTCACCATGATAGTTTAAAAGTTAATTAATAGACCAGGTCTCTATGACACTCTAATGAAAGTATTGAAGTTCATGCCTAATAATACTATGATGAGATTATAATCATCTAATAGATAGGAATATCATCATTCTAGAATCCACTTCCACTATGTTGAGTTTAATGTAATGTAACTTTATACTGAGCACCGATAGGCTAAGCATGAGCTGTGATGCCTTCCTTTAAAAGGGAGGGAGTTTCTCTTACTCTCATGATATTAGAATTTTTGACATGCCGGTTAATGGTCTCCATATATCTCCTATCCTTTGACATATCTGCCAATATAGGGATATAACAAAAAAAAAAAGAGGTTCAATTTCCCTATTTTTCGCTAGCTGTTTTGGTTTCCCTTTGCTGGGGATTCCACGTCTTTTCGGTTTGTGGGATTACACCCACTGGTTTCCATGATCTCACATGATCTATGTCGTTTAAGGTTTAAAGTTCCGCAAAGAAAGAATGATGCCAGCTCAAACCGTAATGCACATACTAAAATGAACGATACCAAAGTGTTAGGGTGGAAAATCAAGATTAAGCTAGACTTGTTAATAACGTAGGTTATGTCTTTGGTCTTGCACAGTGAACCGTGAGAGTCTTAAAATACATCCTAGGTTGACTAGTGGCTGCACTAGTATATGAAAAATTAAAATGAAGTATGCATGAACATGAATGAAGCAGACTCTTTGTTTATGTTAAATAAGCTCCCTAGTTGAGTTTTCCATATGTTTGATCCCCTTCATTCTGGAAATATTCCTAATGTCAAGTTCATGATTCCAGTCTCATGGAATACGAAGAATGATATGAAATTACATTATCTATTGATATGTGCAAATATGTTATTGTTAACAAATATGTTAGGTGGTTGCTTGTAAAAAATATGTACGATAATGAATGTTCCCATGACATGGCTTTCCTAAATCAAATCTTCCAAGTCCACTAACATTCCTAATCCAAATCGGGCAAGTCCACTGGCTTTCCTAATCCAAATTTTTCAAGTCCACTGACTTGACTTTCCATATTTCATATTATTAGGAGAGAGCTCTTCTTTGTCATGCATGTCCTTGCTGTGGGCTTGAATATACCCAAACTTAGTACAAGTGTGTACTAATCCCATACAACTATATACTTTTAGGTTGCAGGAACGTGACCGTAGTGCACCGCTACGACTTTGTAGCTACTGCGGAACCGTGGAGCATTCATCCGAACATGGAAGGGGAGGCCCTCAATCATTCTAGGACCTCTTTTCCCATTATTTTGGTTTAGATATAAGTTTAAGGTTAGTGGAGTATAGTGCCACTAGTGTTTCATTCCCGTTCCATTTCAATACTTTTATTGGTGTCGTTTTGGTCAAGGAAACGTTAATGTAATTAATGAACCTTGCTTCTTTCATTTGATTATTTATATATTTGATTGTTGATTTGTGAACACCTAAATATAATGTAATTCACATGAAACAAGAAAACAAAAAGTTAAAATTTTCTGGTAAAAATTAACCTAAATGAAGTAATGATGACGTACGTAGGCTTGTCTGCGACATGTGAGAGGACAACGACGCCGGTCTCGTCTGGGGTCTAGACTCTAGTCGTGACATAAGTAGACTCCTCAACTTCTCCTAGTCTATGTTCATTTACTTGTATTTTATTTTATATAAGGGAACATTCACCTTAACCGACATAGATCATGTGAGCTAGACATAAAATCCGATGTCATAAAACCCCACACCGAAAGAAAGTGGTCTTTAGGGACACGACCCATAAAACATAAAACATAATTACTATATTTTACACTTTACAGTAAAGACAAAACTTTGGAATCCTTGGACTTAATGATGCTTTTACTTGAGCATGGGGGATCATATATAAACTCCTCAATAATAGAGACAAATTTTAAGCATCCATAAGCTAAACTTTGTGTAAAAAGTAGAGAAGAACGTGATTAGTACAAGAATGCACTAAGGATGACAACCATGCAAAAAAATGCATTTAAAAGGGACATTTTCTTGAAATCATACTTCATGCCTTTTTGTGAAATTTCATAAAACTTTTATACAATAGAATTTATACAATTTGCATACTTCATATAGGAATATAATAAATCAAAACATCATATAAAATCACATATAGAATTTAAGCCACATTTGGTGTCGCTTTCAAGTGAGCTCCTTATGCTTTACAGTGAGCATTTTTCCCTTAACATTGAACTTCTTCTTTTAACCCATCAACCTCTCAAGCAATCCTCTAGTGATACTTGGTGCAATGCATAACCATAAGGACACAAGGAATCTATCATACATCATACATAAGCCATCACCTAGAATCATAGAAGTATTGTACAACGTAGACACAATTAAGTCAAAACCATAGAGCATTACTGTAAAACAATAGTAATTGTGCACGTATACTTATTTTACATCACACAGAACATTACGAGACATTAGTCATAATCCCAATCTAAATCTACTAGTGCAATGTACATGTAAAGACCCATAACCTCCCATATACTTAGTAGACCTATAATGAGACCACAAGACTAAACATCCAATTCAAACATCAACAAGTAAGTTAAGACAACTTAATTCATGTCAACAAGATCTTCATCATATAGTCATTAAGACAAAATTAGTGAATATAAGAATAATACCACATCATATAGTTCCATTAGGAGTCATACCATGCAGTTGATAACAATAAGTAGACAATACTACAAAAGTCGTGCATAAGATATATGTACATAGACACATGCATTACAACACCTTCCTAGAACTCCCTAAGAAACTACTTATGCAATTTATGGGTAGGTTCATTACTTCCACTTATCCTAATTAACCTCCCTTAGGTCCCTAGTAAGTGTCCTAGTAATTTACTTCCATTGGTCATTTGACATTAGGGAAACTATAGTCTTAACCGACAGTAAGACCATGGGTGCTAAACATGGAATTTTGTGTTGTAAAGCCTTACACCAATGGAAGGTGTTCCTAACAAGACATGGTAGAACATTGACACATGCTAGCATACTAAGTGAATTCACTTGCTAGATCCTATGTGGAAAACATAGTTTATGGAACTAAGATATATATAACCCTCTACATGCTCATTGGCATTGGAGCCTCATCTCATGAGAAACCATGGGTGAATCTTCCTCAAGGAAAGTCGACACCTCATGTGGAACTATAGGTTAACCTTCCTCCAAGGGAAGTGAAAACTTTATAAGAACCCAATGGTGAATATTCCTCCAAGGGATTGTCAAGTTTACTCGGTGATAAGCTATGTTCCCTTTATTAAAAAGACTTTATTACATTTATTTATAAAACATAGTAGTAGGAGATTGACTCTGTATATGCTCATAGCATATTCAGCACCTATCTTGTTTAGGGACACATGAGCACACTTTTCCAGGACCTCTATTGACAAGATCTTCATACATGTGTGTGTGGGCACTTTATATGTGAGGAAAAATTTAAACTAACCCATAAATGTAACACCTGTACGTATATCATGCACATCCATAGATAAACTATTGAGGAATCCTTTCATATAACACGACAAGCGCATATGCACATTAATATTCATCATATCACATACTTAACATCATATAATGTAAGTCATTCATAACATGTTCATATAATACTATGCATGTACTTGTAAGACCAAGGTAGGAGCTATCCTAAGAAGGTACACATATGCAATGCATAGAAATGGTCACATACCCTTGCCCATACTAGTACACCTATCAAGTAATCCTATTGAATGATACATCAAACACCATCATAGAATAGATAGCATAGATTAAGACTAATTAATTCATTACTTATAACATTCTTACAGTAAGCTCTTGTCTCCATGCACCTTTCTTATCTTTACATGACATGTAAAATCATAGGACCTCATCATGGGCAGAAGGTACACATAAACTTAACACAACCATTTACATGCTCATGACATTAGCAACACAACCTAGATCATAGTTAGATTAGGAAACTAGGCATAGGCTTCACATAGGGTACTTCAGCACTAACACACATTCATAGTATGATTGCCTTCAAGGCCATGTTCATACCACATAAATATATTGAAAATAAAGTAAACATCGCCAGCATAAGAGGACCATACCACAAAATGCCATAAAATTTCAAATTCTAAAAACAATACTTTAAAGGAGTAGAGTATCTGAATCATTGGTTTTATTTCGTCATAGAGTATCTCTGCTGGTGCTCAGTGGTAAAATCTTATAAAAATAGATTCTTTTTTTATCTTTTTATATATTAATACTGCTTTGTTGGACCTCTTCGTTCCCTTATTCTCACCTGTTATCTTATAAACAATATTTAATAATCCATAGTTTTAACAGGTTTTAAATAAGTTTTGGGTTGTTTTTTGTTGGGCTATTTAACGAACTGTTATAACCTTGGGAGTTTTTGGGTTGGTAATCTTGGGTTTTTTCTGATGTCGGATGGATTTAGGTTTTTTGGTTTAAGAAGTTTTGTATCTTGTATAATTTTCCAATGTATTTCGGGTATATGATTGTTACGTCTTTATCTCTTTATGCAGCTGGTTGCATATTAGATTGTTTGTGGTTCGTCTATTTCTATTATCTGTACCTTGGAGTAATCGGTTTGTAAATATGCATTTAGATTTGTATTTTTGGTGTAGGTTCTCTCATAACTCCTTTGTGTGGGGGGGGGGGTACCTTCAACTTTATTAGTACATGGGTTTTAAGGAGTTTCCCAACGTCTCCTTTTCGTTCTGGCTAGTTTTCGTCTGCCGCCGACGTAAGCTCCGCATCTTTAGAGTCCATGCTGCTGACTTTAGTTTTCAGATCTGTACCTCTGTTTCTATTTTTTTCTACTTTTCTGGCCCATAGATTTGTCATCATTGCAATAGTCTTTCATCATATCTCTTTCTTGAGAGGTAGTCTTGCAATAAAATTATCATCGGTTTTAAGATTTCAATTGTAAATGTAAATTTAATATATTAGTATTAATCTGCTTATCTCCTTGTGTAACTGATCACCTATCTTTTTGTTATCCCCACTGTAAACCTCACCTGTGTATTATCTGCCTAACAAGAAATGTATTGTAAACTATATATGGTTCAAACGGAATGCAGTAAAATTTATATCATGCCATAGTTCCTTTCTATTTATCCCTCCCATTTTTCATGTGCTTACTATAATATGTTCCCTGAGTAATACTACAATGGTGTTTCTATCTTTTCTTTATTATATTTATATTTTAGTACTCCTCCATAACTATGGTAACTTGAATCTTTTCAACTATAAAGAAATGTTTTTAACTTTCATTAGGGAATATATTTTGGTAATTTTTTGCATAATTTTTTGATAATTCCATTTTGTCCTCGAGGAGGGCCCTTATATTTTGACTAAGAAGTTACCATGGGACAGTATCCATCGACAGTTGTTGGCGACAAGGCGTGGACCAATCCATGGGGTGTCAATTGCCTTCGTCAGTAGTCACTTAACCATTTTTCAAAAAATTCATTTCGGTAAATATCTAACAAAAATGATGGTTGTGCAGGACGGTTGGTCTAAGGAACTGAGTACTGACCTACGACCCATAGGTCGGGGTAGGTCAGGTCCAAGTTTCACTATATTATTTTAAGTTGCTTCATTTAACTATGTAGTTTGTTATCATGTTAATTAGGGGTTAATGGAGGTCTAATTAAGTTAGTTAAGGACTTATATAAAAAACTAAACCTAATTAAACTAACCCAACTCGCACAATTCCCAAACTCAAATTGCTCTTCCTGCTCTCTACTTTCTCTCTCCCAAAGAAGTACTCTATTGAAGGGCTAGGTCAAGGTCTTTAGGGTAGAAATAAGGGTGCTTTTGTCCATCAATATTCAATAATTAACAAGGTATGGGAACTCTTCAACTTTGGGAATCCTTTCCCCAAAGGGTTCTTCCAAAATTTGTTTTCAAAAAGACGATTTCGTATGGGTTTCTTCTTAATACAAATTTGATCATATAAGTTGTATTGTCTATGGTTTCTCTTGTTAATTATGATTGAATTGTGATGTATTGTTGTGTAGTTATGCTAGTTCTTGATGAGTTAACCTAGTAGGTAGAATAGACCACCAAATTGACCTAAGTCTCTAGCCCTAGGTTATGAACTATTGTTGAATTGACTTTTAGTGATGCAATTGACTTTATTTTTGTGTTAATTACTATTGAATGATGTTATTACATCTATTATTGGATTGAATCGGTTGATTGATGGTAAAACCATGATGATATATTCTTAAGGAGATGAGTAATACTTGATATCTTTAAACTTTTACTTCAATTATGATTGCTTGCACTTGGTGATCATGTTTAATAGAGGTTATCTTGCGATTTGATTAAGTAGGTTTTGTATGATGATGTAATTTATGTGTATTGATTATATGATTATGAGATTATGCTTAAGATGAAATGATATAAGATTGGTTATGAAGTACCTAGGGGCCTTATTATATAAATGTGATGTTAATTTGCTAATCTCAATTGTGAAGGGTTCTATTGAAATGTATTCTCATGTAATTCCTATTGAGATAATGACTATGACTATATATGGAGCTATTCTCCAATGACCTAAACTAAATTATGATTGTTAATAAAGGCATTTCAAAAGGGACTCTAGCTTAGCACCAAGTGAACTAGTCATTTGAAGTGTCCATTCCCGCATAGGGAACTATTGTACTTATGAGATTGGAGGTTATAATGCATGTAGCATAAATATGGTCCCCAACAAATCTCCTAGTTCTTGAACTATGTTGCTCGTATTGGAATACTAACTAGTGGATCCAGCTAGATTTTACGCTCATGTTTTAGTACTACCTTGGCAAGTAGTCCACCTTCTTTTGGTGTAGTGTTCCATGACACCAGATTTAACATTAGCTCATGTGGTCTATGTCTATTAAGGAAAGATGTTACCAAAAGTAAAATGAAGTAATTAAGTAAACTCTATCTAGGAGGACTTAAGGGGTTTGACTTAGTATAGCTAAGGTTATGGGACTCTACCTATGCATTGCACTAGTTGACCTTTGAGGGATATCCTAGGAAGTGATTTTTATGTTTTTTGCTCTTATGAGATAAATGTTATGCTTATGTTTATTCTTCATGTTAATGGTCTATATTTCTATATGTGAGCATGAATACTTATAATGATGTGATATGTGAAGGTTGACATATTTCATGATCCTTTGGCTAGTTTTCTTGGTAGAGTGAGGTTATGGGGCTTCACTTGACCATTTCATTAGTATACTTAGTGAAGGGTTGTGGATAGGGATTTTAGTTATGTTATAATAATATGGACTTGCGAAAATGCTATATGGTTATGATATAATGCTAGAGTTGTATTGGCTACAAATTCTATTATGGTATGTACATGTTTACTTTGTTTGACTTGAGTAGGTTTTTTTTTGTGTTCAATATGCTTGTATCATAACAAGTATATGATTATTGCCTTATATGTGTTCTTGGGTTGTGAATAAGACTTTTCAATGTAGCATGGCATGGTTTTATCAAAATGTCCCCTTTTTTATATGATTTCTATGTTGTATGTGCATATGTTTCAATACTGACTACACGTGATGTGCTAACCCCTATTTCTACCTTGTCCCAAACATTTTAGGTTCCACTCATTGAAATTTTCATGATCAGTTTTTTAGGAATGCTTGCATCGATTCTCCAAATGTGGGTATGTCCTCAAGTTCCGAGGATGATGCCTTTCTCTCACTCTACCTATGTTACATTGTTATAGTCTAATGACAATAATTCACTCCTGTCGTTTCAAGGTATTGTTGTAAGCCCTAAGTGGAATTTATACATAAGTGTGAGGGCTGTTCCCATATTGTTCTATTTCATTTAAATGGTTATATATGAGAAATTCGTATTAATTCTATATTGTAAAATTCATATATGTAACATAAAAGTAGAAGACTATGTAATCTTCCTATACGAGGAGTCTAGTTAAACTAGCTATGAATATATTATGTGTAAGCGAGAGGTCTATGTAAACCTCATGAAGTAGATGTAGATGAAAAGTTTTAAAAGAAAGATAGATTAGTCGTCTTCAAAGACGACGACGCTGGTTACGTCTAAGGGCTGCTCCCCGAATGTGACAGTAACACGCCGTAATTTCCATTACTTAATCTAGAGTATAAAATGAAGGTCAAAGAATTAGAACATTGTTTTAAGGCCTAAATAATTCATAGAAGACATTTAGGAAGTGTTAGAGGCAAAATGTCAAGGAATGTCCACGACGTTAGGG
The DNA here is from genome assembly GCA_027704765.1 of Solanum habrochaites. Classification (NCBI taxonomy): domain Eukaryota; kingdom Viridiplantae; phylum Streptophyta; class Magnoliopsida; order Solanales; family Solanaceae; genus Solanum; species Solanum habrochaites. Next base: position 135,509 of record JAKWJA010000793.1, read on the forward strand.
AACTAGTAAAATAGGTTCTAGTATGCGTTGGCATGTTTCATGGTATTTTAGGAGTTTGAATCTAATGAAATTTGGTAGGAAGTTGTTAAACATGTATTATAGTTTTAGGGTCGAAACATCCAGGTATGACTCCCAAAGGACCATCCTTTCAAAATTGACAAAAACTGCCACTTTGGGCAAAGTCCATCGATAAACCATCGATTGGACGACGCTTTGTTGTTCAACACTAGTCCAAATGGATGCGGGATGTATAGGAACCACTCTATGACAACAACGACAGACGTGCAATACGGGGGCAACGGGCTATTATCGTCTGACCTACGGACAGTTGGTCGGGGTATCGTAGGTCAGGACTGGTTTTATTTTATCCACTTTTAAGTGAGTCAATTAATTAGTTGGTTTCTTAGGTGGTTAATTAAGATTTTTAAAAAGGTTAATTAGGTTAGTTAAGTAAGTATATAAGACATAACCCTCATTAAATTCACCCAACACTCCACAATTCCCAAACCCACATCTATCTAATCTCTCTCTTCCCAAACTCAAAACCTTCGTTAAAGGAACACTACGGCTCCTAGTTGAGGGGTAATTCACCAAGGATTTCACTACCAATATGTGACAAGATCATCACTATGGAAGGGTTTTTTTCACTCTTCGGATTCTTCCCCCAAGAGGCTCCTTAAACTATGTTTTTTAAATTACACCAGTATTAGGGTTTCAATCTACTCATGGATTCTCTTTTCAAAATGAAATTATTGTTCAATTGTCATGAATTATGATACTTTATTGATTATTAATTATTTAATGAGCTAATTTTTGATAATTACATGAGATTCCCTCGTGGACCGTTCATTATCACTAAAGTCATGAAACCTTGAAATTCTATGTTAATTAAGCTATATGATGAGTATGTGGATTATGTAGATTGCTATTAACCATGTATTACTCCTTCAATTTACCTTGATTATGTATTGGTTATGTGTTTTTGAGTAATAGAAGTATGAAGGATCATTAAAAGGGAAATAAGGTATGAATCTTGATTCTTTCTTGGGTTCAATTATGCAAGATGAGCTAATTAGATAGTGATGCTTGTATATCTAATGTGTTGTGGCGATGTTAAACACTAGTATACCCCATCCTTAACTCTAGACTTGTGTATTCACTTTGAAGTTCATGAGCATGTTATGATATGATTATCATATGATTGAATGTAGCGTTTCATGACTATAATAAAGAGTTAAGTGCATGGTTCACTCACTTCTTAATGGTCCTAGAGTGAAAGGATTGTTCTCACTTGTGATTACCTATGAGCAATTATTTTAAGATGTTAGCACAACGGCCTAGTAAACGCTACGGTGAACTGATAAGATGACTATGATTGTAATAAGAAGGGAAAAGATGCTTAGCCGAAAGGGCATGTAAATGAATAGAGGTCTCACGTTTAGTATGTATGGCCTTCCACATGGGTTTCCTCACATTAGTAAGTACGGATCACCAAGTTATGTGTTGTTTTATTTGATGGGAACTCTTGCGTTAGTAAATTAGGGTTCCGATTAACAATCTTCTTGACCCTTAACTATGTTCCCACATATGACTTATAGCTTAGTGGATCCACCTAGATATCTATGTTTGAGTTCTTACACATTAGACAAGTGTTAACCCTCTCATTTCGTTGGGGGAGGAGAACCCAGGATTCTATGTAGCTCACATGGTCTTATGTCAGTTATTGCACTTCTTTCCCTAAAATAAAAAGTAAATGAACAAGTTTAGTATGTGAACTCTTATTACTGCTGTCTTAAAGGCTACAACATAGTGTGAGAAAGGGTATGGGACTTCTCTTACACATTTAACATGTGGGATCCTAAAGGATGGTTCTATTAGTTTTGTTTTATTATTATGATTATGTTGATAAGTTTTGAGTAGTATTGATTTATTTATCATGCCATGATTAAATATGAGAATATGTTCTCAAGATGAAGTGGATTGCTTAATGTGATACCTAGCTTCGTATAGGGTTATGGGATTCTATCTTAGGCATTACAAAAGTATTGTTTAGGTGATCTATATATTTGATTTATATTATGTTAAATTGACATACTATGCATACTATGTGTGAATGTTGAGTTAAATTTGTAGAAGCAATGATTTTGTACAAATGTTCCTTTTTCACATGCACTGTTGACTTTTGTTCATAGTAGCCATACTTAGTAGGTGTAATGTACTAACCCATATTTCTTTTCATTTTTCCCAAAAATTTAGGTTACGGTCGTTGAATTGTTCCATGGCTACTTACAAGGAAGAGTTGGATCTTTTCCCAAGTCAATGGTGAGTCTTCATGTTCGGAGATATTGCCATGTTCCACTATAGCTTTGAAGTTGCTTATATTAAAAGATATTTATTCTCCCTTTTATTATTGAGACAATTATGTAAGCCTATAATGGAGTATTGTTTTTGTATTGGCAATGTTCAAACATTTGTACTCTTGTAGATGGTTATATATGAGATGAGACTTTATACTGTTATATGATTGGTTATGTTATAAGGCAATTCAATGTAAACTTCATACGTTAGGACTCTGTGTAAACTCCATATAAAATATGCGAGAAGTCTAAATACCCTTTGCTGCATAAGGTTTTAGGTTTTTCCATATTTTTGACCGATGATGTGCTATAATGTATCCTAAGGGCTAGTCTTAGCCCTCTTCTAGGAATACGACGCCGGTAACGAGTAGGGGGTACCTTGGGTCGCTACAAACTCTGTAGGTCTTATTCATAATTGTGAAGAGCGCCATACTTATGAATTAGAGATTGTGTGATGCGTAGGAACTTTCAGTCTTTTGTTATTCCTTAGTCGTGCCTAAGAGTATTACCTCTATATAGTCCTTTCTTCTAATCAATTTATTATGCTTATAGGAAATAAATACAAGGAGGAACAATGCTCGACGGACCGAGTAGCAGAATTTGAATGAGGCAATTGTCCCTCAAGATCCTGAAACCCTCAAGTTCCAAATTGAAGAAGGGGCTATGTCTAACAATGGAACTAAAGGGCAAGCAAACCATTCATAGCTTAAACCAAGTGTTGGCTACTCAAGTTTCTAAGGCTGCTAGAGTGCAAGGGAACCCTAATTCTAAAACTATGCCTTCAAAGATTAGGAATTCCACAAGGATGATCCCCCTACTCTCTATGGTTCTAAGGTGGAGGAGGACCAAGAAGGAATCATTGATGAAGTTTTCAAAGTTCTTGATGCTATGGGTGTTTATTCTAAAGAAAAGGGGGAACTATCCGCCTACCAACTCAAACATGTGGCTCAAGTTTAGTATGAATAATGGAAGGATGAGAGGCTGGTTAGAGAAGGTCGGATTACTTGGGGGCTTTCAAGACGTCTTTCCTTGATAGGTTCTTTTCCTTGGAATTAAGAGAAAGGAAAACTCATAATTAATCAACCTTCGTCAACGGATCATGAGTGTAAAGGAGTATAGCCTCATTTTCACCCAACTATCATAGCATGCTCCTACTATGGTTGCTAATTCTAGAACCAAGATGAACAATTTTTTTATGGTGATATATGGCCTTGTCGTTAATGAATGTAGGTCGGCTATGTTTATTCCTAGCACGAACATCTCTTGTCTCATGGTTCATGCCAAGTCAATTGAGGAGCCATAGCTTAAGCAAGTGTGTAAGGAGTTGAATAAATTAAGGACCAAAGATAGGAATTCTTTCAATAGTCGATGTAATACCTCGAAAATGACTTAGGTGAAGCTAGATCCTAACATAGTTTTTATGATGGTCTAAGTTCCTAAAAATTTTTAAAAGGTTGTATTGAGACGGTGTCTAGATTTTTATGTAATTTAGAAGTGAAACGTCAAGGGACGACCAAGACGTTCGACGATACTAATTATGTGCCTCGTATATGGTTATGTTACTATAGGTGTGTTTCATGAGTTAATGAGGTAATTATTTGATTTATATAGTTTTTATTGGAAGAGAGCCAAGTTTCGTGAAGTTTGGAGTTCAAACATCAAAGAACGTCCGTGACGTTTGAAAAGTTTGCCTTGAAATGAGCTTGTGTGTCCTGGCATGTTTCGTTGAGTTTTACATGTCATTTAATGATAATTCATCATGTGAGAGGTCCTAAACTTGTATACAAACATATTCGGGTTGGAAACGTCTGGGTAAATGTCCCCAAGGACAAACCAAAGGTCCTTGAGGAAGGACTTTTCTTAAGAGCGAAGACTGTCTAGACCATGTTCCAAAAGAATGAGGCAAACGACGGCTCGTTCCTGTGGACACCCCATCGATGGGTGTTTTGGGTCAATACTTACACTAGGGAGATCAGGCTCCCAAAGTGAAGTCTCTGACAAAACGACGAGAGAAGACGATGGTGTGTTTGTGGACAAACGGTCTGTCGACTACAAACCGTTGATGGTACTGGGGTCCTACGTGTATTCACTGTTATGTTAGGGGATAAGTTGTAAATTCACCCCATATCAAAATTAGAAGTATGGTGGTTCCTTAATGCTCTTTTGGGTATTTTAAACATGCATATAAGTCTTTAACACTTAGAAGAATTCATTTTTCAAAATAAAAACCCAAAATCCCTTACAAATTCCCTAGCACTCCATTGGATGCTGAACTCAAAGATGGGCGTGGATAATTGAGTGGATATTATTCATAAAATTTGAGTATTATCTTTATGGAGTTATGATTTTTATTCCTTTAAACTCTATTCATCAAGGAGAACAATTTTCAAAGAAGTTTTCTAATGTTTTCAAAGATGAATTTCCAATTTCATGATCTATCCATTGGTTATTGAATTAATGGTTTTAAAGCATTATATATTGATTAGTTAAAATTGTTGTTGTTAGATGAATTTTAAACTCATAACCTATGTAATTTTATTAAAGCATAGCTTTGACTACTTTATAGGTAAGTGATTGGACTAATGCGTATGAATCCTAGTGTGTAGTTTGCTATGGGATATGAATGATGTAATAATTGTATTGAATTACTATCTAGGTGTGAGATTGATAAATCTACCATTGGAAGTGACCTAATTCCTTGAATATCATAGTTTATGTATTGAATTATTTTTAATGGTGGGGATCATGGGTTAAGGGCAGTATGAGGTATTGATGATTTAGCATTGAATTGAAGTGTTGATAAGGGATTGGTTGTACGCTTCCCTAATTCTACTTATTTTGTAATAAATACATTTCAATTGTATTGTGATTGGTGTGTTCCACATATGGTGGCGGTGTTATGTGCTTTACTAGTAATTGATGTGGCCTTGTCGGCTTTACTTATGTAGATGGTCATGACCTTGCCAGCACTACTTGAAGTATTATTATGATTTGTGTAGTTGATTATGTGATTTCGGATACTATCTACCTACATGATAAGTAATGTGAATGCATATGTGGTCTTCTATTGATATTAGATAATCATGTTAGTCTATAACTATGGCTTTATGTGTATAGTCTTAGGGTTGATACATGGTTATTCCTACTTCACTATATGAGTCTATCATGATCATATTTATGATGATAATGTAGTGTATAGGAAGGCCTAAATATGAAAATTGTTATTTCTATGTTCTTCTAGAATAACATTTTATGCGTGTTAAAGTGAAGTATGTTGTGTCTTCTCGTGGTTAACTTGTGTCCCTTACTTGATGCATGTATGAATGTGAATATGAGATGTCTTGACTTAGAATGCTACACCATCGTAGTCTTGTATGTATGAATGACATAACCTTAAATTATGTTAAGAGGGTCCTTTATGTGAAACCTTGAACCTAATGTTAACGTTATGAATGTTGAAGTCGAAAGTCGTAATGGTATACATCAATACATCCTTCGGAAAGTCATTATGAGCTTCTAGTCGTTATTGTAAGGTAGACCTAATGGACCTCTTTGGTAGGGTTAATGTGATTTGGTTATGAACTATATATGGAACCTAATTGTATGAACCTTAAGTGTAGATTACTATATGAGAACAAAGGTTGGCACCGAGTGCGTATGATAAGGGAACTAGCTCTAGTTAAAGGATGATACTATATTACAAAGAACACCCTTCATATTCCTTAAACATGTCCCTACATTGGATGTGTCTAAGTTGAACCATTGGCAAGTAGAACACCCTTATTAGAGTAGGTTAAAACTCTGAATTCCATATCTAGATATCATGGTCTATGTCGGTTATTTCCTATTATCATCATGTGGGATACCTACTAGTGTTAGAGAAGATCTATGAAGTCTAGGTGGTGGTTTGGGATACTATCTAGAAATTGCACAATAGGTTTTAAAGGTGTTAGTTAGAGTCCATTGGTCTTGTCCAAGACAATTACTTGAATGTATTTATGTGATGAATGAGTCTTAATTGAACTAATGAGTGTATTGCCTTAATTTAAGAAACTATGTGAAATGAATAAGTATATAGATAGAGTATTTAAGGGTTGTCTAGTTAAGGTGTGAAGGGGACATATGAATGGTCACTTCGCATGTTACCTTGATAAGTCTTAAGAATTACTCTAGTTAGGGAAGTTGGTTGATTATGTAGACATGATCTAAGCCTTATGTAGTCATAATGATTATCATGGTAATCTATGAGAGGTCAATCATGGACGTTATCTTCCTGATTTACTTATGTAAGTCTTTTGATAGCCTTCGGAAGGAGAATATCATTCATCTATATGTTGTTGTGTTAAGTAAGAACGATTCTATCATAGGAAGTCTGTAGGATCTCTAATGTGTGTGTTCAAGGGATTGTATGGGCAGTCGCTTCACCACTCACTAAAGTAAGAATTAAAATAACCTTTGGTAGAAGGATCTCATATTCATATGTATGACGTCTTGTAAGTTTGTGTTGATCTCATTATAGGTTGTCTTAAGGATCATTTAAGTGTGCCTCAAGAGGTTGTATGGGTGGTATCTCTTTGTCATACTTAAGTGAGTCTTAGGATAGGCTTCAGTGACAGGATTGCGTACTAAAAGGTGTCTAAGGAAAACTTGAGAAATTCACTGTAACCTTCACTGTAACTGTGATTTTAGTCACTGTAAATGACATGGTTTCACTGTAATATTCATAAAAATGTAGTAAATTGATTAAGTGGTTTCTTATGTGTTTCTAAGGTGTTAAATGTTATTCTTACGATTATAATATGATGTTTTAATGAAAAAGATGCATATTTCCGATAAATGTCAATAGTGGTTGATACGTGCGGAGCATTTGTGAAGAAAGACATTGATCGTAGCACTATTTAAGTGAAGTTGAAGTATGTCCTCATTTGGCTCGAGGGTATAGATATCTTTTACTTCTTTATCGAAGTATTTTAATAGAATTAGTAGTACTTATTTCTATTGTGTATGGGTTGTGCCCCAAAGTATTCTCGTTTCCATGATTTGATGAAATGAGACTTAGTATTTTCTATGATTTTATATGAAAGAGTTTTTAAAGAGTTAATAGAATGTTTATGAAAATTTTTAATTCGAACTATTTTTCAAATGTTTATATCCGATGCAATCCAAGTCCGGCCCTACTTACTCTATAAGTAAGACTTTCATTAATAGCATGCTCACACACGTATACCCTCACAAAAAAACTCGCTCTCTTCGACCCTCACCCCGATCCATAGCCCTAAAACCAAAACTCCCTTGTAGAAGGATACGATTGAATTTGTTTTGGACTACGAGAGACCTAGACAAAAGGGATGAAGGGTTTGCGAGGAAGAATCAATGGCCAATTGGTCTACAACTGCAACAGCACTTACTGAAAAGACTATTCTACTACCATCCGCCTACTTAATTACACTTCCAACGATAAAAAGGGTTTGTACAAGACCTCCAAGAGGTCAAATACACCATTTGCACTCTTAGAATGACATATCTTCTGCAATATGCTCTCGGGATGTGACAAGCTTGGTATAAGAGCATAGGTTATGAAAGTAGTATTAGGAATCAAAAAGTCTCATTAAGTCACATCTAGTAGAGTCGTGGCCATAGATGTGAGTCGCGACACATCTATGGGCGAGATGCTATAGGGCGATATATTTTCCCTTTTTTTATAATCCTATGTCATGCCGTAGGGTAAAAGTTATGAGTAATCTTTTCTCATGGTTTTCCTTGTGTTTCTAGGAAGTTGAATAGGAGAAGGACACTGGCTACGAGAGTTGAGGAGAATGATGGTCATGAGGAGATTGCTCCTCAAGTAGAGCAAGTTCATCAAGGTGCTCAAGTGCCTCCCCAAGGTGATCAAGTACCTATTGGGCAAGGTGGTAATGATGTTCCAGGGGATCGCCCGATGTTGAATAGTAGAGATATTAGAGAGGCTTTGCTTGATTTTGCCCGAGCCATGACTAATCAATCTAATTTGAGTATGGTTGTTAGGATGAATATGCTGGAGAGCACTATGACCTCTAGGTTGACAGACTTTGTGAGGATGAATCCTCATATCTTTCTTTGCTCTAATGTGGGAGAGGATCTGCAAGAGTTTCTTGATGGTGTGTACAAGGTGTTGAGTATTGTGGGGCTTACATCGATGGAGAAGGCGGAGAAAGATTCATATAAATTGAGGAATGTTTCTCAAGTGTGGTCCACTACATAGAAGAATAATAGGCCAGTGGAGTTGAGTCCTATTGAGAGGGAAGAATTTAAGGGAACTTTTCATTGCAAGTACTTTCCCCGTAAGTGGAGGGAAGTTAAAGTAGAGTAGTTAATCAATCTCAAGCAAGGAAATATGAGTGTTGAGTAATACTCTTTAACGTTCTCTATGTTTTCCAAATATGCCCTATCTCTTGTGTCTAATCCGAGGTATTAAATAAGTAGAATTGTGATCGGGGTCGCTTATCAAGTAAGGGAAGAATGTTTTACGGCCATGCTACATGATAATATGACCCTATCTACACTCATGGTGTATGCTAAATCAATTGTGGAGTCTAAACATGGAAAAATTTCTAGAATTTGAAGAGGAGTGGTTAAAGTGATCAAGGTCAACCTAAGTTCAGGATGAGGGATATAACCCAAGAAGAACCTAGGAGTTCTAAGGTTAAATTTGAGAAAGGAGGTGGTTCTAAAAATGGAAAACCTACATGTCTCACTTGAGGAAAGAGGAACTATGGGGAATGCCTAAGGGGTACCGGGAGTTGATTTGAATGTGGTAATGATGGACACAAGGTGAGAGATTGTCCTACCATTGATCCTATTAAAAGAGAGGGTAAGCAAGTTGCTCGTAATATTCCAAAATAAGATGCTCCAAATAAGAAGTGTTTCTATGCACTCCAGCGTAAGATGAGCAAAGTCAATGAGGAAGATGATATGGTTAAGTCCTTGTATTCTCTTTGTGTTATTAGGAGTTTCCTTCTATGGGGGGAGTAGTATGGTGAGAAAGGAAGTTTTGATGATTGTCTCATCTCTTTATTCATCTAAAGCTCTTGAGAGTAAAAATCATAGAAGTTGTTGCATGTGTATTGTGTTTAGGGGTCTTGTTGCTATTGAATATCAGTGATTCATGCATGTACATTTCATTAAATTATGATGATGGGTAAGGATGTGCTTATGTGATTTATATTTATATTCAGCAGTCCATCATGAATTGCCAAAAAAGTTGCATTTTTAAATAAAATTTCATAATTCACTTGTAATGCCTAATATAAACACTTCAAAAATACTTTAAATGTATTCGGTGGTCAGAATTAAAATGAGTTTTTTTATTGGAACGAAGCGCTGAGTTTTTTTTGGGCACATAATGAGCGATAGAACTATTCTGTTTCTTTTGGTTTGATTCTCTTAATATGTGAAATTGAGTTTTTCCTAGATTTTTTAGTGTTGTAATATGTTATGTGGCATAGTCATGATCTGTTAAGTTGAATCTCTATTCTTGGAAGTGTTTGTAGAGTGGCAAGTGTCATTCGAGGACGAATGTTGTCCAAGTGGGGAAATTGTAATATCTCGAAATTGACTTAAGTAAAGCTAGAGAATAACACGGTTTTATAATTGTATAAGGTCCTACAGTGGTATATAATGTTTTATTGAGTCAGTGTCTAGAGTTTTAGATGATTTAGAAGTGAAACAGCAAGGGACGACCAAAACGTTTAACGACTAAGTCACCTATGCGCCTCATATGTGGTTATACAAGTGTTTAACGAGTTAATGAGATAAATATATGATTTATTATTGTTTTTATAGGCAGGATATCATGTCTTGTGAAGTTTGGAGTTCAAACATCCACAAACGTTCGTGACTTTCAAAAAGTTTACCTTGAAATGACCATGTGTGTCTTGGCATGTTTAATCCAGTTTTACGTGTTAGTTTTTGATGAAATTTAGTGAGAGACTCAAAAATTGTATAATAACATATTCGGGCTTGAAACATCCGGATGAAAGTCTACAAGGACCGACTAAGGGTCCTTGAGGAAGGACCTTTCTCAAGAGCCAAGGTTGTCTAGACAAGGACCCAAACGACTGAGGCAAACGATGGCTCGTGGGCCAATCGATGCCCCTTCATTGGGTGTCGTGGGTCAATACTTAGCCTAGGGATCACAATATTCCAATGACAAGTCTTAACCAAACTATGCGAGGATAGGACGATCCGTTTGTGGACGAACGACCGTCAACTGCCAACCATCGATGGTACTGATTTCATTCGTGCAGTCACTGTTAAGTTAGGGGTGAAGTTTTAATATCATCCCACGTCAAAATTTTAAGTTCGTAGGTTCCTTAAGGGTCTTTTGGGTATTTTAAACATGTATATAAGTCTTTAACAGTTAGAAGAATTCATTCTTCAAAATCAAAACCCACCTTAGAAATTCCCTAGAACTCCATTCGAGCAAAACTCAAGGAAGGGCTTAGATTGGCGAATTGTGTGGATATTATTAATCAAATTGGAAGATTTGTTTTATTGAGGAATGGTTTTTATATCCTTTAAACTCTATTCTTCATGGAGCCCAACTTTCAAACAAGTTCTCAAATGTTTTCGAAGATGAATTGTCCAATTTCATAATCTATACATGGGTTCTTGCATTAAAGGATTGAAAGAATTGTATATTGATTTGATTGTTGTTAATTAGATAATTTTAAATAAATTAACCTATGAATCCATGTAATTGATGAACCCTCATTTTTGACTACTTTATGGGTTTAGTGAGTTTGAATTAACGATTAACAATCCTAGTGTAGTTTTGTATGGGCTATTGAATGTGTACATAATTGATTGAATTGAATATAGGTGGTTTATATTGATAAAATTTATTATGAATTGACTAGTTTCATTGAATATTATAATATTTTACGGGATTAATTGTGGTATGACATGGGTAAGGTCTTTTGGTATTGAATTGGATGGTTTTGCATGGGACTGATAGTTCAGAATGGATTGGTGGTACGATGCCCTATATCTTATTTTTATGTTAATAGTAGGTAATTATGTTGTTCATTGTAATGTCCACTGATGGTTGGCGGTGTGAGTGCTTTACTTTGCAATGATGTGGCCTTGTCAGCGGTTACCTTTATGTTTTATGATGATCATGTCTTGCTGGCACTCTTGAGGTATTATGATATTTTCTAGTTGATTAGGTGAATTTAGATACTATCTACCTAAATGATAAGAAATGTGAAAGAATATGTGGTATTCTATTGATATTAGATATCATGTTAGTCTATAACTATTGCTTTGTATGTATAATCTTAGGGTTGATGCATGGTTATTCAGACATAACTATATGAGTCTATGAAGATCATATTGATTATGATATGGTAGTGTATAGGATGGACTAAAGATGATAATGGTTATTTTTTATGTGCTTCTAGAATTACCTTTTATGTGTGGTAAAGTGAAGTATGTTGTGTCTTGTCTAGGTTTAATTGTGTCCCTTACTTGATGCTTGTACGAATGTGAATATTTGATGTCTTGACTTAGGTTTCTAAACCCTATTTGTCTTGTATGAATGAATGACATAAGACCTCATATGATGTTAAGAGGGTCCTTTATGTGAAAGCTTGAAACTTCTGCTAATGTTATGAATGTTGAAGTCAAAAGTCTTAATGATATCCTTCAAGTAATGGAATGACAGACTTAAGGTTGGTTGGGTAGAACGACATCATATTAATCATTTGTAAATTCATGATGAGCTTCTAGTCGCCATTGTAAGGTAGCCCTAGAGGACCTCTTTTGTTGGTTAATGTGATTGGGTTATGAACTAGATATGGAACCCAATTGTATGAACCTATGTGTAAATTACTCTATGATAACAAAGGCTAGCACCGAATGAGTACGGTAAGGGAAGTAGCTCTAGTTAATGAATGAGACTAGAGTACAAAGCATATCCTTCATATTCCTTAACGATGTGCCTACATGGTATGTGACCGAGTTCTATCATTGGTAAGTTGAACACCCTTATTGGAGTAGGTTAGAAATCCAGATTACATGTCTAGGTATCATGGTCTAGGTCGGTTATTTCCTATTCTCATCCTGTGGGATACTTACTAATATTAGAAAAGTTCTATGAAATCTTGGTGGTGGTATGGGATGCTATCTAGACATTGCACAATAGGCTTTAAATGTGTTATTTAATTGACCTAGTTTCAGTGAATATCATAGTTTATATATTGAATTATTGGTCATGGCCATGCGTAAGGGTCTTATGTTATTGAATTGGATGATTTAGCATTGGATTGTAGTATTGAGAATTGATTTGCGGTATGCTGCCCTAGTTCTCTTTATTTTATATTAATAAGTCTTCAATTATGTGTTATTTGTATGGTCCTCTTATGGTGGCGATGTTATGTGCTTTACTTGCAATTGATGTGGCCTTGTTGGCGTTAGTTTATGTAATATGATGATCATGGCCTTGCCGACACTACTAGAAGTATTATGATGATTTGTGTATTTGATTATTTCATGTTGGATACTATCTACATACATGATAAGTAATGTCAAATTATATATGGTCTTCTATTGATATTAGATAATCATGTTAGTCCATGAGTGTTGCTTTATGTGTAGTCTTAGGGTTGATGCATGGTTATTCCCACTTTACTATATGAGTCTATGATGATCATATTGATGATGATATGGTATCATATAGGATGACATAAAGATTATAATGGTTGTTTATATGTGCTTGTAGAATGACATGTAATATGTGTTAAAGTGAAATATGTTGTGTCTTTTCTTGATTGACTTGTGTCCCATACTTTGATGCATGTATGAATTGTAAAATGAGATGTATTGACTTAGAATGCCAAAGCCTCTTAGTATTGTATGTATGAATGACGTGATACCTTACATGATGTTAAGAAAGTCCTTTATGTGAGACCATGAACCTAGTGGTAATGTTATGAATATTGAAGTCGAAAGACTTAATGGTATTATTCAAGTAATGGAATTATAGATATAAGGTTGGTTGGCTTAAATGGTATCATATCAATCCTTAGGAAAGTCAACATGAGCTTCTAGTCGCCATTGTAAGGTAGACCTAGTGGACCTCTTTGGTAGGGTATATGTGATTGCGTATTTATGAACTACATATGGAACCCAATGTTGTATGAACACAGTAATGTAAATTACTCTCTGAGAACAAAGGCTATCACCGAGTGGGTTATCGTTCAAGGGAAGTAGTAGCTCTCTGTTTTTAAAGGATGAGATAGATACTAAACATGCCCCTCATATTCCTTAAGAATGTGCCCTACAGGGATATGTGGCAGTTCTACCATTGACAAGTAGGAACACCTCCGAGTAGGTTAGACTTTTGATTCTAGTATATCTATCATGATTCTTATGTTGGTATTGCCCTATTTCATCATGTGGGATACCTACTTGCATTAGAGAAAATCTATAAAATCTAGGTGATGGTATGAGATGCAATCTATAAATTTCACAATAGACTTTTAAGGTGTTAGTTAGAGTCACAAGGTCTTTTCCAAGACCATTACTTGAATATATTTATGTGATGAACGAGTGTTAAATAAACTAATGTGTGTAATGACTTAAGTTAAGAAATAATGTTAAATGAGAATGTACTTATCTAGAGTAGTTAAGGGTTGTCTAGTTATGGTGTGAATGGGGCATAGGAATGGTCAATTCATATCTTACCGAGATAAGACTTAAGAATGAATCTAGTTAGGGAAATTTGTTGATTATGTAGAAATGATATAAGTCATAGGTAGTACTAAGGATTATTTAGGTAATCTTGAGGAGGTCAATCATGGACGTTATTTTATTCATTTACCTAAGTAAGTCTTTTGATAGCCTTTGGAAGGAGAATTTCATATCATCTATATGTGGTTGTTTTAAGTGAGAATAATTATATCATTGGTAGTCTATACGATCTCATAAGTGTGTGGGTAACGAATTGTATTGGCGGTCGCTTCACCATCACTCAAGTGAGACTTAGAATCTCCTTTTGTAGAAGGATCTCATGTTCATATGTATGATCTATTGTAAGTGTGTGTTGATCTCATTATAGGACGTCTTAAGGATCATTTAGTTGTTCCTAGAGAGGTTGTGTGGGCGGTCTCTCTTTATCTTACTTAAGTGAGTCTTAGGAAAGCTTTTAGTGAGAGGATTGGATGCTAGAAGGTGTTAAGTTATGTCTTATGTGCTTCTAAGGTTTTTAAATGTTATTTTTATGATTATAATATGACGTTTTTAACGAAAAAGATGGCATATTATATTAAAACGTACGTTTCATGATTTTTAGGATATGTCATACATAGTAAGGTGGGTTTGTTGCGGTTAATTCCATACTTTTGTATATCTCTCGAGTGGTCGGTAGGTGAGGAGTCTTAGCATGCAAGACTTGTATCGTAGCACCATTCAAGTGAATGAAGTATGTCCTCAGTTAACTCGAGGGATAGATGTTCTTTTATTTGTTATCCAAGTAATTTTAATAGGACTTAGTTGTACTATTCTATGTGTAGGTCCATGTTGTCCAAAGTTCTCGTTTCTAAGATTTGATGAAATGAGGACTTAGTATGTGTACTATGATTATACGAATAACTTTGAAAGACTTTAAGAATATTATAAAAATATTATTAATTTCAACACTACGATAATATGTTTATATAGGATTAACGATATGAAATGATTTGTACAAGACCTTTGAGTGGTGAAGTACGCTGGTTGCACTCTGAGAGTGGCATATCTTCTAGGGTATGGTTGTAAGACCCCCTAAATGAGTTGGGTTTCTAACCCTAATATGTTCGTCACGAGGTTCTAAGGTCCTAAAATGGTTTATAATATGGTTTAGCGGCAGTGTGTAAAGTTTGAGGTTATTTGGAAGTGAAATATCAAGAGACGACTTGACGACTAGTCACCAATGTGTCTCATGTGTCTATACGTCATAATATTTGTATGTTATGAGTTTATGAAGTTTAAAAATGATTTATAATGATTTTTATAGACAGTATATGGAGTTTCGTGATGTTTGGAGGTCAAACGTCCAAGAACATCCAAGACGTTCGAAAGTTAGCCCTTGAGACGTCCAAGTGTGTCTTGATGTGGCCTAGCCTTTCTGGACGTGTTATGTTTTTTATTTTGTGAGAAACTGATGTGGGAGATATATAACTTGTTAATGTTTGTATTGACGTTTGAAAATTTTGGGTATAACTTCTAAAGGGCCCACAAGAACCACCTAAGGCTGTCAACAAGCCAAAACGATGCGTTGTTGGTTGACCAACGACTCGTAGGTGAGTTCTCGTCGATGGAAACTTAGCCTGGGAAAGGATAAACCAAATAAAAGGCAAAGGTCCACTTGATTGAAGCCACAGACGGCCACTGTCTTGCGCACTGTTTCATTAAAGTGGTGAATAGAAAATTCACCCCAGGTCCTAAACTGACCCTACATTATTTATTTAGTGATTTTTGGGTGTATTTAAGAGATTAAACACGTGAGAAACCCATTCCCGATCCCATGCTCATGAAATAAACTTTCCTTGAAAACCAATTCAATGTAGAAACATCCATTATTGTTGAAGCTCAATAACAGCTTGTAGATTTGATTTCAATGATTTCTTCATCATGTTTCAAAGGTTTTCATGAATATAAAGGTATGTTGATCCTTCATCTCTAAGTAACCTTTCACTTGGAGAGTTAATCTCAATGTTTTTCAAAGAAGTTTCATGATCAAATGTCTTCTTCAATCTAGACATGTGTACTTTCAAAAAAACAATTCTAATAGCTAAAACACGATGAATTCATGTTAATATATTGGTTGTAACTTGATTTTATTCCAATTGCATTATGAACCCATGTCCCCTACAAAAATCGATTTAGCTCTTGCATGGAGATGGTGATTATGACTTCTAATGGTTTAATTGCGATTCTCTTATGTTGAATTTTTTATATCTACTGTTATTTACGGAATTTATGATGAAGGATCCACGTCGATCAATATATGAAGATTTGAACATGACTATTACATGCCTTTATGTGATCAATGTAATATGGACCTTTTAATGAATAACAGTGGAATTCGATCATATTGTGGTTGTTGTAGCTAATGTATTAGGTTAATATAATGATTTAATTATAAGTATAAATCCTTTATGATCAAATTAAAGAATGCTTCTATGAATTGATCTAGGTTCTTCTATTCTATCAAGGGGTTACTTGTGATCTTGATGATAGGTTGGTTGTGTTATGACTCGATCATGGTTAATTTTCTAAATCACTGATAATTGCTGTGTGTTAAGTAAATGACCAATATTAATAGATATCCGTGGATGGAATAGTAGAGATTGACTTAGATTTAAGCCTACAAATAGAATTTTGAAAGTATATGACATGATCTAAATATTAGAGTAGATGAAGCATTATTCCTTCGAGAAGTACTGATCTCTTTAGCTACTTCCCCTACAGTGTATGTTTATTATATTTCATTTTGGGGAAAAT
Source organism: Solanum habrochaites (assembly GCA_027704765.1). NCBI lineage: Eukaryota > Viridiplantae > Streptophyta > Magnoliopsida > Solanales > Solanaceae > Solanum > Solanum habrochaites. The sequence continues at coordinate 152,389 of JAKWJA010000793.1, forward strand.
TTATCAATCCAGCTAATTAGGGTAATAATCTCGTACTCCTACTTGTAGTACAATGTGATGTATTGATTAGATTGTAATATGATCTTACAGCAGGCAACTTTTACTGGTCTCGTTTAGTGTTTACGGTACTAGATTCCAACTTTAGACTAATTAACTAATTAATAAATTAATAGTAATTACTAAACAACGACCCTCCCAAAATTACTAAAATAGGAGAACATTTGACATAGACAAAATCTGGAAAATTTTCAACGTTTCGGCTAACCACCAATTTTAATTATTAATGAATTAAGTTTTCAGTTAACTAATTAGTGACATAGGGTTAATAATAAATTACCCTTGTCATAAGGACCATGAACCAACCCTTTTGGACCATTCTAGGTTAAGTAATAGGATGTTTCTTGAGTTATTTACTAGGTTAGTGTCACTCCGTTAGGTCTTAGTTTGTCGGGTGCACTAGTTAGTTTATTTTGGTTTGTCCTAGGTTATTTAGCTAGTTAGTTAAGTTAGTTAGAGCCTAGGACTAGTTAGTAAGCTAGGCCCACGTGGTCTGATCCAATCGTGCCCGTGCCCCTAATCACCTTAACCGAATTGGTTAGGCTTGCTTGTGGTCCGTTGGCTTGTTTGAACATGTGCTTCCACATGTGTTGCTGCTTATTTCTTGTTGTCAAAGGTCCTACTATTATCTTGGTACTGCTTACTCTACATGATCATTTTAAATGCGTCATGTGCAATGGTACTAGTCTGGACACTTGGATGGACCCTAGTACATAATCGATTATGTTGAGAATGCAATTAATTGGCTAGGGTCTTCATTGTAGGTTACAATCTTAAATAATCTGGATTATATTTTATATTGGGTTATACATAGAAATGGGCTAAATCCTAAGCCAATATTATATAATATGCCAAAAAATTTCTCAAATATTGGGCATGGGATGGCCTATGCACACAATACATATTCTCAAAAATTTATTAGTCTCTTCACTAGTCATGTACATTTTCTGGAATGCTACATTATCCCCCCCTCTGGATCATTCGTCCACGAATGACACTACACATCATTTTGAAATAGAGAGGATATTTTTGAAAAAAACCATCACATACTTGAAAATTTACTCCTTGTTAATCTCTGATTGAAAACTTACTTTGGATGATGCACATCACTCAAAGATTATCTGAAGCTTTCTTTTAAGATTGAGGAACTTCCTTCCTAATATTACTTAAACTAAATGCATATCACAACTCATGCAACACAATAATCATGTGAACGCTATACAAAAACAACAACATGCATGTAAGCATGAACTCATTTTAACTCATATAGGGCAAGTACATTAAAACACACGGTTATGGACTTAAAAAACCGAACGACAATCATTAAAATTTAGAGTTTCATAAACACATAAGACTTAGTAAGAGTAATAGAACCTCAGGGACGGAACAGGTGAGGGTAACACAGTCTATATTAGCTCGGTCCCATGTGGCTACCTCAACAAGGTGGTTCCTCCATAAAACTTTTACGGTGGCGACCTCCTTGTTCCTCATCCGCTTTACATGGCGATCTAAAATTTCAACTAGAATCTCTTCGTATGAAAGGTTCTCATGGACTCCTAACCATTAAATAGGAATAATGGATGTTTTATTGCCTCTACACATTTTATGAATCGAAACATGAAACACTGGCTGAATAGAAGCCAAGTCAAATGGTAATTTTAGTTAATAGGAAACATTCGCTACTCGCTGTAAGATGTCATAAGGACCTATATACATCAGGCTTAACTTTCGTTTCTTATAAAACTTCATCACCCCTTTCATGGGTGATATCTTCAGGTAAACTTGATCACCTACCTTAAATTCAAGATCTGTCTTCCTATTATTAGCATGGGAATTTTTACGACTATATGCAGTAGAAAATCTATCCCTAATCATTCTCAACTTTTCCACAGCCTCATGAATGATCTCAGGGATAAGGAAGAAAGACTCTCCTACCTCAAACCGCCCAACCGGAGACCTACATCTCCTGCCTTATAGTCCTTCAAAAGGTGACATCCCAATAATTCAATTGTAGCTATTGTTATAAGAGACTCAATCATTGGCAAGTGCTTATCCTAACTCCCGTTAATGTCAATAACATATGCTCTCAGCATGTCTTCAAGGGTCTTAATGGTACGCTTTGCTTGTCCATACGTTTGGAAATGAAACAAAGTACTAAGCTTCACCTGTGTTCCCAAGCTCTTTTGGAAAGATCTCCAAAAGTGAGGAGTGAAATTGTCTCCCCAATCCAAAATGATAGATAAAGGAATCCCATGCCACCTCACTATCTCATCAATATACAACTTGGCATAATCTTCGGCCTTGTAAGTAGACTTCACAAGTATGAAGTGAGCACACTTAGTCATCATATCAACAATGAACCAAATGGAATCATGTAGTATTCTGGGCCTCGGTATATCAACTACAAATTCCATATTAATAGTCCCACTTCTATGTTGGAATCTTAATTGACTGGGTAAGAATTCCAGGCTTAAGCTATTCGTCCTTAAATTGTTAGGAATTGAGGTACTCCTTCACAAACTTATAATCCAAACCTTCTTGGTGAGCGTAACAATATACCACTCCTCGATAGTGTGAGTAGTGTGACCGAAGTGAGTCGGTCTTTGAGCTCTTGGAATTTCTTTCATAAAGTTTCAGACCACTCAAAATTCTCCTTCTTCTTTGTTAAAGTTGTCAATGTGGCAGCAGTAGAGGAAAAACCCTCAACAAACCTGCGATAGTAACTAGCCAAACCAATAAAAGTATGAATGTGTGTAGAAGTAAGGTGTCTCGGCATATTCTTTACTACCTTAATATTTTTTGGATCAACCTCCACACCATGGTCGAACACAACATTAGAAATTAAGGTCCCTGATCCTCGCCATAACTCACATTTGCTAAATTTTGCATACAAATAATGTTCTCTGAGTACTTGCAATGTCATTCTCAAATGTTGTTCATTCTCCTCTCTTGTCTTATTATATATGAGGCTGTCATCTATGAATACCATGACAAAAGAATCATGGTATTCATGGAAAATTGTATGCATAAGGTGAATAATTGTGACTGGTGTGTTAGTGAGACCAAATTACATTAAAAGAAAGTCGTAATTACCATACCTAGTACTGAAGGCAATCTTAGGAATGTCCATTTGTCTTACTCTAAGCTGGTGATAACCTGACCGGATATCCATATTAGAAAAGAAACTTGAATCTTTGATATGATTAAATAGATCATCAATTCTGGGAAGAGGGTATTCGTTCAATATAGTGACTTTGTTGAGTTGACGATAATCGCTACACATGCTAAGGGTCCCATCCTTTTTCTTAAAGAACAACACTTTGGAGCCCCCCATGGGGAAGGGAATACTCGGATGGATGAATACCTTATAAATAGATCTTTTTAACTGCCAACTTCAAATCATTGAGTTCCACCTGGAGAATTCTATAGGGAGAATGGGAATTTGTTGGTGTGGGTTATGTAACACAATTTGAATCAATTTCGCGCTGATGAGGAATTCCTTGTAAATGATCTAGAAAAACATCTATAAATTCATTCAACTATGGACACAAAAGTATATGAATGGAAACCTCATGCTCTAAGTCATTGGACTCTGACTAAGTGGATAAATACCCCTTAGATAACATCTATTGGTTTAAGATTGGAACTTATTGGCTTTTTGGCATTGGAACCCACGACCTTCCCCATTCCCGCTCTAAATCCATTGGAAAACTTATAAACCTACTAACCATTTCGACGGTCATGTGTGGTGCAATAACACTTATGGAGCCAATCATACCAAGAATATATCAAAATCAGAGCTAATTATACCAGGGCAGCGTAGGTGACTCTATCAAGAACATTAATGGGAAATCTTTACATATTCTTTCATCTCTAATGTCGTCTCCTATGGGAGTACTAACTATGAAAGGCTCATGGAAGATCTTAGGAAGCATGTCAAATTTACTAGCTACTAAAGGAGTAACAAATTACAATGTGGATCTGGGATATAACATGGCATCCAGAGGAAAAGAGAAGTCATAGAACGTACGAGTGACCACATTAGTTGACTTCTATTGCTCCTCTCTACCTTTAAAAGCATAAAATATGTTTCTCTTGGGAGGTTCGGCTGTAGCAGTAGGATTATGCCGAGGCCTAGAATCTTTCCTGGCCTGATTCCTCACCTGTGGGTAGTCCCTGACTATATGACCACTCTTTCCGCACACATAGAAAGCATTAGTACCTACCATGCACTCACCTCCATGAAAACGACCAAATTTACCACACGACTTGTTGTTACACTGGGCATTTCTATCATTGCCTTTTTTTGGGCAAGACTTGTCCACATTGGCATTAGAATTCCAGGAATGAGTAGGATTACCTGAGCACTGGTGCCCCTTCTTGAACTTTGGCCAGTCCTGAACTCCAAACGAACTCCTACTAGAGCTAGAAGCAGCCTGATCTGAGAGTCTAGGCTTCTTACCTTCTCGGCCTCTCTTTCTCCGATAACTTTCTTCCACCTGCTGTTCATAAACTATAAACCAACCAAGGCCCACATTATCATGCAACATGTCTGCCCGACATTCCTCCTCCTGATCCTCCGATACACCAGTCACAATCCTACTCATATCATCCCTGCTATTGGACACCATAGAAGAAGCATATTTCAAGAGCTCAAAAAATTTCAAGGAATACTCCTTGACTTACACACTTCCCTATCGTAGGTTAATGGACTCTTAAACCTTAGTCTCCCTCTGTTCTCTGGGAAAGAACCTCTCCACGAATGTAGTCTTGAGAATGTCCCAAGTGATGGGAACCTATCGAGGTGCTCGACCATTTGCCCACATTTTGTACCACATTTAAGCCACATCTTTGAGTTGATATACAACAAATTTAGCCTTCTCTTCTTCATTAAACCCCATGGTAGAGAAAATCTTGCTAACTTCATCCACAAACTCTTGGGTACCCTTATGGTTTCAAGACCAAAAGTAGACTTGAGGATTCATTCTAGTGAAGTCCCTCAATCTACAAGCCATGGTGCTAGAATGTGGGTTCTCCTTGGGAGCACCCTCTCTAGTGGCCTGGGCTGTGATAGACTGTGCCTAAGTAGTGATGTCTTGGTCCATCTTAACAAGTGCTTCTCTTACTTCTCTGTCCGTCAATGCAGTTGGGTTTAAAGGCACTTGCACACCAGCAGCTGGGGCTTGTGGAGGATTTTCATTTCCCCAAGAAGCTGCTTCTCCAATTCTCCTACCCTCGTTTCTCTTTGTGTTCATTTTTCTACACCCACACACAAGATGGAAGTTAGACACGAGAATGACAAAAAATGTCAAAGCTTTAGAAAGCAAGATAAAAAGTAGAAGAAGGGAAAATTTATAACAACATAAAGTCTCTAAGTCATGATTGTGGTAGAATTCAAAACCATAAGTTAAAAACTACACAACATGGTTGTGTTGAGCTTTAGTTCCGAGGTAATTTAAACTCATGCTCTGATACAAAGTTGTCAAACTTGTAATCTAGACCCTAGATGATACCGGCGTCATTATCCTCTCAAAGGTTACAAACAATCCTCTTCTTATCTTTATTAACAATCATATAGTTAAATTTACGGAAAATTTATCAATTTTAGAACCTAATGAAGTAAATATAGACTTCATATAATTACTCTAGACTCGGAAGATGATATAGGTTAAATAGAGCCTAACATTGGTATTTATGTTCTAAGGTTCCTAAACATGTATTCTATATATGGTGAGAGCGTAGCTAAGTATTAGGGGTGTTGGAAGTCAAACGTTCAAGGAGACTAAGAGTTGGACTAAGTAAACCTAAAATGTATAAAAAATGTGGTTATATGTGTTATGTGTTTTAATGGTTGTTTAAAGGGTCTTGGTAGATTGAATATTCGCATTTATAGTCTATGTTTAAGTTCGGTGAGTTTTTGGAGGTCAAACGGGACCAATAACATCCAAGGTGTTCAATGATAGGATATGCTTGAGTTTGACCTGTACGTCTAGGCGAGTTTCGTCAGCTTTTAGGAGTTTGTTTTAGATTTAATTCATGTGAGAGGTGTTAAACATATAGACGATAGTATTTGGGTTGGAAACGTCCGGTAAATTATATCCAAGGACCATGTAAGAGTCCTTGAGGAAGGACCCAAAACTGTTGACGAGTCAGTCCCAGGCAGACCCCAAATGATGGAGCAGTCGACGGCCAATCGTGGCTATGACGCACCGTCAAATTGTGTCGTCGATGGGGAATTAAACATTGGAGGTAAAGTAATCTTTTCTAGCCACTGTATTCAACGACGGAGGGTTGTGAATACTTGTCGTGGCTGTGACAGCCCGTCAAGGGAAGGTGTCGCACGACCTGTTCTGCGAAGGTGCTGCTGCCAGGTTTAGGTTCATTGGTTTAAATTCACCCCACTCTAACATAAGTCATAGAGTAATATTAAGGGTTACGTAGGGTATTTTAATTAGGATATAATGGTAATAACATGGGAATCACCTCATCTTCAATCATAATGCCCCGAACACTAGAAAATATTCCCCCAATAACATCCTGAAGTCCACTTGAAGAGAAGCTTGATGAGGGGTTTTGTCTCGAAATTTCTTCATCAAAGTGAAGTGATTATCATCATTGAGGTATGTATTATGTTCATTAAACTCGTTTCATCAAGGAGCCCGGAACTCCCTAGATGGTTTCAAAGTTTTCTAAAGTGAATTGTCCAATTTATGATTTACAATGATTCTGCATAAAAAATTTGTAAACATTATATGATACAATTGATATTGTATTGATATGTCAATCTAAATTACCTATGAATCATGAATTTGGATGAACCCTATGTTTTTTACTATTAAATGGGTTACTGGATATTAGCATATTTATTAACTTGTTATATAGTTTCTTACGCGCGTTCTAATTAATAAGGAATTGTATCAATTTATCTAATGATCATGTTAAAACCTAGATTGATCCGATTAGAGATTTCATGCATTTTATGATTATTGTTGGAACTATTTTTCATGACGTGGGGTAAGGATCTTGTGATGTGACTTTGGCATTGAATTGAAGTTTGGACAGGGGATGGAATGTATGCTTCGACCGTTTTTTATTAAATTTGATATTACTCATACTTGATTATATTTGGTTGGTACGGTCTTCCACTTATGATGCGGGTGGTATCTATTTTACTTCAATGACGTGGCATTGTCGTGCTGTTACTGTATGCCAATATATAGCATGGCCATTATTGAAAATACTTGAATGTATGTGGATATTTGTGTGCGTTTTATATGTGAAGAATGAGTTATTATCGACATTGAAAGTTATATTAGTCATATATGTATTTTCTATTACTGTGCAAAAGTGATCAAGTTAGAACTTTTACCTTGACATTATGAGTAAGTGTAGTGTTAAGTCTTGGTTATATCCTGATTAACTTTATGAATTTAATGTGGAGTATATTTAATGATGTTGGTAATGTGACCTATATAGATTATTGAAGATGTAAGATTGTTTTAGAGGTATTTCTAGAATGACTTGTATTAATTATTAAAAGTGAAGTATGTGATATTTTTCCTTGGTTGACTTGTATCTCTTGCTTGATATGGATATAGTTATGAATATGTGATGTCTTAATTAGGGGACTTAGAGATCTTATTCTTGAAATGTTGAATGACATGTGACTTGTTAAGGATGTTATGAGAGCTCTTATGTTGCCAAAACCTGACAAGGGTTATTAAGTAGATGATTTGAAGTGTAAGCGTAATGGTATTCCTTCAAAGTAAGGAATGAGGGAGTTAAGGTTAGTTAGCTTAAAATGACATCATCTTAATCTTAGGAAATCATCATGAGCTTCGGTCACCATTGTGAGGTAGCCCTAGTGGGACCATCCTTGGTCAGATAAATGCTTTGGTTATATGAACTTTTTATGGAACCCTTATGTGAAAACTAATTATTATGAATTACTTATGAGAACGAAGGAGCACGAGAGAGTATGATAAGGGAAAGTAGTCGAAGTTATGTATGAGACTAGAGTAAAAAGTATGCCATTTCAATCCTTAACCCATTGCCTACATTGGGATGCGTCCACGTTCTACCATTGGCAGTAGGAAAAAAACCTCATCGGATTGATAGAACTCCGGATCCATGTCTAGGTATTCATGTTATATGTCAGGATTGCCTATTATCATTATATGGAAGACCTAGTAGCATTTGAGAGTTTTATGGAGTGTAGGTGGTGTATAGGTGCTATCTAGAAATTGCACAATAGTTTGAAGGTGTTATGTGGAGTTCCTAGGTTCTGTCCAAGAAGACCTATTTGAATGGTCCTTTATGTGATGGATAGTTCATATATGAACTAATGACTTATTTGATAGGAGTAGGTAAAAGGAATGAGTACCTAATATAAAGGTGATTTAAAGATTCCTTACCTAAAAGTGTGAAGAGGCATACGGGATGATCTCTTCATGTCGTATCTTTGTAATTCTTGACATGATAAGTCTCTTAACTAGGATGGTTGATTTTGTAGAACCATAGTCTAGTCCTAGGTATCTTAGGACATTCATGTATATTAGAAACAGGCACTATTGGACCTATCTTCTGATTTTACTTAAGAGTCTTTAAATAACTTTTTAAAAGAGAAATGTCAATCATCTATGTGTTGCTGGACTTAGTGAGAATGATCTTATATTAGGATTCTATAGGATCTCTAACTGAGTGTATAAGGGATGTATGGGAGGTCGCTTCATACTCACACAAGTATTAATGATGATGCCGTCCAGCCAACTATCCTTTAAGTCCATCATGCCTTAATTTGAAGGATACCATTTCGGCTACGCTCAACAGTCTTAACCTAACTTAAGCAAGGTTTTCACCATAATGACTCTCATATAACATTTAAAGTCACAGTCGTTCATAATTTCAGACTAAAGAGTTCTAATACCCAAATCAATCATCGATACTCATATCCATTATATACATTTGCAAGTGGACCCCACAAGGTCAACTGAGAAAAGATACCACATCTTCAATTTTAACTCATAATGCAAGTCATCTAGAAAACACCTAGAAACGCCTAGAAACAATATAATATCTTCAAGTCATCCATTTTATCTTCATAACATCATTAATGTACTCCACATAGACTCACAAATCCAAGTAGGAATAACCCAGACATAACCCAAATACTACAATCATAATGTCAAAGTAATAGTCTAACAAGATCACTTAAGGCAACATAAGTAGAAGAACACACATATATCTTCTTATGTAGATTGATGATGTAATGCTTCACATAATCAACTACACAAATAGCCACATTACTTCAAGTAATTGCAATAAGGCCATGCTCATCATATGAAAAAAGTAAAACGCGGACAAGGGCCACGTCAATGGCAAGTGTACAATACAATAACACCGGCCACACAATTTATTTGACCTACCATCACAATATAATGGAAGTATAATTAATATAAAATTAAATATAAAAATGGGGAATCATGCCTGCATCCCCCACCAAACATCAACTCCAATGCCAAATCAACCAATCAAATCACAAGTCTCTTTCCATGGCCCATGACCAATAATTCAAAGCAATAACCATAATAAAAACTCAATGAATATACATCTATTCAATTCTAGTTCAACAATCTAACAATTCAACAATTTAGACTAATATCAGAGCTCAATAAGGTAGTCAAAACTAGGCGTTCATTAAATTTAACATGTGGTTCATATGTAATTTAGATTGAAATCATCAATACAATATCAATTAGATCATATTTCTTATTAGAAATCATTTATGCAAGAAACCCATGGTAGATAGATAGAATCACGAAATTGGACAATCACTTAGAAAACATTGAAAAACATCTTTGAGAGTGGATCCTTGTGAATGAAACGAGCTTTCAAGGATCAAAATCCATACCTAGAAGGATGCAAATTGTTCATTTTATGAAGAATTTCAACACAAAATCCCCTCACCAATCTGCCTCTTCAAGTTGGACTTCATTGGAGGTTTTGGGATATTTTCTAAGTGTTTTAGGTTTATGATTTTGAAGAGTGAAGTCTTCCATGTTATTACACCTTATATACTTAATCAAAATACCCAAATAACCCTAAATAAACCGTCCAACAATTAATTTATAAGTGGGGTGAATTTAATTGGCAGTTGCAGCTGCGCATGACGCCTACCTTTGACGGGGCTTCACAGGCACGATGGGGCGTCACAACCCTAGAGCGGCTGGCCAAAGTTAATATCTTCACCCTTTTTTATGTCTCTCGCGAATGGACCCTTTGACGGGGAGTCACAACCACGACTGGTCATTGACTGCTCCATCGCCAGGGTCTTCCTGCGACAGTCTGCACAATGATTTTGGGTCCTTCCTCAAGGACCCTTTGGTGGTCCTAGGGGATAATTTCCCGGACATTTCCAACCCAAATACAATCATGTATAAGTTTAACACTCTCATGTGAATTTCATCAAAAACAAACAAGTAAAACCTGACGAAACTCGCCTAGAAATTCAAGGTCAACTCAAGACATATCTTTCAAACACCTTGGACGTGCTTGTCGTTTGACCTCCGAACTTCAAGAAACATTAAACACATCCTATACGTGCTATATTAACTTTATTAATAACCTTAAAACACCATGAAACACACATAAACACAATAAACCACATTTTAGACTTTTAGTGACTTAGTCGTTCAAAGTCTTAGTCGTCCCGGACAGTTTTGACTTCAAACACCTCTAATCTTTAGCTACTGTCATATACTATATTTTAGACATATTTAGGACATTAGAACAGCAAGACCAAAATGCCAAGCTCCAGATCACCTAAGCTATTTACAAGGTCTTACTCAAAATACCTTTCATATAAAAACCAAAGGAAATACTAAGTCTCATATCATCAAATCATTGACATAAGAATACTTGGGACATGACCCATAGATCAAAATATAATACTACTAAGTCTATTACAATGCTTCGAAATATGTCCTCGAGTCAAATGAGGATAAACTTCAAAATTGATTGAAAGATCCTAGAATCCATGCTTCGCTCCCAAAATTCTCTTCATCTATTAATCACTTTAGGGATAGATAAAACTATGGAATTAGTACAAACACATTACTAAGTATGGCATAATGCATATAATCACAAAAACAAACATTTATTGGAAATATGCTCTTTTGGATTAAAAAATCATAGTATAATCATAAGAACAACATTTAACACCTTAAAAACATATCATGCATCACATAAACATTTTTCCATATTTTAAGAAATATTACAATAAGCCTTGCAAATTTACAGTGAAGCAATTCAAGCTTTAGAGTGAACTAATAAGAAATTACAATGAACCCATTTAACATGCAACCCTCTTAGTAAAAGCTATCCGAAGACACACTTAAGTAAGAGAAAGACAGACCACCCATACACCCTCTCTAAGCACACTTTAATGATCGTTAATACTACCTATAATGAGATAAATACAATTATAATACACAAAACATATAAACACGATATCTTCCTACTAAAGGTGATTTTAAGGTTCTCTTGAATGAGTTGTGAAGCGACTGCCCATACAATCCCTTCACACACCTAAGAGATCCTTTAGAATACCTAAGATAAGATCATTCTCACTTCATTAATCAACTTTCGTTTCTAGATTCATTCATAAGACTTCCCTAGGTAAGGTATGAAGAGACCATCATTTTATGCCCCCTTCACATTTAACTAGGCAATCCTTAAAGTTTCTCTAGACAAGGTACTTATTCAATAACATACTTTCTAACTTAAGCCATTACATCAATTAGTCCATTTAAGAGACATCAAACACTCAAGGACATTCAAGTAATGGACTAGGAAAATACCTAGGGACTCACTCACTAACATCTTCAAAGTCTAATAGTGCAATATCTAGATAGCGTCTCATACCACAACCTAAACTTCATAGAACTTATCAAACACTAGTAGGTATCCCGTATGATCAGAATAGGAGATAACTAACATAGACCATGGTATCTAGGAGTGGAATCCGGAGTTGTAACCTACTCTAACGGAGGGTGTTCTACTTTACAATGGTAGAACTTGGACACATCCCATGTAGTCACATGGTTGAGGAATATTAAGGGTTTCTTTGTACTCTACCCTATTCCTTAACTAGAGCTACTACCCTAGTTATACAAGCTCGGTGCTAGACAGAGTTCTCATAGAGTACTTCAATAAAGGAGTACATGAAGAGGTTCCACATCAAGTTCACAAAGAAATGATGACACCATACCAAAGAGTTCCCCTAGGGTTGCCTAACAATGGTTAAGAGGATAGCTCAATGATATTCGTAAGAACTATTTCATGTTGTTCCAAACAACCATTCCTTAGTCCACCATTCACACAAGAAGGATATCATTAAGGTTTTCGACTTCAAGGATATCAAACCATCTTTCGTAAAGGTTCCACATAATGACCTTCTTTACATAGATCAAAGTCACACATACAGGACAACGGTGCACTAAACTTTCCTAGTCAAAAGATCACATATTTACATCGAATTCATGCATCAAGAAGAGGGTCTTAGGTCTATCTAAACAAGACACATCAATACTTCACCTTATAACATATAACATATCTTTCAAGTAGTAAATAAGAACAACCAATTCAAGTTTAGGTCACCCTATACACTACTGTAGGATCATCAATATGACCATCATAAGACTCATATAGACAATTAGGAAGAATTATTCACCAACCCTAAGACTACAGACAAAATGACATAGTCATAGTCTTACATGATCACCTAATGTCAATAGAAGAACACAAACTTTCACCTTAATCACATGTATATAGATATTACCATACTTCACGTAAATCAACTGCACAAACGATCATAATATACCAAGTAATGTTGACAAGGCCATGATCATCATATTCAATAAGTAACGCCGACGAGCCCACATAATTCACAAGTAAAACACATAGCACCGCCAGCATAAGTAGACATAATTAAGACTTAAACTACATTATATAAAGAGAATTTGGGTAGCGTACCACCAATCCATAGAAAAATCATCCAATACAATACCAAAAGGCCCTTACCCATGGCCATGATCATCAATTCAATCCAAAAATCATAATATTCAATGAATCTAAATCAATTAAACATAGATTTATCAATATAAGAGAGACTATCGATTAATAAAATACAATTTTTACATCATTGAATAGCCCAAAGAAAACTATACTAGAATTCATAAGCATTGAGACACGATCATTGTTTTGCATGGGTTCATGAATATTTTAGTTTAACATCATCAAACTAACATCAATTCAATCAATATTAAATGATTCAAAATGTTTTCTTCAAGAACTCATGGCTAGATCACATATTAGAAATCTATCTTTTTAGAAAGTCTTAGAAAATCACTTTGAAGATTGGTTCCTTGATGATTGAAGAAGTTCCCAATGAATACTCCTACTTAACGATGTTTAACCACGAAAATTGACGAATAAATTTTGGATTGGGATTAATAAACTTTCAAGCTTTAATCTCCCTTAGATCTTCAGTGGAGTTCTAGAGAGCTCTATAGAGGTTATCAATTTAGATTTTCGAATAATGAATTTTTCTAGGCAGTTAGGACTTACAAAAATGCATTTAAATACCTATAATACCCTTAGGAAACTGCCAAAACATTTACTTAGACGTGGGGTGAATTTACTTATTCACCCTTACATTTTACAATAAGTTGCGCAGGTTGCAGACCCGACCCACGACTGCCCATAGACTAGGCGTCAGCCAAATGATGGACCATCCTAGATTACCATCATTTGAATCAGAGACCTTCCTTTTGGAGATTAATATCCTTAGGATATGTCTTGACACATGTCTTCTATCGATGGTTGTCGAAAAGACTACTGGCAGTCTATTTCCTCCATCGTTTGTGGCTAGTCTAGACAACCTTAGGCTCTTGTGAAGGGTCCTTTATCAAGGACCCTTGGTTGGTCGTTGGGGATTTTTACATTTATGTTTTCAACTCGAATATTATGTATTCAAATTTAGGACCTCCCATATCAATTTCATCCAAAATGAACACGTAAAACTCCATGGAATATGCTAACACATACAAGGTCGTTTCAAGGCATACCTTTCGAACGTCATGGACGTTCCTGGACGTTTGAACTTTGACCTCCAAACCATATAAAACTTAAAATTATGCATATAAATACTATTATTAATAATATAAGGACCTCTTAATCCCAAGAAACACACACATAAGACCATGAAAACACATAAGGCATATAGGTGATTAATCATCGAACATCTTGGTTGTCCCTTGACGGATGACTTCCAATTAACCTAAATCTTTATAAAATGCCTCATTACCACATTATAAACAATTTTAGGACCTTCTAACCTCATGTCAAGCATGTTAGGCTCTATTTTCACCTAAGTCATTTTATAGGTGTCATATTCTCCCCACTTGGAAAATATTCGTCCTCGAATGAAACTTGCCACTCTTTTAACACTTCAAAGATTAGAGACTCAACTAAGATCTCATAAACATACCACATAACACATAATATAATAATTATATACTAGAAAACATCTATTTTACAAAATTAAGAGACTCACAACACAACAGTAAGTTAAAAATAAATCTACGACTCATCATGCCATAAGACTCACATCCTTCATTTAAATATCAATAACTGCTTTTATATTCATTATTATGCTCATATACATCAAATCCATAAACATTACAATAATCTTCAACCAAAGAGTGAACTATGCAATTTTGCAAAAATGTTACAGTGAGCTAAATTCCCTAGTAGTGAACCTACTTCAAGGGGATTCCAAAAATGCAACACTTAGCCCAAGTGATGAGGAAGCATGAGAATATGAAAATAAAAACAATATAAACTCATTTTTACACATAATTATAACTACTTCATGAAATGCACAATTCAGGATCACTGAATTTAATTTACAGAATCCTAACAAACCATGCAAATATGCTTACATGCTGTGCGTATGGGCCATCTAGCCAGATACTAACCATCTCTCCCTCTTCTCCCAACATATAAAAGGAACTAACTTTTAAAAAAAAAGATAGAATACTATACTTTACAATCTCAGCATCAGCATCCGAAACCACCTTTGCTTCCAAAGACCGGAGAGCGAAGAAGCAATTCTTTTTTGGAACATCTTCACCCGAAAACTTGGAGGAACTTGCTTAACCTCTCTTCCTGTAAAAGCGATAGTAGGACAATCCCTCACTTAGTGTCCATCCTTACCACAACTGAAGAAACTCCAGTACCAATTAGACACTCCCCATAGTGCCTCTTTCTACAAGTAGTCTTACCATTTTGAGAACCAATACCCTTCTCACGTTTTACCTTTGGAGCACTAGGTCCATCTTGCATTAGAGCACTCCTCTTGATCCTAGGTTTGTTTTGCTGCTCCACCTTACCCCTCTTCATGTTTTTATTGATCCTCTTATTTTTTGACTTCTATATGGATTGAGCATATACCATAAGCCGTATTGCAGTCATCTTTCACAAGGTCGGCAACACCGGTCACAAACCTATTCATCTCATCCCTAGCATTAGACACTAAGGACAAGGCATATCTATACAACATAATGAAATTCGAGGAATACTCCTCAAAACTCATATTTCCTTGTTTGAGATTTATAAGCTCGTGAACTTTCACCTCCCTCCTCTCATGTGGAAAGTACTTTCCTAAGAATGCCTCCTTAAACTCCTCCCACTCTATAGGACCCGACTCGACCGTCCTATTATCTTTTCATTGAGTTTACCAAACATCATAAACCTCCCTCAGGTGATATGAAGGTAACTCCGCCTTCACCCTAGAAGTCAACACCATGAAAGCCAACACCTTGTACACACCATCTCGGAAATTTTGAGGATACTCTCCTACCTTAGAGCAATGGAAGACAGGAGGATTCATCCGCACAAAATCTCTCAATCTAGCTGTCATAGTTCTATCCACAACATTACTAGGTTCAATACCCCTATTCACGTGGGTAGTCACCGCTCGGACTTAAGTAAGTAAAGTCTCTCTAATATCCCTATAAGTCATTTCTAGGGGAACTACCAAAACTTCATTAAGTTGACCTCCAATAGAGACTTGAACACCTTGATCACCTTAAAGAACTTGCTAGACTTGAGGCGGAATCTCCTCATTCACCCTTCCATCTTCCAACCTTCTAGTGGTCATCCTTCTAGTATCCATCTTCCTATAAACATAAAGAAAAGCATTATGAAATACACTCATAATATTAACTCTACGACATGACACAAGAGTAGAGAAAGAAGGGAAACTCTATCTTCCTATAGCCTTTTGCCCATAGATGTGTCGCGACTCTCACCGATGGTCAAGAAACTACTAGACGTGACTTTATGAGATTTTTTGATTCCTAAAACCACTTTCACAACCGATTCTCTGATACCACGTTTATCACAACCCTCATATATGCCCTAGAATTTTGGGCATTCTTAGGTCGTGACATGGCGTACTTGATCTCATAGGTCTTGTACAAGCCCTTTTGTATCATTCATTTCACATAAATATATGAAAAGTAGTGAAGAATTGTAACTTTTCACACATTCAAGTAGTCTTTCAAAATATATTTCATATAAATAACATAGGAAATGCTAAGTTTCATATTATCAAATCTTGGGCAAAACAATAATTGGGACACGTCCTATACATCAAAATATAATAATACTAAGTCTATTACAGTTCTTTGAATTGAGAAATCAAAAGTTATCTATGGTTGACCAAGTCCATTCATTTCATTCCTGTCAAGTCTACTTATTCTACGAATGATTATGCAAGGATCTTAATAGATGAGATTGTGTGTTTCCATGGTATTCCTTTATCCATCATATCGGATCAGGGTGCAAAATTCACGTTTAGGTTTTGAAGGTCATTCTAAGAAGGGTTTGGTACTAAGGTGAAGCGAACCCCCACTTTTTATCAAAAAAAGGATTGTCAAGAGGAGCATACTATTAAAACCCTTTAATATATCCTTAGGGCTTGTATTATTTATTTTAAGGGAAATTGGGACAAGCATTACACTTTGTGGAGTTTGATTAAAATAATAGTTTTAATTCATCCATATCCCTGGCTCCTTATGAAGCCTTGTATGGTAGGAGGTGTAGGTCTCCTATTTGATGGTTTGAGGTGTGTGAGACATCGATTCTTGGTCCCAATCGAATTTATAAGAATTTGAAGAAAGTTCATATTATAAGGAATCGCTTGCAAATGGCCTATAGTCGGCAGAAGTCTTATGCCGACCATAGGAGAATAGATTTAGGGTTTGAAGAAGGTGATAAGGTGTATTTGAAATTTAACCTATGAAAGGGGTAGTTAGATCATCCAAGAAAGGGAAGTTGAGTCCTCAATCATGTTGTTCCCTGATTAAATCTTACAAGGGTTGTTTAAGGTTGCCTTAATTCAAACTTAATTATCGATTGGCTTTTTGTTGATCCGGTTTTTTTCCATGTTTCCAGCTTTAAGAAGTGTAATCGGTAATACCAATCCCCCCCCCCCTCATTCTTCTATCGAGGTCGTGTGTGGGAAATGATACCTCCTTATGAAGAAGTTCGTTAATATCCTTAATAGGCAAGTAACGAAATTGAGGAACCAAGAGGCAGCTTCCGTAAAGGTGTTGTGGAAAAATCACCTAGTAGATGGTGCAACATAGGAGGCCGAAACCGACATGATGTCCGGTTACTCTCATCTATTTGATAACTAAGGTTAGTTGTTCTTATTAATAATCAAATTAATGACTAAAAATTGAAATTTCTTTATTTTTGGTGAAGTTTTGCAAAATGTGCCTTTTTTAATGTTTTTATAGTGATTTATAAAGAAGTATGATAATAATTTGCAATTTTGCTTGTTTGAGATAGGATGTGCATTTGATATGATGTGTCTGTATGAAATGATATTTAGCATGTTGGTAAGTAGAACTTTGGTATAATTGACTCATAAATGCTATGTTAAGCTCTTGTTGTTGTGAGAAGGATATTCCTCATAATGTGATGGTGATCCTTAAGTGTGGTAATTGAAGCTTTTTGAATTACCTTGTGTAAATTATATGATTGATTTTGTCATTCATGTTATTATGTATTGTTGTTGGTTGGACTGCTTGTGTTGAGTCTATTCCTTCCTTCAAAAGATTTTTAGTGTCATTTAGAGACGAATGTCCCTTAGGATGGATAATGTAACACTTCAAAAATCTAAGACGTGTTCTAGAGCCTAACATACGTGTAATGAGGTTTAGACACTGTTTTAAAGTCCATTTTAACGAATATAAGTTATTTAGGAAGACTAGAAACAAAAACGTCAAGGAACGTCCATGACGTCTACAAACTAGTTAAAGGAGATACTAGCATGCCTCAACATATTTGACTAGCTTTTAGGAGTCGTAAATTTATGAAATTTGGTGGAAGGGTTTATATCTTGTGTTAGGGTTAATTAATATTCGAAACTTCCGGGTACAACTCCCCAAGGACCAACCAAGGTCCCTTGAGGAGGACCCTTGAAAAAGTGACTAATAACTATCAATAGACAGTGTCATCAACGAATATGAAAGACGGGTTGTGGTTCAATCGACGGGGCGTTGATTGGCTCCATTGATGGATACTTAGAAAAATTGGCCAAATAATGTTATTGACAAGTATCTAAACTCATCGATGGATGTGGTCCTCAGTGCCGCAACAGATGGACATTGGCCATCTGATTGGACACAGACACGAGGCAATCGATTCGGGTTTTCGTACTGTGATGGTTTGGTTTTAACTGCACTTTTTTCATTTAATCCATTTAAGTAGTTTTGCTCTAATTTTTTGTGGGGGATATTGTTGCGTAAGTATTGATATAATGTGTGTGATCATCTCATGAATGAAATATTGAGAATCTTTTGTAAAAGATGAATTTGGTTGCTTAATTTATACCTACTTTGATAGGGTTGTGGGTTCTTAGGCATTCCACAAGTATTGCTTAGGTGGGCTATAATATATTTTATTTATCTATATCCTTAATATTGAAGATACTATGCACCTATGTGTGCATGTTGAGTTAAATTTGTAGAAAGAATGATTTTGAAAAAAATGTCCTTTTCACATGAATTGTTGACATTTGTTCATAGTAGCCATACTTAGTAAGTGTATTGTATTAACCATATTTCTTTTCATTTTTCCATAAAATTTACGTTCTGGTAATTGAGGAGTTCCATGTACTTGCAAGGAAGACTTGGATCTTTTCCCAAGTCATAAGTGAGTCCTCATGTTTGGGGATATTGCCACGTTCCACTCTAGCTTTGATGTTGCTTATACTTAGAGACATTTATTCTCCCTTTTATCATGAAGACAATTATTGTAAGCCTATAATGAAGTATTGTTTTCTTATTGGCAATGTTTAAACATTTGTACTCTTGTAGTTGGTTATATATGAGATGAGACTTTATACTCTTATATGATTTGTTATGGCAAAAGAGAAGTCTATGTAAGCTTCATATGTTACAACTCTGTGTACACTCCACATAAAATATGCGAGAAGTCTAAATACCCTTCACTACATAAGTTTTTATGTTTTTCCACATTTTTGACCTATGATGTGCTATGATGTATCCTAAGGTCTAGTCTTACCCCTCTTCTAGGAAGATAACGCTGGTAACGAGTAGGGGGTACCTTGGGTCGCTACAAACTTGGTACTAGAGCATGAGGTTGAGTAATCATAGGGTTGACAAATCACTAAACCATGTAGACATAGGGTCTTATTCATAATTGTGAAGAACACCACACTAATGAATAAGAGACTATTTGATGATTACTAACTTTCACTCTTTGGTTATTCCTTAATTGTGAAGAGCGCCACACATAATGAATAAGAATATTAGCTCTATCCAGTCCTATCTTGTGAGCATTTTATTGTGATTATACGCAATGAATATAACAAGGAAAAATTCTCGAAGGGCCTAAGAGAAAAACTTGAATGAAGCGATTCCCCCTCAAGCTTCTGAAAACCCTCAAGTTCCAATTGAAGAAGGGGCTATGTCTAACATGGAGATACGGGCGGCCATTCATAGCTTAACACGAGCGTTGGCTACTGAAGTTGGTAGGGATACTAGAGTGCAAGGGAACCCCATTGTTAGCATTATTCCTTCAAAGATTAGGGATTTCACTAGGATGAATCCCCCTACTGGCTATGGTTCTAAGGTTGAGGAGAACACATAAGGATAAGAGCCTGGTTAGAGAATGTCGGGTTACTTGGGGAGATTTCAAGACGACTTTCCTTGATAGGTTATTTCCCTTGGAATAAAGAGAGAGGAATATTCAAGAATTAGTCAACCTTCGTGAAGGGGGAATGGGTGTTACAGAGTAAAGCCTCATTTTCAGCCAACTATTAGAGCATGCTCCCACTATGGATGCTGATTCTAGAACTAAGATGAACAAATTTGTTATGGTGATATACGACCTCGTGGTTAATAAATGTAGGTCGTCTATGTTTATTCCAAGAACGAACATCACTTGTATCATGGTTCATGCCAACCAAATTGAGGATCAATAGCTTAAGCAAGTTGGTAAGAAGTTGAAGAAAGTAAGGACCCAAGATAGGAATTCATCCAAGAGTAGATGTAATACCTCGAAAATTACTTAGGTGAATCAAGAGACTAACATGGTTGTTACAATGTTCTAATGTCCTAAAATGTTCTATAATGTGGTATTGATACAGTCTCTAGTTTTTTAGGTGATTTACAAGTGAAACGTCAAGGGATGACCAAAACGTTCGATTACTAAATCACCAATGTGCCTAGTATATGGTTATGAGCGTATATGTGTGTTTCATGAGTTAATGAGGTTATTTTTGGAGTTATATAGTATTATATAGGTGGCGTGTCAAGTTTCGCGAAGTTTGGAGGTCAAACGTCTAAGAACGTCCATGACGTTAAAAAAGTTTGCCTTGAAATCACCTTGTGTGTCTGGACCTATTTCGTCGAGTTGTACATTTTGTTTTTTGATGAAATTCATGTGAGAGGTCCTAAACTCGTATAGGAACATATGGTTAAATATCCCCAAGGACCAACCAAGGGTCCTTGAGGATTGATCCTTCTTAAGAGCCAAGGCTGTCTAGACCATGCCCCAAAAGAATGACACAAACCACGACTCATGGGCCAGTCGACGCCCCGTCGATGGGTATCATGGGTCAATACATAGCCTAGGGAGATCAAACTCCAAAATTCAAGTCCCTGAACCAAACAACGAGAGAACATGACGATCTGTTTGTGGACAAATAGTCCGTCGACTGCCAACCATCGATGGTACTGGTTTCCTGCGTGTAGTCACTATGAAGTTTGTGGTACATTTGTAAATTCACAACAAATCCAAAAAAGAAGTTTGGAGGTTCCTTAAGTGCCTTTTGGGTAATTAAAACATGCATATCACTCTTTAACACATAGAAGAATTCATTCTTCAAAATCAAAATCCTAAATCCCTAGAAATCCATTGGACCGAAAACTCAAGGAAGGGATCGGATTGGAGAACTAAGTGGAGATTATTCATAAAATTTGAGGATTAGCTTTATTGAGGTATGATTTTTATTCCTTTAATCTCTATTCATAAAGGAGCCCAACTTTCAAAGAAGTTTTCTAATGTTTTCAAATATTAATTGTCAAATTTGATGATCTATCCATGGGTTTCTGCATTATTGTTTTCGAAAAAGAATATATAGTAATTAAATGGGTGTTAATTAGATGATTTAGACTCAATTAATCTATGTAACTTATGAATCATAGTTTTTGACTACTTTATGGGTTGAGTGATTTGGACTTAATGCTTATAAATCCTAATGTTGTTTTCTATGGGATATTGAATGATGAAATAATTGTATTGAATTAATATCTAGATTGTCTTGTATTGATAAATCTACATTGAATTTAGCTTATTTCATTGAATATCATAGTTTATGTATTGAATTATTGGTCATGGTCATGGGTAAGAGCCTTATGATATTTAATTGGGTGATTTAGTATTGAATTGAAGTGTTGAGAATGGATTGGTGGAACGCTTCCCTAATTCTCTTTGTTTTATAATAATTAGATATAAATTATATTGTAATTGGTGTTGTCTACATATGGTGTCGGTGGTTATTGTGCTCTTTTACCTAGGTGATTTATGATGGCCCTTGTCGGCTTTACGTATTTTTAAATGGCATGCCTTGCGTGCACTACTTGACTAATTACGATTATTTTTTAGTTTAATTAATGTTTAATTTTTTGATACTATGAACCTACATGATATGTAATGTGAGAGCATATGTGGTATTCTATTGATATTAGATAATTATCTTAGTCTATAATTATGGCTTTATGTGTATAGTCTTAGGGTTGATGCATGGTTGTTCCTACTTCACTATATTTGTCTATGATGATGATATGGTAGTGTATAGGATGTCCTAGAGATGATAATTCTTATTTCAATCTTCTTCTAGAATAACATTTTACGTGTGTTAAAGTGAAGTATGTTGTGCCTTCTCTTGGTTGCCTTGTCTCCCTTACATGATGTATGTATGAATGTGAATATGAGATGTCTTGACTTATGATGCTAAACCCTCTTATTCTTGTATGTATTAAATACATAAGACCTTAAATGATGTTGAGGGTCCTTTATGTGAAACCTTGAACCTAGTGTTAATGTTATGAATGTTGAGGTCGAGTGCCGTAATGGAATCCTTCAAGTAAACGAATGATAGATTTAAGGTTGGTTGGCTGGAACAGCATCAATTAATCCTTATGAAAGTCATTGTGAGCTTCTAGTCAATATTGTAAGGTAGCCCTAGTGGACCTCTTTGGTAAGGCAAATGTTTTTGGATTATGAACTATACATGGAACCCAATGGTATGAACCTTAAGTGTAAAACTTACCCACTATTTATTGTGTTCCGTTTTTCATTCCTCACATTTATCAACCCCGTGCGTCGTCTCGTCCTCACTACCTTCATACACCCCCACTGCATCTGCTGAGTATGGTAAGGGAAGTAGACTAGTTAAATGTGATTGATACCTTTGCCTAGATTACAAAGAACACCCTTCATATTCCCTTAACCATGTCCCTACATGGGATTATCTAAGTTCAAATATTGTCCAAGTAGAACCCTCTTATCGGATTCGGTTAGAACTGAACTAGACTCGATTCCATATCTTAGTATCATGGTCTATGTCCGGGTATTTTCCTAGTCTCATCATGTGGGATCCTACTAGGGTTAGAGAAGTTCCTAGAGTCTAGGTGGTGGTATATGATTCTATCTAGAAATTGCACCCCTTTCTTTTGAAGGTTATTATTTAGAGTCCCTTGTCTTGTCCAAGACGCATGTTCACTTTTGAACTCGCAATCGTACCCAACTGATTTTACCCCCTTCTGTCTGCCATGCCTATTTATTTGGCCCATGTGAACCCTTTTGCGTCGACATTTCACCATCAATTGTCCGTGTCTTTCCTTGCACATCGTGCTAAATCGTGTGGTCTTCCACCTCAGTCAGACCATGTTGAATGGGTCCGTTGCAGAATGGAAATAGGTAATTCTTTATTCATTTGTGGCTAGCTTACGGATATGTTATGACATCGCTGTTATGATCGGGTGGGTGTGTGCTAGTCCGTGTGTTCACATACCGCAGCGCCTCGTGGCACTGCCAGTCGTTGGAGTCGGTGTTCTCTATGCTAACCGTTGCGTGTTGCCACTACGTTGTTCCTACCCTCGCTTGCTCTTACCTTCGGTGATAGTTTGCTGTCTTAAGGACGATGGTGCATCTCTGTTTCCTGAATTACTTTGTCCTTGAGTGGGGGGTCACGCTCGTCTTTGTGTCGTGGTAAGTTTACTCTGTGTCGTCAGCCCAGCCGTGTCAGTTCTTCGTCTCTCCCCCTTTGGCTCTGTTTTTCGCGCGCTGGTCTCTTTTCGACCTCGTCCTGCGCTCGCGTTTCCTAGCCCCTGTACCGGTATTATCGTATTATTTCCTCCCTTAGTAGTCTTATGAGTATTAAGGTAAAGTTTTAAGAGGTCAATCATGGATGTTCTCTTCTTGATTGACTTAACTATGCTTTGCATAGCCTTTGAAGGAGAAGATCAGATCATCTATATTTGTTGTGGTTAGTAAGAACGATCTAATGGCGCCCTCGTCGCTTTCTTCTCGTTCTTCCATCGACTGTTTCCCCTTCTTGTCTACCGCTTCCGGTTCCTGTCCCCGCGCAGATCTCGCCATTACCGTGTATATCTCTGCTTTTTATTTATGTGTGTAACTGCTGGGATTTGTTGGCAGTCGTCTATCACACCACTTGCACTTATAGTGAGAATAGAACTTCAGGGAGTAATGCCTTTGGAGAATCATGGGTACTTCCGCCTTTTCTGCACTTCATGTTGTGTTCTAGTTTCCCTTGCTTAGCTAGCCTCTGTCGTGCTGTTATCTTTAGTTCTCGGGATATGGGCGACTGGACCTCCATTTCCCATCCTCACTGTTCCTGTCTCTGGAGTTTGTTGCTTCTCTTTGAATTCACACTTCGGAAGATCTTGATGTGCGCGTGTGTTCCGTAGTTTTCTCTTTTGTGGGTGTGGTGTTCCCGTCTTCGCTAAGAGCCTTGTTTGCGTATGCGGCTGGTGTTTTGGTCGCTCGCGAGATTGTTCGCTCTTTGGCTCCCTTGGTTCTCACGGTCCGGTTGAACGCGTCTCCATATGCTGTGGCGCCACCGCGGTGTTGGCGTTGCACGTGGGGTCGCTCACATTAGCTGTGCGCTGGTTGGTTTTAAGGAATTACTGGGTCTTCATTGCCGCCCTCATGGTCTCATGTCACTCTTACACGGCGGCCGCTCTTGGCTCTCTCTGTCCTCTCCTCTCAAAGTGACAATATTTGTTCTTTAGTCGCTTAGGTCTTACTGTCCACCCTCCACGCCCATGGTATACACGCCGCTTAATCTCCCGCTCTATCGAACTCGGACCGAGAGGAAGTGGACTACTGCGGCCTCGGCTCCATGGCGGTGGTTTGGAGTCACTAACGGATGTGCGGCGGGCGCCGCTCATATCTGCGGGTTGCGGTGGGGGCGGGCGCTATCGCGCCGGTTGCCCGAGTCCTGGATCGGACGGCCTCAGGCGGGCGCAGCCTCCTAAAATATATGAAATTCAGTAGGTGGTTTCTTATGTCTGTCTAAGGTGTTAAATATTATGATTTGGTTATAATATTGATGTTTCATGTTCAATGAACACGCTGCATATTTCCACTAAATGTCACGTTTCAAGATGTTTATATCCATATGTTCATACTTGTAACATTTTGTTTTGAGCGGGGGTAATTCCCCAATTCTTCATATATCTCAATAGTGGTTGGTATGTGAGGAGTATTTGTGAAGCAAGACTTTGATCGTACAACCATTCAAGTAAAGTTGAAGTATGTCCTCATTATGCTCGAGGGCGTAGATGTGTTTATTTCTTTATCGAAATATTTTAATAGACTTACTTATTTCTAGTGTGTATGCGTCGTCTCCAAAAGTATTCTCCTTTCCGTGATTTGATGAAATGAGACTTAGAATTTTCTATGATTTTATATGAAAGTGTTTTTAATGATTTATCGAAGGATTATGAAAAGTTTTAATTCGAACTACTTTTCTTATGTTTAGATGCGATGAACGATATGAAATGGTTGTACAAGACCTCCTACAAGTAAAGTACAACGTTTGCACTCCGAGAGTGCCATATCTTCTAGGGTATGGTCTCGGATGTTACAAGCTTGGTATCAGAGCATAGGTTATCAAAGTAGTCTTAGGAATCAAAAATTCTTATCAACTCACGTCTAGTTGAGTCTTGGCCATCGGTGTGAGGCTATAGGAAAATAGATTTTCACTTATTTTCTAATCCTATGTCGTGCCATAGAGTAAAAGTTAGAAGTACTCATTTCTTATGGTTTTCCTTGTGTTTCTAGGAAGTTTAATAGAAGGAGGACACCGGCTACGAGAGTTGAGGAGAATCATGGTCATGAGGAAATTCCTCCTCAAGTAGAGAAAGTTCCTCAAGGTGCTCAAGTGCCTCCCGAAGGATATAAAGTCCCTATTGTGAAAGGATGTAATGATGTTTTGGTTGATCACACAAAGTTAAATAATAGAAATATTAGAGAGACTTTGCTTGCTTTGACCCGAACCATGATTACTCAAGCGAATTTCAGTATGGTGCCTAGGATTAATGTTGTGGAGAGCACTATAACCTCTCAGGGTGAGATCGTTGTGAGGACCTAATCCCCTATGTTTCTTTGCTCTAGTGGAGAGATATCCAAGAGTTTCTTCTTCATGGTGCTTACAAGGTGGTTGAAGTGGCTATTGGTTTAGATCTAGGGCAGAGACGAAGTTGGGCTTCGTATCAATTAGGATGTGTTTCTCAAGTGTGGTACCGCAACTGGAAGGATAATAGGCCGTTGGTTTGGGTCCTATTGAGTGGGAAGAAATTAAGGAAACTTTTCTGGAAAGTACTTTCCCTGTTGTGAGAAGTTAAGGTAGAGGAGTTAATTAATCTCAAGAAAAGAAATATGAGTGTTAAGGAATACCCTTTGAAGTTCTGTATGTTGTCCAAATATGACCCATCCCTTATGTCTAATCTGAGGGATTAAATAAGTAGATTTGTGAGCAGGGTCTCCGATCAAGTGAGGGAAGAATGTCGTACGGCCATGATACATGATGATATGACCGTAGCTAGACTCATGGTGTATGCTCAATAATATGAGGAGTCTAAACTTAAAAAAATTGCTAGTAACTTCATAAGGAGTGGTTCAAGTGATAAAGGTTAACCTAGGTTTAGGAAGATGGCTCAAACTCAAGAAGAACCTAGGGGTGCTAACGTTAAATTTGATAAAGGAGGTGGTTCTCAAAATGGAAAACCTACATGTGTCACTTGAGGAAAGAGGCACTATGAGGAATGTTTAAGGGCTACCCGGAGTTGCTTTGGATGTGGTAAAGATGGACACAAGGTGAGAGATTTTCCTACCATTAATTATATAGGGAGTGAGTGTACAAGTTGCACCAATTCTTTCAAACTATGATGCTCCAAATAAGAGGCGTTTCTACGCACTCCATACTAGAGGAGCAAAGCCGGATGTGGATGATGATGATGGTAAGTCCTTGTATTTCTCTTTGGGGTTATGAGTTCCTTCTAAGTGGGGGATTATGGTGATTAAAAGGATTTTTATTGATTGTCCTCATCTCTCTATTCATCTCAAGCTTCACAGTATAAAGTATGAATATGTTTGCATGGTAATTGTGTTTTAAGGGTCTTGTGAAATTTGAATTTCATTGATTCCTTGCATTGTCTTTCATGAAGTTATTATTATTTTGTTAGATGTGCTTATGGTGATTTTAAGCTTGCATATTAGCTGTTTCATCATAAATTGCCTTAAATTTTATTTTAAAAAAAAAATTCATAAATCACTGAATGCACTCTCTGCTCACTATATAACATTTTTCAAAAATTGACTAATTTATTTGTTGGTAGTAAATTGTGGTAAGGTTGTTATAATTGATGTATATGAGCATAATATTGAATATAAATTGCGTTTTTTCTATTTGGAACAAAGAATGTTGTTTTTTTTGGCATAATGAGTTATAAAACTTATTCTAGTTTCTTGTTGCGTTATGATTCTATTAATTATGTGAAATTGATGTTTTCCTAGATTTTAGTGTTGTATAATATGTTATGTGGTATGGTCATGATCTGTTAAGTTGAATCTTTATTCTTGGAAGTGTTTGGAGACTGGCAAGTGTCATTCGAGGACGAATGTTGTCCTAGTGGGGAAGATTGTAATACCTCGAAAATGAATTAGGTAAAGATAGAGAATAACACGGTTTTATGATGGTATAAGGTCCTAAAATTGTTGATAATCTTGTACTGAGGAAGTGTCTAGAATTTTAGATGATTTAGAAGTGAAACGTCAAGGGACGACCAAGACGTTTGACGACTAAGTCACCTATGGGGCTCATATGTTGTTATGTGCCTATAAAAGTGTTTCATGAGTTAATGAGTTCATTGTGTGATTTATTATAGTGTTTATAGTCATGGTATCACGTATCGTGAAATTTTGAGTTCAAACGTCCACGAACGTCCGTGATGTTCGAAAAGTTTGCCTTTAAATGACCTTGTGTTTCTTGGCATGTTTAATCGAGTATTACGTTTTAGTTTTTGATGAAATTTATGTGAGAGGCCCAAAAATTGTATACAAACATATTCTGGTTTGAAACGTCCGGGATAAAGTCTCCAAGGACAAACCAAGGGTCCTTAATAAAGGACCTTCTCAATATCCAAGGTTGTCTAGACAAGGCCCCAAAAGACTGACGCAAACGATGGCTCGTGGCCCAGTCGATGCCCGTTCATTGGTTGTCATGTTTCAAGGCTTAGACTAGAGAGATCAATCTTCCAAAGGCAAGTTTGAACCAAACGACGAGAGGACATGATAGTCAGTTTGTGGGAAAACGGTCGTCAACTGCCAACCGTCGATGGTATTGATTTCCGACGTGTAGTCACAGTTAAGTTAGGGGTGAAGTTGTAAGTGCAACCCACGACCAAATTAGAATTTTTTGAGGTTACTTAAGAGTCTTTTGGGTATCTTAACCAAGTATATAAGTCTTTACATTAAGAAAAACTCCATTTCTTCCAAAATCAAAACCCACCTTATAAATTCCCTATACATCTCCATTGGAGAAGTCACAACAGGAGAAGGTCTTTGGAATTTGGAAATAATGGATATCTTCCCAATTGGAGTAAATAGCTGTATTGAGGTATGGTTTTTTGCTACTTTATAATCTATTCCTCAAGGAGCTCAACTTTGAAACAAGTTTTCAAATGTTTTCAAAGATGAATTGTTCAATTTTGATGATCTATCCATGGGTTCTTACATTAAAGGTTTTAAATCATTGTATATTGATTGAATTTTTGTTAATTAGATGATTTTATATAAATTAACCTATGAATTCATGTAATTTATGAACCCTGGTTTTTGACTACTTTATGGGTTTAGTAATTTGGAATTAATGATTATCAATCCTAGTGTAGTTTTCTATTGGCTATTTATTGGTGTAATAATTGTATTGAGTTGATATCTAGGTTGTCCTATGTTTATAAATCTATATTTAATTGACTTAGTTTCATTGAATACCATTATATATGTATTGAATGTTGGTCATGACCATGGGTAAGGGCCTTATGATATTGAGTTGAATGATTTTGCATTGGATTGAAGTGTTGACAATGGATTGGTAGTACGATGCCCTAGTTCTCTTTATTTTATGTTAATTAGTATTCAATTATCTTGTTATTGGTATGGTCCACTTATGGTGGTGGTGTTATTCTTTAACTTGCAATTGGATGTGCCTGTCGGCATTTACTTTATGTAATTTGATTAACCAGGCCTTGACGGCACTCACTTGAAGTATTATGTTATTTTGTAGTTGGATTATGTGAAAGTTTTCATCCTAGCTTACCTACTGAATAGTAAATGTGAAAGCACATGTGGTCTTCTATTGATATTAGATAATCATGTTTGTCTATAAATATGGCTTTATATGTATAGTCCTATGTTTGATGCATGGTTATTACTACATCACTATATGAGTTTATCATTATGATATAGTAGTGTATATCATAACTTAAAGATGATATTGGTTATTTCTATGTGCTTATACAATGACATGTAATATGTGTTAAAGTGAAGTATGATGTGTCTTGTCTAGGTTGATTTGTGTCCCTTACTTGATGCATGTATGAATGTGAATAGTAGATGTCTTGACTTAGGATACTAAACCCTCTTCGTATTTTATTTATGAAAGACATAAAATCTTAAAATATATTAACAGGTTCCTTTATGTGAACCCTTGAACCTAGTGGTAATGTTATGAATGTTGAAGTCGAAAGTCGAAATGGTATCCTTCGAGTAAAGGAATGATAGAACTAAAGTTTGTTGTCTTGAACGACATCATATCTATCATTTGGAAAGTCATGATGAGCTTCTAGTCTCCATTGTAAGGTAGACCTAGGGGACCTCTTTGGTTGAGTAAATGTGATTGGGTTATGAACTAGATATGGAACCCAATAGTATGAACCTTATGTGTAAATTACTCTATGATAACAAAGATTAGAACCGAATGAGTATGGTAAGGGAAGTAGCTCTAGTTAAAGGATGAGACAAGAGTATAAAGAACACCTTTCATATTCCTTAACCATTTGCCTACATGGGATTTGATCAAGTTCTACCATTGGTAAGTAGAACACTCTTATCGGAGTAGGTTAGAAATCCATATTCCATGTCTAGATATCATGGTGTAGGTCTATTATTTCCTATTCTCATCAGGTGGGATACTTACTAGCATTAGAGAAGTTCTATGAAGTCTATGTGGTTGTATGGGATGCCATCTAAACATGGCACAATAGGCTTTGAAGGTGTTAGTTAGAATTCCTAGGCTTGTCCAAGACCATTACTTTAATGTCTTTATGTGATGAATGAGTGTTAATAATGAATTAAGTTAACAACACATGCTAGGTGAATAAGTACTTACCTAGAGTACCTAAGGGTTGTCTAGTTAAGGTGTGAAAGAGGAATAGGAATGGTCACTTCATATTATTCTAAGATATGACTTAAGAACAACTCTAGTTGGGTAAGTTTGTTGATTATGTAGATGTGATATAAGCCTTAGGTTATATTAAGGATTATTAAGGTAATCTTGAAGAGGTCAATCATGGACTTACCTTCTTAATTTACTTAAGTAAGTCTTTTGATAACCTTTGGAAGGAGAATGTCATAACATTTATATGTTGTTACGTTATGTGAGAATGATTCTATGATAGGTAGTATATAGGACCTCTTAAGTTTGTTTGTAAGGGAATGTATGGATGGTCGTTTAACGACTCACTCAAGTGAGACTTAGAATCACCTTTAATAGAAGGATCTCATGTTCATATGTATGATGTCTTGTAAGTGTTTGTTGATCTCATTATAGGTGGTCTTAAGAATTATTTAGGTGTGCCTCGGTCTATCTTTATGTTTCATAAGTGAGTCTTAGTATATCATTTAGTTAGAGGATTGCACGCTAGAAGGTGTCTTAGGAAAAGTTAAGAAATTCACTGTGACCTTCACTGTAAGAGTGAATTCAGTGACTCTAAAGTGCCATGGTTTCACTGTAATATTCCAAAAAATGTACTAAATTGATTAAGTGATTTCTTATGTTTGTTTAAGGTGTTAAATATTATTCTTATAATTATAATATGATTATGTAAAAAAAAATCATATTTCCAATAAATGGCCATTTTCATGAGTTTTATGCATTATGTTATACTTAGTACATGTGGTTGTACTAATTCCATGCTTTTATAAATCTCTATAGTGTTTGGTAGGTGAGGAGATTTTAGGAAGCAAGACTTGAATCATAGAACCATTCAAGTGAAGTTCAAGTATGTCCTCATTTCACTCGAGTACATATACATCTTTTATATCTTTATCAAAGTATAGTAATAGACTTAGTAGTACTTGTTTCTATTGTTTATGGGCCATGTCCCAAAGTATTCTCGTGTTTATGATTTGATTAAATGAGACTTAGTATTTCCTATGAATCTATATGAAAGAGTTTTTATAGTCTATAAGAATGTTTATGATGAGTTTTAATTCCGCACTACTTTTCATATGTTTATATGCGATGAACGATACAAAAGGGTTTGTACAAGAACTCTGAGAGGTCAAGTACGTTGGATGTACTCCGAGAATGCCATATCTTTTAGGGTAATGTCTCGGCATTTGACAAGCTTGGTATCAAATCATAGGTTATGAAAGTAGTTTAAGGAATCAAAAAGTCTCATCAAGTCACATCTAGTAGAGTCTTGACCGTCGGTGTGAGTCGTGACACATCTATGTGTGAGATGCTATAGGACGTTAGCGTTTACCTTATTTTCTACCCCTATGTCGTTCCGTAGACTAAAATTTATGAGTACCCTTTTCTTATGAGTTTCCTTGTGTCTTTCGGAAGATGAATACAAAGAGGACACCGTCTAGGAGAGTTGAGGATAATGATGTGCATGAGGATCCTCCTCAATTTGAGCAAGTTCCTCAAGGTGCTCAAGTGCCTCCCCAAGGTGATCAAGTCCCTATTTTGGAAGGAGGAAATGATTTTCCGGTGGATCCCCCGGATTTGAGTAATAGAGATACTACAGAGGCTTTGCATGCTTTAGCCCGAGCCTTGACTACTCAAGCGAATTTGAGTATGGTGCATAGGATATATGTTGTGGACAACACTATGACCTCTATGTTGAGAGACATTGTGAAGATGAATCCTACTATCTTTCTTGGATCTAAGGTGGGAGAGGATCCCCAAGAGTTTTTTGATGGTATGTACAAGGTGTTTAATTATATGGGGGTTACATCTTGGGAGAAGGAGGAATTGTCTCGTATCAATTGAATGATCTTTCTCAGGTGTGGTACACTCAATTAAAGGATATTAGGCCAGTGGAGTCGGGTCTTATTGAGTGGGAAGAATGTAAGGAAGATTTTCTTGGAAAGTACTTTCCCCGTGAGAGGAGGGAAGTTAAGGTAGATTAGTTTATCAATCTCAAGAAAGGCCATATGAGTGTTGAGGATACGCTTTAAAGTTCACTATGTTTTCCAAATATTCCCCATCCCATGTGTCTAATTAGAAGGATGAGATGAGTAGATTTGTGACAGGGGTCGCAAATCTAAGGGAAGAATGTTGTACGACCATCCTGCATGATGATATCACCCTAGATAAATTCATGGTGTATTCTCAATCAATTGAAGTGTCTAAACTTTGAAGGACTGCTAGAAACTGGAAACGAAGTGCTTCAAGTGATCAATGTAAACCTAGGTTCAAGAATAGGGATCAAACTGAAGAACAACCAGTGCGTGCTAAGGTGAAATTTGAGAAAGGAGGAGGTTCTCAAAATGGAAAACCTACATGTCACTTGTTGAAAAAGGCACTAAGGGGAATCCCTAAGGAGTACCGGGAGTTGCTTTGGATATGGTAAATATGGACACAAGGTGAGAGATTGTCCTACCATTTCTTCTAGATGGAGAGAGGGTACGCAAGTTGCTTCTATTGTTCCAAAATGTGATGCTACAAATAAAAGGCGTTTCTATGCACTCCGGACTAGAGGAGCAAAGCCCGATGATGATGATGATGATGGTAACTCCTTGTATTTTTCATTGGTGTTATCAGTTTCTTTTAAGTTGGGGAGCATGGTGAATAAAGAAGTTTTGATTGATTGTCTCATCTCTTCTATTAAACTCAAGATTGAGAGTAGAAAGTCATCGAAGTATGTTGCACGTGTATTGTGTTTAGGGTTTCATTGAAATTGAATTTCATTGATTTCTTGCATTGTACATTTCATGAAGTTATTAATATGTTGTAAGATGTGTTTATGTGATTTTATCTTTCATATTAGCATGTTTCCATCATGAATAGCCTAAAAGTTGCATTTAATAAAAAATTGCATAATTCATTGTAATGTACTGCCTTACTCATTGTAACATTTATTAAAAATTGGATAATTTATTCGTCGGTCCAAATTTTTTTTAAGGTTGTGATAAATGATTTGTATGAGCATGATATTGAATATAAAATGATCTTTTACTATTTGGAATGATGCATGTGAGTTTTTTGGCATAATGAGAGATAGAACTTATTCTAGTTTCTTTTTGTGTTATAATTCTCTTATTTATGTGAAATTCATGTTTTTCTATATGCTAGTATTGTATAAGGTGTTATGTGGTATGTTCATGATCTTTTAACTTGAATCTCTATTCTTTGAAGTATTTAGAGACTGGCAAGTGTCCTTCGAGGACGAATGTTGTTCAAGTGGGGGAGATTGTAATACATCAAAAATGAGCTAGGTGAAGCTAGATACTAACATAGTTTTTTTGATGGTTTAAGGTCCTAAACTGTTCTATAATGTGGTACTGAGGCAGTGTCTAGAGTTTTAGGTGATTTAGAATTGAAACGTACAGGGACGACTAAGACGTTCGACGACAAAGTTATATGCCTATACGTGTGTTTCATGAGTTAATGAGGTGATTATATGAGTTATTATAGTTATTATAGGAAGTGTGTCAACTTTTTTGAAGTTTGGAGGTCAAGTCCATGAGCATCCGTGACGTTTGAAAAGTTTACCTTGAAATGACCTTGTGTGCCTTGGCATGTTTCTTGGTTTTTTACGTGTTTGTTTATGATGAAATTCATGTAAGAAGTCCTTAACTCGTATACGAACATATTCATATTTGAAAGGTCCAGGTTAAAGTCCCCAAGGACCAACCAAGGGTCCTTGAGGAAGGACCCTTCTCAAGAGCCAAGGTTGTCTAGACCAGGCCCAAACTATTGAGGCAAACGACGACTCCTAAACTAGTCGACGCCCCGTCGATGGGTTTCGTGGGTCAATACTTAGACTAATGATCTCAAGCTACCAAAATCAAGTCTCTGGACCAAATGACGAGAGGACAAGACGGTCCATTTTTGGACAAATGGTCTGTCGACTGCCAACAATCGATGGTACGGGTTTCCTACGTGCAGTCACTATTAAGTTAGGGGTGAAGTTGTAAATTCATCTCACATCAAAATTAGAAGTTTGGAGGTTCCTTAAGGGTCTTTTGGGTATTTTAAACATGTGCATGTCTTTAATACTTAGAGGAATTCTTTCTTCAATATCAAAACCCAAAATCCCTTAGAAATCCATAGAACTCCATTGGAGCAAAAACTCAAGGAAGGGCTTGGATTGGATAATTGAGTTGAGATTCTTCACAAAATTGGAGGATTAGCTGTATTGATGTACAATTTTTGATCCTTGAAATTCTATTCATCAAGGAGGCTAATTTTCAATGAAGTTTTCTAATGTTTTCAAAGATGAATTGTCCAATTTCATGATATATCCATGGGTACTTGTATTAAAAGTTTAAAAGGATTGTATATTGATTAAATTTTTGTTAATTAGATGATTTTAACTCAATTAACCTATGAAATTATGTAATTGAAGAACCCTAGTTTTTTACTACTTTATGGCTTAAGAGATTTGGACTTAATGCTTATGAATGCTAGTGTAGTTTTCTATTGCTATTGAATGATGTAATAATTGTATTTAATAGACATCTAGGTTATCATAGATGGATAAATCTATACTTACTTGATCTAGTTTAATTGTATATCATAGTTTATGCATTGAAGTATTGGTCATGGCCATGTGTAAGGGTTTTATGGTATTGAATTTGATGATTTAGCATTGGATTGAAGTATTGAGAATTGATTGGTGGTGTGCTGCCCAAGTTCTCTTTATTTTATGGTAAATGGTCTTCAATTATGTTGTGATTGGTATGGTCCACTTATGGTGGCGGTGTTATGTCCTTTACTTGCAATGGATGTGGCATTGTCGGTGTTACTTTTATATTATGATGATCATGGCGTTGCCGATAGTAATTGAAGTATGATGATTTGTGAATTTTATAATGTGAAGTTTGATACTATATACTACCTGATAAGTAATGTGAAATTATATGTGGTCTTCATTGATATTAGTGTCATGACTGGAATCTAGACCCCAGATGAGACCGACATCGTTGACCTCTCAGAGGTCGCAAACAAGCCTACATACGTCATTTTACTTCATCTGGGTTAATTTTAGCGGAAAATTTGAACTTTTTGTTCTCTTATTTCATGCTGAACATTTTATACTTAACATCATAGGCATTCACAAATCAATCATCTATTATAGAGATAATCAAATCAAAGAAACAGTTCATAGTTGTATTAAATGTATTCTTGCGAAAAAGGCACCAATAAAAAGACTGAACAAAACTGGAACGAAACACTAGTGGAACATGCTCAACTAGCTATAGCCTACCTCTAAGAAAAATAATAATGGTAGACACCTCGAATGCATGAGGTCCTACCAAGTCCGGATGAAAGCTCCACGTACGGATAGCTGCAACGTAAACCTGTATGCTCTAGCGTCCACCTGTGCCTGCACCTAAAATTGTATAATTGTGTGGGATTAGCACACACTTGTAATATGTATGGGTATATGTAAGCACACACCAAGGACATGCATGAGTAAGAACAACTCCTTCCTAACAACATGATTATGGAAAGTCAAATTAGTGGACTTTCCAAAATAAGATTAGAAAAGTTAGTAATCTTTCCAAATTTGGATTAGGAAAGTTATGTCATATTGCACACAACATATAACATCTTACATATAGCACATAACATATTGCAAATAGCACATAACATCTTTCATATTATTCATTGATATGTCATGAGACCTTGGAATCATGGACTTGACATTAAGACTTCCCAAAATGAGGGCTCAACATATGGGACCTCAATAAGGGAGCCTTCTTTAGCAAACACAGAGTATGTTTCATTCATTCATACGAACTTCATTTTATTTGTTTCATAGGCTAGTGTAAACACCACTTATACCTAGGATGTAGTTTAAGACTTTTATCGGGTTCGCTGTGCAATGATCAAGAATGACCTAGTGTCATTTCCTAAAAGTATAGCTCACCTCTTGAGCATCCTGTCCTAACACCTTTGGTATCATTAATTTCATGATGTGCATCATTTGCGGCTGGCCTCATTAATTCATTGGGAACTTTAACTTTAACCGATATAGATCAAGTAAGCATCATGAAATCCAGTGTCTCTCCCACACCAAAAAAAGGTGGAATCATAGACCAAAGTGACCCAAAACATGCTAGCATACATGGGAATTTAATCACGCCAGATCCCTATATTGGAAGTATAGGTTCAAAGACTAGGAGATATAAGGAGACCCATGCCCGGCATGCCGGACATTCTCATTAATGAGAGTTACGTGAACCTCCGCCATTCTTGAAAGAAGGAATCACCGCTCATAGCTAGTCTATCGGTGCTCAATATAAAGTTCATTAAATTCAACTCATACGTCATGGAAGCTGACTTCTAATATGAGTACATCATAGCTTAATAGATAATTTCTCATCTCATCATTAGTATTGAGTGTATTAATATTAATACTTTCATTACAGTGTTCATAAAGACTCGTCTCTTCATTAACTTTATACTATCATAGTTGTGTACATTTTTGTAGCATTTAATAAGTCTCATTTGAGATTGCTCTCATCTTTTACATGAGCCTTTTTATGTGAAGGCTCATTTCATCATATTCCAATGCACTTGGCCATTAAGTGTGTTTCACATTCTTACTTAACCCTTCTAGGGTTTCGTCATTTCATTGTTCATATCATCAATTCATTGTTCATTTCATTATTTCATTGTTCATTTAATCATTTCATTGTTGATTTCATCATTTCATTGTTCATACATCTTACGTTCACTTATTTTTACACATATGCTAGACCTATGGGTCTGTACATACAATCCATAAGTCTTCGTTCATAGTTCGTTTAACGATTCATATCTTCCTAAGATTATGTGGTACAAGACTTATTAATCTTGTATGTATGCAAAGATCTCAATTTCTATATAAGTAGGCATCATTACTCTTTAATATTTAATTCACGTATGACTTATGTATCAATACGGAATTTGTACAAGGGAACCCAATTTTGATTCTTTGGGACAACACTTACATTTTTCATTTATTTTATTTTTGTCGACACGGCTTGGGGACCCAAAATCAAGCCCCAACACTTCCATTTTCTTTTAATTTCTTTTCTTTCCATTTTCTCTTTCTTGGCTGAGGGGTTGTAGATCGAACCCCTACAACCCCTTTTTAATTTAATTTCTTTTTCCATGGCTTCTTCGAGTTGACCATGAGGTTATGGGATCGAACCCCCACTACCTCACTTTATTTTTCATTGAACTATCCTTTTCCGCCTAGAGGTCGTGGTTTCTATTCCGGCGCCTCACACTTATTTCGTTTCACTTTTCCTTAAGCTTGACCGAGAGGTTGTGGCTTCGAACCCAACTTCTCTCATTTTTTATTTTCATACTTTATTTTCCAGCCAAGACCATTGTTCAAATTCCCTTCACCACATTCCTTTTTACTTCTTTATTTTCATGGTTTTTAACATGATGAGGTAACCGGTTCAATCCTCCATGACCTAACTTGTTTTAATTCATTATTTCACAACATCTTGAATCCTCTTAACTTGACCGAAATTCATCATTTGGAACTGGAAAATTTTGAAGTTTTTCTTTAGCATCTTTTGATCAAGTTACACATTAGTTCTTAGGTAATTTCATAGTTCATTTAGGACGTATTAGATGCATTTTCATGTAGTCGATTACACAAGAGTTTCTCACTCAGTTAAGCCACATTACACATCATATGAACATCCCAATTTACATAAGTTTGTGCACGTAAGATCACAACCATAACATTACAATTTTTTAAGCCTTAACCCGAGAACACCTAGTCACGGTCACCTTTTGGCACACACATGCACCTATTGTTATAACACATAGGTTGTCATTCCTACGACTTCAAACAAACATACATGAACATATTCATTACGAAAACGCAACACACGCCTAATATGTACAAGCATACATACTCAACCTACAAATCATTTGGAGCTAGTGACATGGACATGAAATGAGGAAACAACACAAGTTTTCAGACGGAATATACTGAATCTTAAGGGGTCTCTTGGGAAAGGGACCAACAGAAAAGAGAACCCATACCTTTTTGACGTTCAAACCTCGACTTGCTGCCCAAAAACATCTCCAAACACTCCACCAACACCGAAAGTTCAACACCCCACTCAACAGAAAACCTTTGCTTTGCCTACGTGATTTATTAACGTTTGCATTTCTTATATTTTTGTATGAGTTATTTAAGTGTGAAGAACCTTGGATAATTTTCTATTCTTGAATGTTATTTGTCAGAGATAAACGTCAATGGGAGAAGAGAGATTGAATGTGAAGGTGAGATAGACATGAGAGAGCGAGAGTTTTATTACGATTAGGAGTCTAGTTTAGGATTTAGTCAGGTTTTTATGAAATGATAAAAATATGATTTCCCTTTTATTTTTAATCATCTAATAAATTATAAATATTAATTAATTATATTAATTTACCAACTTAAATTAAAACAAATTTAATTCATTGCTTAGACCTAGGTTCGAATCCAGGTGGAGCAAGAATTCACTCTAAGAGACAATTTTCGGCTCGCTTTTCCCAAAATACAACTCCACATTATTAATTAAATAATTAATTATATATTTAGTGTAATTACGGTACTACCCTTAGACAGGAAAAAGACATTTTACCCCTTAAACACCCCTAGCAACCCTCTAATCTTAAGATATCCCCTTTTTATGTCCGGTAAAGACTCATCCAGGTAAATTTTCATATTCGGGAGTCCACATGGATGGAACCAACCTTTCCTATCTCAAATAACTCCATATGTTAGTTTGATTGGATTTTGTAATGGTTCAGATGTCTGATTCTACACGGATCAACCCGTGTGAACCCAGTCTAATCGTAGGCAGTCTAGACACATTAAGCATTACTTAGCATATCCTTTTTTAGGGTTGTTACAATTAGATAATCATGTTAGTCTATGAATATTGATTTATGTGTGAAGTCTTAGGGGGGCTGCATGGTTTATTCCTACGTTGACTATTGAGGCTAGGATATCATATTGATGATGGATGGTAGTGAATATGATGACTTTAAAGATGATAATGTTATTTCTATGTGCCTCTAGAATGACATTTTAATATATGGTCAAGTGAAGTAGTTGTGTCCTTTGTCTTGGTTACTTGTGTCCCTTACATTTATGCTGTATTAATGTGAAGATAAGATGTCTTTGACTTAGGATCTAGAGACCTTAGTATGTAATGTGAATGACCTTATACCTTGGATATGTTAATGAGGTCCTTCTGTTGAAACCATGAACCTAGTGATAATGTTATGATATTGAAAGTCGAAACCCTTAATAGTATCCTACAAGAATAGGAATGATAGACATAAGGTAGGTTTTCTTGAATGGCATCATATCAATCCCTAGTAGAGTCAACATGAGCTTCTAGTCGCCATTGTAAGGTAACCCTAGTGGACATCATTGATAGAGTATATGTGATTGGGTTATGAACTACACATGGAACCTAATTGTATGAACCTTAAGTGTAAATTACTCTATGAGAAAAATGGCTAGCACTGAAAGGGTGTGGTACGGGAAGTAGCTCTAGTTAATGGATGAGACTAGAGTACAAAGCACGCCCTTCATATTCCTTAACCATGTGCGTACATGGGATATGTGCAGGTTGTACCATTGGCAAGTAGAACACTCTCATCGGATTTAGTGAGAGTCCCTAGGTCTTTTCCATGACCATTACTTGAATGTCTTTATGTGATGAATGAGTGTTAAATAAATTTATATGTGTAATGACATGAGTTAAGAAAGCATGTTAAATGAATAAGTACTTTAACTAGAGTAGTTCAGGGTTGTTATAGTTCAGGTGTGAATGTGGCCTAGAATGGTCAGTCATATCTTAACTAATAAGGTCTTAAGAATGACTCTATTTGGAAGGTTGTTGATTATGTAAAAAAAAAACAAGATCTAAGACGTTAAGTAGTCTAAAGATTATTTAGGTATCTTGAGGAGTCCATCATGTACATTATCTTCTTGATTTACTTAAGTAAGTCTTTTGATAGCCTTTAGAAGGATAATTTCATATCATCTATATGTTGTTGTGTGAAGTGAGAATAATTCTATCATTGATAGTCTGTAGGATCTCTTAACTATGTGGGTAAGGGATTGTATGGACCGTCGCTTCACCACTCACTCAAGTGAGACTTAGAATAACCTTTTGTAGAAGGATATCATGTTCATGGGTATGATGTCTTGTATATGTGTTTTGATCTCTTTATAGGTCGTCTAAAGGATCATTTAGTTGTTCCTAGAGAGGTTGTATAGGCGGTTTCTCTTTATCTTATTAAAGTGATTCTTAGGAAAGCTTTTAGTGAGAGCATTGCCAATTAGAATGTGTTAGGTGATGTCTTATGTGTTTCTAATGTGTTAAATGTTATTCTTATGATTATAATATAACGTTTTAATGAAAAAGATGCATATTTCTAATAAATGTCTGTTTTCATGATTTTTATGCATTATGTCATTCATAGTACATGTGGTTGTACTAATTCCTTAATTTTGTATATATCTCTAGTGGTTAGTAGGTGAGGAGCATTTAGAAAGCAAGACTTGGATCGTAGTACCATTCAAGTGAGGTTAAAGTATGTCCTCATTTGACTCGAGGGCATAGATGTCTTTCATTTCTCTATCAATGTATTGTAATAGACTTAGTAGTACATATTTCTATTGTGTATGATCCGTGTCCCAAAGTATTCTCGTGTCTAAGATATGATGAAATGAGACATAGTATTTCCTATGATTTTATATGAAATACTTTTTAAAGAATTATACAACATTTATAAAAATTAATAATTCTACACTACTTTTCATATTTTATATGCGATTAACGATACGAAAGGGTTTGTACAATACCTTTGAGAGGTGAAGTACGATGATTGTGCTCTGAGAGTACCATATCTTCTAGGGTATGGTTGTAAGATCCCCAAAATGAGTTAGGGTTTCTAGAGCCTAATATGTTCATCACAAGATTCTAATGTCCTGAAATGGTTTAGTATATGGTTTAGAGGCACTTTGTAAAGTTTGAGGTTATTTGGATGTGAAACATCAAGGGACGACCAAGAGGTTCGACGACTAGTCCACATGTGGCTCCCTCCTCCGCTCCTCCTCCCCCCCTCCTCCTCCCCCTCCTCCTTCCTCCTCCTCCTCCTCCCCCCCTCCAACTCCCCCCTCCCCCTCCTCCAACTCCCCCCCTCCCCCCCTCTACTCCCCCTCCTCCCCCCCTCCTCCTCCTCCCCCTTCTCCCCCTCTCCTATCCTCCTCCCCCCCTCCTCCCCCTCCTTCCCCTCCCCCTCCCCCTCCCCCTCCCCCCTCCCCTCCTCCTCCCCGCGTCGCCCGCTCCTCCCCCTCCCCCACTCGTACGTCCCCTCCCCTCCCCTCCCCCGGCCTCCCCCTCCGCGCCCTCCTGCGCTCCCCTTTCCTCCCCCTCCCCCTCCTCCCCTCTCCCCCTCCTCCACTTCCTCGCCCCCTCCCCCGCTCCTTCCCGTAACAGTGCCCACAAGAGTACCCCAAGCTGGTGACATGCAAACAATGCCCTATTGGTTGACGAACAGCCAAAAAGTGAGGTCTCGTTGATGGAAGCTTAGCCTGGGAAAGTATCAACCAAATACAAGGCCATGTTTCAATTTATGGAAGCCACAGACGGTCCATCGCGACTACGGCTTTCAATTGTAATCCACTCGAGCATCTGGAGCACTATCCTTGAGCCTGTGGTTAATTAAAGGATGAATTGAAAATTAACCCCACGTCCTATACTGACCCTACTTTATCTATTTAGTGATTTTTTGTTCTAATTAAAGGATCAAATACGTTAACAATCCATTCCCAATCCCATGCTCACGAAATAAACCTTTCGTTGAATTGATGATAAAGGATAAATGTCCCTTAATTTATGAAGATTTGAACATGACTATTACATGCCTTTATGTGATCAATGTAACATGGACCTTTTAATGAATAATAGTGGAATTAAAATATGTTGTGGTTTTCATAGATACTTTTTTAGGTTAATATCATGATTTAATTATATGTATAAATCCTTTATGATTAAATTAAAGAGGCCTTCTTGATTGCATATCTAGGGTCTTCTAGTCTTCACTTGTATCTTGTGATCTTGATGATAGGTTGGTTGCCTTATGAGTTGATAATTGTTAATTGTCCTTAGCTACTTCCTATATGTATAATGTGATAATAATTTGGTATAATTTATCCAATATGAATATATAACCATGGAATTAGTAAAGATTTACTTTGACTCTTCTAGCCTACAAAGAGAATTTTGTAAGGTATATGACATGATCTAAATGTTATAGTAGATGAAGCATGATTTCCTTTGAGTAATGATATCTTTATATAATTCCCTACATATGTATTTTTTATAAATTTTAATTGATGATCAATGCAAGTGAATTGGGTTAATGATCTATGTAATTCTACTTTCTAGTACATATGTGATGTATTGTATTAGATTGTAATATGATCTTGTAGCGACTTGTACATGGTCTCCTTTCTGTTTATGTTACTTTAGTTATTGATCTATACTTGAGTTATTGACGAAAAAGTAGTAATGGTCAATGATGACCTAAGGCTAAAGAATTGGTAAGAATGGATCTTCCTCTCTACTTTTCTATATTATTGTAGTTTATGAGCCTGTAATGGCATTGTGTGGTATTGACGAACCTTAATGGTGGTTGTGTTTACTTTATGTCATTATATATTGTATAACAACAAAACGATATTTAAGGAAAATTTATGAATTATGAATGAGTGGTTTATGATGAGTACCTTTCATGTGTAAAATTTGTGACTAGTCTTCTACTTTAGTTGTGAATCTTTGTTATGTTACTAGTATTTATTAGCATGTAAATGTTTTATGTTAATCATTTGTGGTGCTTCCATTAATAATACATTAATGATTGAATGACCCCTACCCATGTACTCCTATGTGAAGGTAAAATTGTTAATGCTAGAGTATTGCTTGTCATGTGAAGATTGTCTTGCTACCGTCACCTAATTGTGTTGGTGTGGTTTATCTTGAAATATGCTCCTTATGGTCCTAAGAGGCGGATTCCCTCAATATTTCTTTTGATAGACCATTCTGTGATCATATTACCAATATACACAACACCCTCATTACCATGCACGCTTACACGTATTATTTGGTTCGGGTATCTAAATGGCGGTATTTGTCATATTTCACGTGTCTACGACTAGCAATGTTAAGCTTATGTCTATGAAAGTATGATGTGTTTCCTTAACTAGGATGCCTTGATAGGTGTACTAGATATGGGCAAGTTGGCACTTTGCCCTATGCATTGCACCTGTGGTAACCTAATTGAGAGGATAGTTTCGCCTATTTTTGGTTTTCCATGTGCTGACTATGACTGTATGAACTCTAATGACCTTATGTTTTTGTGAAGGTTTCCTAACATATATGTATACACACGACATGAATGAATCTCTGTCAAATGGAGGATTCCCTTGAGGGGTGGTTTCTCAGTGTATCCTAAATAAACTAGATAAGCTAATGATATGTTTGTTATTTCCATGAAAAAGGATTTTTCACATAATAGAGGTTGATGAAAGGACTTCTCATCTATGACCTATGAGCTAAACATATAAAGAGTCAATCTCCTAAGCCAATGTTTTATAAAGAAATGATAATAAAGACTTTTTTCAATAAATGGGACTTAGCTTAGCACCGAGTGAACTTGTAGTTGAGGGGTGAGACCTTACCAAGGAGAGAAGGTAGGGTCCACTACGGTCCTCATAGGGTGGATAGCCTCATGACCCAACAAAGGGTGTAGAGTTGATGTTTCCATGACAACACCAAGTTCAATAAACTATGTAGTCGACATAGGATCTAGCAATGTGATATAAAGTAAAATGCTAGCAAGTGTTAATGTTCTAACTTTGTTAGGTAAGAACACCTTCCATTGGTGTAAGGCTCTACAACACCATATTTCATTTAGCACCCATGGTCTTATTGTCGGTTACGGCTATAGTTTCCCTAAAGTAAAATGGACAATGGAAATAAATGACTAAGACCCTAATTAGGATGATCTAAGGGAGGTTACATAGGATATATGGATGTAATGAATCCATCTATACATTGCACAAGT
Organism: Solanum habrochaites; assembly: GCA_027704765.1. Lineage (NCBI taxonomy): Eukaryota > Viridiplantae > Streptophyta > Magnoliopsida > Solanales > Solanaceae > Solanum > Solanum habrochaites. The sequence goes on from JAKWJA010000793.1 coordinate 197,240, forward strand.
AGAGTCATTGGATGTTCTAGGGGGCAGGTTGTTTCTAAGGTGGTATTGTAATATTATGGTCTTTTATGCATGGCATGGTAGTATTGGTCTATTGGTCACGAACATGTTAATGGTATGAGTCTGTGTAATGTGCTCTTATATTTACGTGAATTATTTTAGTCTTAATGGATATATGGTGAAGATCTTTTATTGATGTCACACCTGAAATCTAGAACCCAGATGAGACCAATGTCGTTAACCTCTCCGAGATCGCGACGCAGCCTCTTCTTAGCTTTATCAACAATAATAATAGTTTAATTTTGCAGAATTTTAAAACTTTTAGAACATAATGAAGTATACCATAGACTTCATATATTACTATATATAATCCGATAATACTAACTAAACAACCTTACAATCGCTTTAACAATTTCAATGACGGAATCAACATATGTAATAGTGTTGCAAACTACCTTAATACAGAACCTTGAATCAAATGTCTGGAACATGAACTGCCTAGGACGACAATCACGATCTATGTCTAATTAAGTAAGATAGAATAATAAATGTAGCCATCCCCTCGAACTCAAGAGGACTTACGCAAGTCTTGAGATTGCGTAATCCAAGCCGCTTCAAATAAGTTTCACATTCTCTCTGACTGCTGCGCCTGCTAAAAATAGTAATTACTATATGGTAGTACCACTTGTACTATGTAAGTCTATATTCACATATACACGTCAGGACCATGCATGATCAAGGAACTGCGTTTCTATACAACTATGTCATTTCTGTAAAGTGAATCACTAGATTCCTATTTCGTTATTTCTTAATCATGATATTAATATGACCTAATTACACAATGCATTCAAAACAAACTAACTCATTTCTATATGAAAACATAAGACCTTCGAATCATGAACATAATTTTAGGAAGAACTCGAACCAAAAATAATAAATTTGCTCCCTTTAAGCCTACAGCAAGTCTTCTCCGGGACGTAGTTTATTTTTTCATTCGTTTCTTCTTTTTTTGTTGACTAGTTCAAAGATCTCCTTTGATCCTATGTTTTGCTTACAAGTGCAATGATTCATTTTAGTCACATACCTACAATAAATCAAGTAAGTGATCCAACAGATTAAGGAAATTATTTAACTACAATTGGACATGATATCTTTATCAGCCAATATTTATTGGCTAGGCCAAATATTTGATTAGTTTCATATTATGAATATTCGGGGGCATATATTCATACTTCAATTGATGAGTTATTTAGTTTTTGCTCTTATAAGCGAATTTTTATTGGCTATGCCCATTATTTGATCATTTCCATAATGTAAGAAGTCATTATAAGTAAATCTTTATTTGTCTATGCCCATTATTTGATCATTTGTATAATGTAAAGATGCTATGATATACTTAAGCTCTTCCTTTCTTAGTTCACATTGAACTAACATTTCTTATTCTTTCTTTTTTACTTTCTTAAAGAAATCCTTAGCATTAAGATCACGTGAGCTAACATGAAATCTAATGTCTGCCCCACACCAAAAAGGGGTGGTTCACCGATGAAAGTGAGCCTAGATTATGTGAGTTAACATGAAATGCAGTGTATTCCAGACGCTGAAAAGGGGGGGTTCACCGGCTAAAGTGAAACAAATTCCAATGTCTTCCCCACATCAAAAAAGGTGGTTCACGGTTAAAGTTAAACTGAATACTTTCTTTGAGAATTAACTGATATATATCATGTGAGCTAAATATGAAATCCAATGTCTGCCCTACACCGAGAAGGGGTTGTTTTACAGGCCAAAGTATAATAGCATACCACCTAGATCTCTTAGAAGGAATAAACTTTGTAGTTCCTATGCTACCAATATATTTTGAAGAATAGGATATTTTCGGAGACTCTAATCCACCTTGGTGGAGCCTCATCAAATGAAGCTTACATGTGGTTTAACAAGCTCATTGCTAGTCACTATCGTGCGTTGGCTCAATAACTCTTTTTTATAACCTTTTAGAGTTTCTCAAACATTACGGAAGCTTGCCTTGTATTTATGGATGTTTACTTCGACTTATGGATAACTAATCATCCCTTTATTTACTTTGGAATGTGAATTAACTTACATTATCATCTTGGTGTTAACGGACTTTCCTAACTATTTCTAACACCTCCTTATGTTAGTTCTTTAACATAATTTTTTTTTTTGTGTTTCTAGAGTAAGTGAGACTTGTATCACTTCTTTTAACACTCCCATTATTGTCACATTCGATAACTCATACAGCTTTTAGATATGTTATTCTCGCTTATTCTTGTTCGATGTCATTTTGGTAGCTTTTACCATCTTTATGACGGAATAAACTCTATTCAAAGTCTTACTATATTCATAGTTCATTTTTATTACGGTATGTTGGGACATGGTCCCAATGATTGGCTACCTTGGTTATGAATTCATGACTAATTGGTCCCTCTTAATTTGGTTAACTTAGTCATTATCCATTCTATATCATATTTTTTGAATAACATAGTAAGGCCAATTCTATTGAACATTTTGACATAGACATTGTAGCCAATTTGGTGGCAATTACTTACATTCACTACAATTGTCATGTCATCCGCATTAGTCAAGTCAATCAACTTCATGAATATACTATAGAGTTTATCATTACCTTAACGAAAAGTAGACTTGAAAGTAAACTAAGATTCATACAACATATAGCAAACTTCCTATTCTTGACACACTTATAGTCAATACAACATTCTTTACCTCTATCTACCTAACTACTACCCCTTCATCATACAAATTACTCTTAGGCCTCATTCGACATTAAAAATCAAGAAACCTACACATAAGGATCAGTTAGAACACATCCAACAACATGTTCGAGATGACCTCTACCTGACTATTGATGGAGAACAAGAATAACTAAGAGATGGACGTTCAACAATGTCATTGTTGGGAACACCCAGTTTCAATATTCCTTGAATTTATAAAACTTTAAAAATCCTCTTGGGGGAAACGAATCAAGATCTAAAACATACCTTCAAGTGGAATTTGAACTATGTAGATAACCTTGGCACGAAAACCTGAAAAATACCGTTGAAATTGCCTAGAGAGAAGTTTTTGTCTTTCTATGTTAACTTTTGCTTAACCCCGCCTTTGAGTCATTTTTTTTCTAAGTGACAAATTGTGTAGTTCTAGGTATTAAGAACCTGATATGGGAATAATCACGTTAGCCGCAATAAACATAAGTAATCAATCAATTATTATTTACAAAATACCGACGCCCTCCTAAATTTACTAAAAATAGGAGAACATTTGACTTAGCCAAATATGGAAATTTTCTAAGGGTTTTGAGCAAACACCGTGATTTTTAATTAATTAATAGAGTTGCTAATTTAATTCATTAAGTAACCTATGGTAATTACTAGAGTACTCCTAAGTCATTAGAACCATAACCAAATCTTTTGGACCATTCAAGGTTAGGTACTAGGATGTTTCTTGAGTTATTTACCAGGTTAATGTCACCCTGTTAAGTTTTACCTTAACGGGTGCACTAGTTAGTTTATTTTTGTTTGTCCTAGATTTTTTAGCTAGTTAGAGCCTAGGTCTAGTTAGGAAACTAGGACCAGGTGGTCAGACCCAACCGTGCGCCTGCCCCTAATAACCCTAACCGAATCATTTGGGCTTATTTGTGGTCCCTTGGCCGGTAATAACATGTTCTTGCACATGTGTTTCTTATCATTTCTTGTTGTCCCAAGGATCCTCACTATATCCTTGGCCACTTGTTACTCTACATGATTAGTTTAAATAGTCATGTACTATGGTACCTAGGATTGACCCTTAGATGCCTAGTACATAATGTGGTAAGTTGAGAATCAATAATTTTAGCTTAGGGTCTTCATGCAGGTACAACTCTTAAACAATCTTCGATTATATTTTAAGTACTTGTGTGTACATAGTAATTGGGTAACACCCTTAATCCAATATTCTATAATATTCCCATTTCTATAAAATAACCCTAATCCCATTATTAAAAATTTATTAGGCTCTTACTAGTCATGTACATTTTCTGGAATGTTAATTATCCCCCCTCCCTTAGGAACATTCGTCCACGAATGACAATACACATCATTTTGAAATAGAGAGGGTATTTTAAAAAAAAATAAAACATCACATACTTGGAAAATTATTCCTTGTGATTCTCTGATTCACAACTTACATAGGATGAAGCACATCACTCAAAGCTTATCTTACTTTATATCAATGATTGAGGAACTTCCTTCCCAATATTACTTTAAACTCACACTGCAAACATCCACACATTCATGCGACACAAAATCATGACAAACGCTATAGAACACAACAATCTGAATCAATCATGACTCGTTTTAAATCCTCATATAGTGCAAAGTATAAAACACACAGTTTATGGACTTGGAAACACTAAAACTTACTAATGCACTAAATTTTATTTCATCAAAAAAAATCATACTTAGGAAGTGAAAAAAAAAAACAATATTACTAACTCAATAACTAGCACGTTAGGGTAACGGGATCCCACATCAGCCTCGGCCTCCTGATCTCCCTTCAACAAGGTTGTTTCCTACATAACACTTTTATAACGGTGGCGACCTCCTTGTTTCTCATCCTCTTCACTTGGCAATCTAAAATTTCAACTTGAACCTCTTCGTAAGAAAGGTTAACATGGACTCCTAACCTCTCAAAATGCAGAATGGATGCTGGATCACCTATACACTATTTAAGCATCGAAACATGAAACAATGGATGAATAGAAGACAAGTCATTTTGTAATTTTAGTTCATACGAAACATTCCCTACTAGCTATAATATTTCATAAGGATCTATATACCTCGTACACAACTTCCCTTTATTAACATACCTCATCACCCCTTTCATGGGTGATATCTTCTGGTAAACTTGATGACCTACCTCAAAATCAAAATCTCTCTTCCTGTTATCAGCATCGGATTTTTGACGACTATATGTAGTAGCCAATCTATCCCTGATCATTCTCAACTTTTCCACAACCTCATGTATGATCTCAGGGAGAAGGAAGGAAGACTCATAAACCTCAAACAACCCAACTAGAGACCTATATATCCTGCCATATAGTGCTTCAAATGGTGTCATCCCAATACTGGAATGGTGGCTATTATTATAAAAGAACTCAATCAGTGTCAACTGATCATCCCAACTTCCCTTGAAGTAAATAACATATGCTCTAAGCATGTCTTCAATGGTCTGAAATGTATGTTGTGCTTGTCCATCCGGTTGGGGATGAAAAACAGTACTGAGCTTCACCTGTGTACCCAAGCTCTTTTGGAAATATCTCCAAAAGTGAGAAGTGAACTGGGCTCCCCAATCTAAAACGATGGATAAAGAAATCCCATGCCACCTCACTATCTCATCAATATATAGATTGTCATAATCTTCGGCCCTGTAAGTAGACTTTACAAGTATGAAGTGAGTAGACTTAGTCATCCTATCAACAATGACCGAAATGGAATAACGCAGTCTTCTGGTCCTAGTAGACCAACCACAAAATCCATATTAAGTGTCTCACACTTCCATGTTAGAATCTTAATCGACTGGGTAAGAATTACAGGCTTAAGGTGCTCGGCCTTAACTTGTTGGCAATTGGGGCACTCCTCCACAAACTTAGAAATATCTCGCTTCATACCATCCCACCAATAGATCTCCTTGAGACCATGATACATCTTGGTAGAACAAAGATGAATAGAATACCTGGAGCCATGAGCCTCTACAATAATATTAGGCCTCAAATTATAAATATTGGGCACACATAATCTCCTCTGGTATCTAAACACAACATCCTCACTTGGGTAGAATGATTCATTCAGCTTACTCAACACTGTGTCTTTCAACTCCATGAGTATTGGGTCGAGACGCTTCTTAGATTTGACATCTACAACAAATGAGAATTCAGAAGTGGAATGAATTGAACCACCCCCACTTGGTGTATCTACTAGTCGTACACCTAACCTAGCCAATTGGGGTACCTCTCTAACCAGCTCCTTCTTCTCATCTTCAATATGAGACACACTACCCATGCTCCAGCTCAAAGCATCAGCTACTACATTGGTCTTACCTAGGTGATAATGAACACTCATGTCATAATACTTGAGCAGCTCTATCCATATTCTCTGACGAAGATTTAATTCTCTTTGTGTAAAAACATACTGAAGACTTTTATGGTCAGTAAATACATCAACATGTACACCATATAGGTAATGTCTCTGAAGTTTTAACGCAAAGAAAACAGCAACAAAGTCAAGATGATGGGTAGGGTAATTCTTCTCAGGGACTTTCAAATGTCTGGATGGATATGCAATCACCTTGCCACCCTGCATAAGAACACATCCCAAAGCTACTTTGGAAGCATCACAATATACCACTCCTCAGTAGTCTGAGCACTAGGGATGAAGTGAGTCCGTCTTTGAGCTCTTGGAAGCTCTTTTCACAAGTTTTAGACCACTCAAACTTCGCCTTCTTCTTTGTTAAAGTTGTTAATGGGGCAGCTACAGAGGAAAAACCCTCTACAAACCTGTGATAGTAATAAGCCAAATGAATGAAACTCCGAATGTCTATAGGAGTAAGGGGTCTTAGCAAATTCTTTAATGCCTCAATTTTTTTCGGATCAACCTCCACACCCTGGTCGGACACAACATTACTAAGGAAGGTCACTGATCTCCGCCAAAACCCACATTTGCTAAATTTAGCATAAAACTGATATTCTATGAGTATATACAATGTCATTCTCATTGTTGTACATGCTCCTCTCCGGTCTTATTATATATGACGATGTCATCTATGAATACTATGACAAAATAATCATGATATTCATGGAAAACCCTACGCATAAGGTCAATAAACGCAACTGGTGCGTTAGTGAGACCAAATGACATCAAAATAAACTCGTAATGACCATACCTAGTACGGAAGGCAATCTTAGGGATGTCCTCTTGTCTTACTCTAAGCTAGTTATAATTTGAGCAGCGATCTATTATAGAAAAGAAACTGAACCTTTGAAATGATCAAATAGATCATCAATTCTGGGAAGAGGGTATTCGTCTTTTATAGTGACTTTGTTGAGTTGCCTATAATCGATACACCATTCTAAAGGTTCCATCTTTTCTTAACAACAACACTGGAATGGGGAGAACCCCTTGGGGATATGCATGGTTGGATTGAAGCCTTGTCAATTGATATTTTAACTTGCAACTTCACTCTTTGAGTTCAACTTGATCATTCTATGGGAGGAATATGAATTGATTTGGTGTTGGGATCTAAGTCAACACTAAAATCAATTTCGGCTCAGGAAGGAATTCCTAGTTAAATCCTTTGAAAAGACATCTTGCAACTCATTCACTATGGACACATAGCATATGGAAGGAAACTCATGCTCTAAGTCATTGACTCTGATAGTGATACTAAATACCCGTAGAACATTTATTGGCGTAAGATTGTAATTATTGGCTTGTGTTGGATTTGAATTACGGACTTACATTACATCTCTAACTCATTTGGAAACTGAACCTTACTACCGTGTTTCGATATTCTATGGTTAGCCTAACAATTATGGAAGCCAGTCCATACCAAAGATTTATATCACAATTAAGCATGGATCTAATTCTACCAGTCAGCGTACCGGGGACACTATTAAGAACATTTAATTGGGCAATCTCACTATTCTTTCAGCTCTAATGCCGTCTCCTATGGGAGTACTAACTATGAAAGGATGATGGAAGATTTTAGGAAGCATGTCAAATTTACTAGCTACTAAAGGAGTAACAAATTACAAAGTGGATCTGGGATCTACCATTGCATCTAGAGGAAAAGAGAAGACATAGAACGTACCAGTGACCACATTAGTAAACTTTTATTGCTCGTCTCTACCTTTAAAAACATAAAATATGTTTCCCTTGGGAGGTTCGGCTGAATCAGTAGGATTTGGCCGAGGCTTAGCATCTTTCTTGGCCTGATTCCTCATCTGTGGGCAGTCCCTGACTATATGCCCACTCTTGCCGCACCCATAGAAGGCATTAGTACCTACAAGGCACTCACCTCCATGCAAACGTCCACATTTACCACACGACTTGTTGTTACGCTGGAAATTACTATCATTTCCATTTTAGGGGCTAGACATGACCACTTTGGCATTCGAATTCCTAGAAGGAGTAGGATTATCTGAGCGTTGGTGCCCCTAATTGAACTTGGGCCTGCCCCAAACTCCAAAGGTCCACATTAATACGAAGCATGTCTTCCCGAAATTCCTCCAGATCCTCCGATACACCAGTCACAAACCTGCTCATCTCATCCGTTCTATTGGCCACCAGATAAGAAGCATAGTTTGAGAGCTTAACAAATTTCATGGAATACTCCTCAACTAACACACCTCCCTATTGTAGGTTGATGAACTCTTAAAACTTAGACTCCCTCTGTTCTCGGGGAAAGAATTTCTCCACGAATGCAGTCTGGAGAATGTCCCAAGTGATGAGGACATCTCCTGGTGCTCAACCATCTGCCCACATTTTGTACCACATCTAAGCCACTTGTTTGTTGATATTACAAACAAATTATCATTCTGCAACGTTCATTCACCCCCATGGCCATAGAGAATCTTGGTAAAACTTCATTCCATAACTCTGGGGTATCATTATTGGTTCTACAAAACCAAAAGTAGAAGACTGGAGGACTTATTTTAGAATTCCATCAGTCCTCGATTACCCTAGCATGTGGCGTTCTCCCAAGGAGCACCCTCTCTAGTGTCCTGGGTTGTGATATCCTGTGCCTAAGTAGTGATGGCTTGGGCCATCTGAACTAGTGCTTCTTTTACTTCTCTGTCTATCAATGCAGCTCGGTTGACAGGAAATTGAACTCCAACATCTGGGGCTTGAGGAGGAGTTTGGTTTCCCCCCCCCCCCCCCCCCCCCCCCCCCCCCCCGCAGTTGCTTCTCAAACGACAGAGCAGTCGACGGCCAATCATGGTTGTGACGCCCGTCAAAGGTTGTCCTTGATGGGGACTTAACCATGGGAGGGAAAGGAAGCTTGTCCAGCCACTGTAGCCAACGACGGAGGGGTGTAACGGCTTGTCAAGGGCAGGCGTCGCACGACCTGTTCTTGCGCAGGTGCTGCTGCCAAGTTAGGGGTAAATTTGTAAATTCACCCTATTCTAAAATAAGTCATGGACGTATATTTAAGGGTTAATTGGGTATTTTTTTTAGGTATATAAAGGGAACTCACATGGAAGATCTCATTCTTCAAAATCATAAACCCAAAATAAATAAAAAATATTCTGAAACCTCCATTGAAGTCCAACTTGAAGAGGCAGCTTGGTAAGGGGTTTTTGTGTCTAAATTGTTCATCAAAGTGAAGAATTATCATCACTGACTTATGGTTACAAGCGAGCCAACTCTAAGATGTGTTCTGAAAGTTCTCTAAAGTGAATTGTCCAAATTCATGATTAATCATGGGTTTCTTGTATAAATGATTTCAAATAATGAATTATGATATAATGGATATTGTATGTGGGTGATTTCAATCTAAATTACCTATGGAACTATGTCTTTGGATGATCAGTTTTTACTATATTTGTGGTTTAACTTGATATTAAGTAATATTGATGAATTGTCTTTATAGGTTCTTATGGGCGTTATAATGATATAGAATGTATTCAATGTTGTAATAATTGAACCTAGTTGTTAAACCCTAGATTTGGATTGATAGAGATTTAATTGATTTTATGATTATTGTTTTGAATTATTGTGTCATGGCCATGGGTTGGGGCCTTATGATCTATGATGTTGAATTGGTTGATGGCATTGAATTTATGTGTGGAAGAGGGGATGAAGGTATGCTTGCCGGTTTCTTTAATTTTATATTAAATATACTTTGATTTATTGTGATTTGTATGGTCCATTATGCGCGGGCGGGGTTAGTTGGTTATGATGTTTTTAATTGCAATTGAAGTGGCCTTGTCGGCGTTACTTTATGCAATATTATGATCATGGGCTTATGGAGGAAAATACTTGAGGTTATGTGCGGCTATCTTTAGTTTTTTATGTGAAGATGATGTTATCTATCTAACAGTTAAGTTTTATAGTCATATATGTAGTTTCTACGTACGTTGCCTCTTAAGGGACCATGTTAGACTTTAAATGACATTATGAGTATATGTGTTAGGTTAATTCTTGGTAGTCCTAATTGACTTTATTACTTAATGTGGAGTATATTTAATGATGTATGATGAGATATATTAAGCGACTTGAATATGTTAGGTTTTTAGAGGTTGGATTTCGAGAATGAATTGTGTATTATGTGTTAAAAGTGAGTATGTGATGCCTTGTCTGATTGAATTGTAGCCTTGCTATATGTATTATGGTTGAATAAGTGATTTATGTATTTAGGGTGTTATAGACCATTAGTGTTGATGTTGATGAATGACATGTGACTTTAAATGATGTTATGAGAGTTCGTATGTGCAAACCTTGACTTAAGGGTAAGGTTATCTTGTTTGAAGTGTTAAGCCGTTAATGGTACCTTCAAAGTGAAGGACATGATGGACTTAGGGTTAGTTGGATGGAACGTAATCCTATTAATCCTTAGGAAGTTCACTCAGAGCTCTTGTCTTCCATTGTGAGGTTAGCCCTAGGGTGGGACTTCTTAGTGGAGTGGTGGTACAATGTGATTGTGGTATGATTATGAAACTTGTTTGGAAACCCTTTTTATGTGAACTTAATGTATGAATTACTCTAGAGAACGATGGTTAGAACCAAGTTGAGTTTGGCAAGGAAAGTAGTTCAAGTTAAGTATGAGACTAGAATATCAATAGTATGTCCTTCATATTCCTTCAACCATGTTGCTACATGGGATATGGGTCCAAGTTTACCATTGGAACGGTTTAGAACAACTCATAGTAGTAGGATTAATTCCATGGTAGCTATCATGGTCTTGCGGTTATGTCTATTCTCATCATATAGAAACCTATGAGCATTTGAGGAAGTTTGTGGAGTTTAGGTTGGTGGTTGGTATGGGGACCCTATATAGACATTGCACAATAGACTTTGATTGAAAGTGTTACCTGGAGTTCTAAGTAGTGTCCAAGGACCATTTTGAATGTCGTGATGTGATTGTTGAGTCTTAATGAAAATAATGTGAACTAATGACTTATGTTAGAAGTTAGTAAAGGATAGGTACCTACTCTTAAAGTGGACTAAGGATTTCTTAGCTAAATGTAAGAGGGCATAAGGGATGCTCTATTCATTGTCTTACAATTGAAGTCTTGGTATTGACCTAGTAAGGATGTGGTTGATTTTATAGACATTATGTAAAGCTTAGGTAGTCTTTAAGATATTTCGGTAATCTCGAAGAGGTCGTATGAACGTTATCTTCTGAATGTGAATTTACTTAAGTGTAGGTGTTCTGATACACATTGGAAAGAGAAGCATATCATCTATGTGTTTTAGTGACGTAGTGAGAATGATTCTTTAGGGGAACCTATAGGAATATCTTAAGTGTGTTGTAAGAGATTTTTATGGGCGTTTCGCTGACAAATCACTCAAGTGAGACTTAGAATTCACCTTTGGTGTAGAAGAATCTGCCTTGATTTTTATAATGTTTTGTTGTAATTATGAAGGGGATATTATAGGTAATCTTAAGGGTAGTTTAGGCACATATATATAGGGTTGTATAGGTGGTCTCTCTTTGTGTGCTTAAGTGGAATTTAGGATGATTTTAAGTGAGGAAAATTACATTGCTTGAAATATCTTATGTGTCTCTAAATTGAATTTATGATATTTATTTGATTAAAGTTATGATTTGTCTAAATGAAAAGATGCATATATCCCATAAAGTACATTTCATTTTTTTTATGCATTAAAGTCGTACTTTAGTAAAGGTGGTTTGTACTAACTCCATGCTTTATCGATCTATATAGTCTTGGAGGTTAAGATCATTGGGAAAGTGAGACCTGGACTAAGAAGATCTTCAAGAGAAGTTGAAGTATGTCCTCACTTAACTCAAGGTTTGCATATATGTGTTCTTTTATGTTGCGTATTGAAGTATTGTAATACACTAAGTAATATATACTCGTATTTTTGAAAGTATGGGCCGGTGTCCTGTCCTAATGATTCTGTTGTAGTAAGATTATGAGATTTGAGATTGGGACTTAGTATTTCCTATTACTCTTATATGAAAGACTTTTTTGAAGACTATATTATATTTTGTGAAAAGTTTTAATCCGCACTACTTTTTACTATGTATATGCAATGAATGATATGAAAGAGGCTTGTCTAAAATTTCGAGAGTTCGACGACGCCGGTTACATTCCATGATTGTACCCTAACTTCTAAGGTATGATTTCGGGTTGTGATAAAGCTTTGTATCAGAGCATAGGTTGGTGAAAAAAGTATTAGGAATCAAGAATTCTCATCAAGACACGTCTAGTAGAGTCTTGACCAAGGATTTGATTTGCGACACATCTATGGGCGAGAGGCTATACGACGATAGAGTTTCCATTCTTTTCTACTCTTATATCGTGCGGTAGAGTAAATGTTATGATTATCGTTCTAAAGAGTTTCTTTGTGTTTTCTAAGAGATGAATACTAGAAGGATAGCCGCTAGAAGGGAGGAAGAAAAAAATATGAATGAGGAGGTTCCCCCTCAAGTTGAGCAAGTTCCTCAAAGTCGAAGAGGAGTTCAAGGTGCTCAAGTTTCCCAAGTGCCTCCTCAAGGTGATCATATTCCTAATATGGAAGGGGTATAATACGCTCAAACATTACTTTCAAATAAGAAGTAACAGAGGGTCGTATCAAGGAAAGAACCAAACTAATGAGGTTGGAATCGTTCCCACGAGGAAAAGAGTTCAGACTTAACTTTAATCGATTAGTATTACTATTTAGTCAATTATTTCCTTGGGAAAGAAGACAATAAAAAGGGTTTCTTTTTACTTCTAAATGAATGAATAATCTATTAAATTTAAGGAGACACTAATAGCTTCAATTATTGGAATTTAATCAATTAATAAAAGTAACTAGGCGTTTACGTGTTCCCCAAAGGTTCCTAATCTTGATAATTCTACTATAAACAATCTTTACTAGTTATCTTGCATGCAAAGTGATAAGTTATTGTATTTATAATCCTTGGTCTGGCATGTAGAAAATTTCACTTCAGCACCTTGGTCCGGCCACGTGTTTGCTTATTATCTAACCTTAACTTTCACCTCATATTAAGATTCGTTTTCGATATTGACTAAAGGTATTACTAGTAGCCATCAAATACTAGCTTATAGATAGTATACACTAATTATATGTTGATAATTATTGTCCTATATCTACCTCCTTGTCCGGCAAGTAGCATCAAGGCGCGTTTTGTGTTTGTTTTGTAACGTTGGCCCTTCCTTAAAAAGAATTATAAGCGAGTGGAAAGAATAATCAATACATGCAGACATATGACTAGATAGATTGTTATTTTAGTGATGTTTTACCTCATTATTCGCCTATGGTCCACCAACCCTGTTATCGGAGTTTCGTTACCCATAGTATAATCACAATAAGAAGTCATGAATACTTCAATGAGAAAGAAAAAATCCAGAAGTTTAGTTGATTAATCATTAAATCAGCAACAATCATTAATGAAATTATTAAAGCTAAAGTTCTCCAAAAGATTAATAATAATCACAAGTCAAATCACAAAAGAAGCTCAAATACCAAGAGTCTAACAAAGAGTCTAAAAAATAATCAAGAGTCTACAAGAGATAAAAATAATCAAGAGTCTCAACAAAAGATTTAGATTCTAAAAATCCTCAATAGTCTAAATAAGAGTCTAAAAAATAATCAAGCACGGCTAACAAGAGTCTAAAAAAATATTCAAGAGTCTAACCCCAAAATGAGGTGTTCGAAAACTCTTTAAAAAAAATAAAAAACCCAAATTTAAATAAGGACTGTATTTGCTAGAAATCTGTCTCAAAAACGCGGCTAGTGTCGCACGGGACCCTCGCGAGGATTGTCCTGGGTTTACGACAGGGACGTAATCGGATCCATGTTCCCCAACATGAGGAATTTATTAGGCTGCTCTTCATTACCCTCGTCGGTAGGGTTCTTAGAGGGATCGTAACAGGGAACAAACGGTTACCGTAGGGGGTTTCGTTCCATAACAATGTGAACTCTTTGGCAATTTGGGTACTAGAACTTACTTCTCGTAATCTCATGACAAATCAGCAGGACAGGACCATAAGGATACGGACGGTCCGTTAAGGCACTTCGTAACCCAACAATTTGGTTCAGACTTCCACATCTTCCTTCACCAGCTGTACCTAACCGATGCCACCTACGGACCGTCACGGGCACGAAGGACCGTCACAGTCCGTATGGTGGGACTGTTCTGCATTTTCTACTCAAACCACCTCAGCCCCGATCATCTTTTAGACAGATTTCCTGAAATAAATAAAGAGAAACTTCTTAAATAAAAATTAGTAAAAAACGGATTTGGACACACTAACCTTTAAGAAAAAGTATTTGAAAAATACAGTGAAACAACGGTTTTATCATAACATTCCTCCAACTTAAATTCGTTGTTTTGCCTCAAGCAATTGCACTATGACCACAATCCAAAATCTTTGCACAATAATCCATGTTTTGTCTTTCGCCAAGCATTTGGCTATCAATCCCGATCAGTCTCATCATATTTAAGAATGCTATCATAGTGGCTATTGAATTATGTGGAATCTGACCATGACCACAGATCACAATGCACTAACACCTATCCTCTTCAATTTATCACGACGTGGTTGCGAACATTTCGATTATTTGCAACTAGTGTACTTCACATTCAAAGCACTATCCTCATTATCTCACAACGATTTTCAGTTTGAGTATGAGGATTACTTTTCAAAAACCACTTACTCTCAAAACAGATTTCACAACCTCATCATACATGTTGCCATAAGCTTTACCCTTATTTTCATGTTTTAAGTTCGCTAACAACTTTTGGATCACGATAGACATGCTTAGCTTGTAAACATAGGCTCAAAGGTTAGGGTAGGGGTATATACAGTATACGTTATTGAATTGTTGCCCTATTGACCTATGTCTAAAACATACTCTTTCAACATTTTTATTGCTCCAAATTTCCCATATTCTTTACCTTGCTATTTTCCATCTTTATTCATTTGTGTAAGTGACTCTTTTGTTTTATTGCTTATATTTTTTATTTTTTATTTCACTTTTCTTTCAACTAATTATTGAGCAACTTTACTTTTGTTCTTCTCTATCTTTGTCTTTCAACCACGATTCTAGAGATTTCCTATAAATATCCACCATCAACCTATGGCTTTGCCATAGTTCAAATTCACAATAACCAATGTCGTCAGGCCATAAAGAGGTTGTTTACGGCATTAGCCACCCTAACTATGCTTTTGGCACTAATACTGACGGATCAGATGGTCCAAGGAGGATTAGGGCCAACAATTATTCCCAGAACAAGATCAGTTGGGTGGTTTGGGGTGAAAAAAAAGGTTCTTAATACAGCTCCATCATTGGATCAAAGAACGGATTAATTTATTTGGTTTTTCTTTTATTTAGGATAAAAATGGGGGCTATATTGAACAAGGGCCTATGATACTTTCTTAAGTGTCTATTGCCAACTACTTTAGAATGACTAACTAGGGAAAGTTCGAAAAGGTGCCTTTTAAAATGTTCATTTTGGTATGGAGAGAATCGAGGAATGGAAAAACTACCTACCAATGAATATTTGGCCAAATTTTGGGTGGGAACCAATAAGATGTCATTTTTGTACGGCAGAAGGTGGGATGATGTAGATCATATCTTTTTGCAAGGGCATTTTTCCAAACATATATGGAAATATTTATTCCAGTACTATGGGGAATTAACCATTCAGAGCAGAATACATTGAGTAATAGAATCAGTACAATGGTGTGGCATTGTGACAAACAGGAAAAAAGAAGCTCACAAGGATATTATTGATATTTTACTATAGTGATTTTTGGAAATTGTGGAAAATCAGATGTTAGCTAACTACGGGGGAGGGAAAGACAGACCTGAGCATTACAAAGTCAAATTTCCATTAATAAGGATATTATTTTTATTTCATATTATGTTTTTCCTTTATTCAGTGGAAATGGAATAATGGACAGAACCTGGTTGAATTACCTAGAATGCTGGCAGTCATGAGGTTAAGTTTAAAGTTAAAGTTGTTAATCTGGAAAAACACACATCTAATAAGTATACAAGTTGAACAACAGATGGGAGTGCTTTTTTACATAATTCTGGAAAGATGGAGGAGGTTGGAACCTTACGGAAATGAAAGGGAAGATTATCATAAATGCATTGCTATACCTCTTGGAGAAGGTACCAAAATTGGCTGAGAGACAAGTGCTTGCTAGTATGGGCTGAACTGGTGTTTCAACCTGGCTAGAAGCACATTAGATGGAGGTTTTGATTCTTAATTAATCCATGGACATTTCCTTCCAAGACAACAAAAAACGAGGGGGTTCTAGTGTTGACACAGAACCAATGATGTCGAGTAAGAGCACTTCATTCATACAAAAAAATGGAGGATGTACAACTCTATACAAATCTATAGAACTGCTCGTTTTTTATCAGAAGCTTGCTGCTTTAGTTTTGACGCAAGTGCAAGTAGGGAGGGGGAAAAAAACACACTTCTTATAGTGTTGGATACCAAAAATAAAAGCAGATGATTCAGTTAGAGTGGGCTTGCAATAAGGCCGCGGTTTTGGTTTTTTTGCTTTATGGTAATAAAAAATGGCTGCTCTTGGCGGTTTGAAAGGAATTGGTCCACTACAGAAACAAGACTTCATAAGTTCAGGGGACTGAGAATGGAACAAAAAACCAGGGGGGGGGAGACAACACCGTCTCGGCTATTACAAAAGGATAGTCTCCATTGCAGATAGATAAATGGTTTGTACATGACGCTTACAATATCGATTTATTAATCAATGTCTTTCATTTCTTGTGTTCATATATACAGGGAAGACAATATTAAAGCTGATATACTTTCCAAACAAAGCCATCATCAAGACATTATTCAACATTATTATACTTATAGTCAGTTACCTCAGGTCGCTAAAGGAAGTTATTTACTAGAGAAGATGGGAGTGCAAAATTTCAGAAGAAGGAAATTAAGAAGGATAAAGAAGCCTCCTTGAATGATTCACTTCATACTGTTACCTATAACTTGTATCACATATACATAGGCTGCCTAATTATAGGATACTTTTCTATATTGTATGTTTATAATGTTGTTGCAGGAAAATTAAGCTGAAGTATACAAGTAATACATCAACGAGATAGCAAATCCAGAGGAAGAACGAAGAGAGACTGACAAAGTTATGGAAAGCTATTCAAACTCAAGCTTTGTAAAAATTAGAATAGTTACTAGTTATTCATTAGAATTTATATTTTCACATCTTATTTGTAAAGGGAGAGTCTCCTTATTCCTGTTTTTTTAGTATTTTTGTAATAAGAGAGAGTCCTCTCTAGGAACCATTGCAATTACTATAGATTATTATGATTGTCTGGAGTTGAATTGGACTAACTTGGTAGGTAAGTCAATTCTATACCCACCATAGGATATAAGGTGGAGGTTTAGCCCCCTTCTGGTAAAACTTTCATTATTATAAAGGTAAGGCCTCGGGGGTGTTGCTCAGCCGAGTTCTCTTTTCTTTTTGTTTCTTCTTGGACGAGAAACGAGAGGATAGAGAACGCAGAGGAGGAAAGGCGAGAGAGAGGGGGAGCACAGAGCAGAAGGCGAAGTCGACGAGCGAGAGAGGACGAGAGCAGCAAGCAAAGTAAGGAAGAAATAGTTGGAAAAACACCGAAGAACAGGGGAAAGTTCTAGCTCGTACAAATAGTGGACTATTCAAATCATCCCACACTCACTTTCACATCTCATTAATCTAACAGATTTATCAGAACTAGTTTTAAATTTTAGACTCTTTAGGGTTAGCAAATGTGACTATATGTCATGCGTAGAGCCACACATGTGTAAATACTATGCACTAGTCAGGCACTAATTTTAATTTATCAGGGATATCATTTTAGCCATAAGGCTTAGAATTATTAAAACTAGACAACATTATATGACATGACGGTTTTCAGCAATAATCAGTCTCTTAAGGAACAAAGAAGACAGTGCAGAAAACCGCAAAAGAGGGATTAGTAAAATTGGGACTCAGACTTCCCCTACGCACATCATTTCCATTTATGCCAGCCCCCCAAAAAAAGGCATGAAATTTTCACCGAATGCATTAAAAAAATGAAATACAAGAGTGGGTAGGGAAGCAAAAAACAGGGGCGCAAAGCGCCGAACGATCGCCAGCCGGTGGGTCTGGTTTCCCCGGTAACCCACTACTCTGCTAATCTGGCACCCTCAGTAGTCCCTCAGCATCAATAACACTATCAGCTATATGCCCCAGCAGCTAACTCTACTGCCCTCATCCGATGCGCCTCATCATCAAAAAGCGAGGCTCTCATCGCATCCTCTATCTCATGGCGCTCCATCATCCGTGCTCGAGACTCATCCTCCTCTCGACCCCTACGACTATTGGCATGCTCTCGAGGGAGAGGTAGTGGAATTTAATAAGTGACAAATAAGGCCGCCATCGATATGTTTTCAGCAAGCTCTGTAGAAGGGGCCTCAGACTCAGGCACCCTAGCCTCTAAGATCATTAAAGATGTCGCACGAAAGACTGTCGAACGCACGCGAAGGAAAAACAAATTGGCAACTTAACATAAAATCCTTAATAAGCACGAAAAAAAACACCACCAAAAAGAAAATAAAAAAACAAAAACACCAAAATAACAATAAAAAAAGGGTCGACACATCTCAACTGATGGGGCTGGCCGGGCCTAACAAACACCAACTCAAAGCTTCCAAGAGTTGATGAAAAACTAAGCATTCTTCGCTCGTGTGCTGGAAATGCCCTTCTCAAGCCGCTCTTCTGCTCAGCAAACATCTGCATCGAGTGGATGTGATGCCGAAGTGTAGCATTAGCAATAGGCGTCCTGTCTGAATTTTGACCCCTTGCATGCGGGACCAGGCGAGGGAAAGGGGCTGAGCGACGAGAGGAGTCTCGGGGTAGTGGTCTACCCGGGAGATCAGGACCTCGACAGGGTCCCATTGTCACTGGAAGAAGCCGCCTGCCGTAGTGTGCGTGCGGTCCTGTGATACGTATCAAGCCAGATTATCCCAAGTTGAGGCAACTCTAGACGGGGGCCCTATTGCGTGGAGCAAACCACATTGTCCTCATCAGATTGAGGCGAAAATCAACAGTGCCCAAGCAGTGGGTTGAGCTGACAAACGTTCCATATAGGCGCAACCTGCGGACCTGCATAGAGAAAAATAAATGCAGGGGAGCGGGGTAAGTAGTTGACTTAAAAGTGCCTCTCGTGCATGACCGCTGTTTAGAAGCAAGCAAAGTCCACTTCCAAAACCCTGCTATCAATCGCGTCCATAAGGGACTGCACGATCCAATTATGATTATATTATCAGCGGTTGTGTAGGGAAAGGCAATGATTGGAGACAATCAACCATAAAAATTTTACCGTGAAGGTAAGGTTAGGCCTTCTTGAGGCTCCATTCGCTTGGTCACCCAGGCAGCACCCTCATCATTCAACAGAAGGTGGACGGTCCATCACCCTTCGGTGTCTATCTAAGTATGGCTCATGCAAGAAGTGCACCATCTTTGACAATTCTGCACAGATATTTCAAAAAATCCGGCGCGTGCGCCTGAGTGGAGAGGGGTCTTGTTGGCAATCAAATCCTCCGTGTATTGATTCGGCGGAATGGTAGGTAGGGAGATATCAACCTGAATTGCAAGTTACTACGACATCGCCTCCAGTGGCGGCCTTTTGGCGGGGAAGGAAGCTTAGCCTATCAAATCTATGACTGAGAGTAATCCAGTAGGAGGCATGAAACTATCGGGACAAACTCTTCACTATAACAGCCCAACAAAGCCGGCATTGTCCACTCAGGCGTAAGTCTTGGAAGTATTGTTTGATTGCTCTGGAATCGTTTGGAGACTTCCCGTAAGGACATGTGCTGCCACTGTAAGGTCCATGTCATGACTGCTTTGTATTCATAAACTTTGAACAATGAATTAAAACTTGATATGCCCGTCGACAAACCACCGATTGGGTTGGTAGGCACCGGGCGTTGGTGAGAGCATGGAAGAAAGCTGACGAGTATGAACGTTTGTCTCAACACACCGTCTCCCCCGTCGGCCGTGCACCTCCTCCCGCTATGGCCACCTATCATTCTTCCCGTCCTACCCAACCTACACGAATCTGTCAGTGCCCCGTTTCGTATTGTGACCCCCCGACATCCTTTTCCTCCTACCCGTACGAGGCCCCCCACCGCGCGGGACTCGCTCGCCTCTTCCTTCGCTATCACGGTCCGACGGCTCGCGCGGTTTCCCCCCTGACGGACCCAGTGGGGGCCGCTGCCGTCTTTTCCCATGGGTTTGTTACTTGTAGTGGCTTCAGAAACTCTAAGACTCACCGACGAGGGCAGCAGAGGCAGACTATGCAGTTGGGGAGGTTTTGCAAGGACCTCAGGAGATCCGGAGGAGGTTCCTCAGACCATGATTGAAACATCCTAAGGAGGCAGACGCTCCTTCTTTCCATGAGTAGCTGGCAGAAGGTGTGCCGGTCAGTGTGCCGCTCTCACATACTGGGAATAGAGTTACTAGTTACTATGACGGACGCCACCTTTTTGGGTGTGGGCTCTGACAGCACTTGCACTCGTAATGTGGTAGGAAGTGCTTAGGGGCAAGGTACTCGGGTTCAGCCATCATCAGAGCCAATAACCAGGAGGGAAGGACGAGGCGGACGACTTCGAACGACACTGCATGCGGAGACTCGTCTTGTTTTTTGTCCATAATAAATAGTCTTATCAAAGAATCATATTGTAATAGAAGGAGGAAAACAAGACAAGCAAAAAACGGACATCAAAATAAATAAAAGAAGTTAGATTGTAAGACATTTCTATAGAACAGTGAAAAAACGGACGGACCCAGGTGACGGCTCGTCGTGGAGTTACGACGGACCTTCGGGTCAGGTCATGTATTACTTACTTGAAACTATGTTTTATGTGGGAGACCCCTAAAGGAAAAAGTCTCTGTCAAGTATACGGATTAAGCAGGACAGAAATTGTGATGTGACGGTCCTCGTCGATGTATTTCGTGGGTACTTAGAAAAAAAATGGGGACCCTTAGGAGAGAGGGGTCTATGACATAATGAGGGTATGGCAGGATGGACCATGAGGGTTATAACGATCCGTCGTAGGTGTACCGTCAGGAAGTACACTTGGACGGGAAAATTAGGAGACCCTAGGAGAGGGGATCTGACCATCATAACAGTTGCAGGGACGATTATGGGGGGTATGATGGTCGTGTAGGTTAGTTTGACGGACACTTAAGAAAAACGTAAGACGACCCTTAGGAAATACGTGTTCTAACAACAGTATGTGTTATGGCAGGCAGGAAGTCGTGTGGGAACGATGGTCGTCACAGTGGTCCGTTGGGTGGGAACCTTTGGAGAAAATGGGACAGTGAGGTGTTAGGGATGTTGGGACGGACCCGAATGATGAAGGGTACCGTCGTGGCATATGACGTACGTCATCGAGGTCTTGTTCTATCATTCAGTGACAGAACTCGGGACTGCCCAATTACCTCCCTAGAAACCAAATGGAATTGTTAGTGTGTTAACTACATTGTCTGACCCAAATACCCGTAAATAGCAAATGCTAAAGTACCTATTTCCTAGAGTTTTTTTTACAAAGGGAAATTTTGAGGAGGATTATCACCTAGCGTCAGACAGAATATGTAATTAAAGAATGAAAAACCCCTCAGTTAAGAAATAGGCTTAAATATATGACAAACAAAAATGCAAGTAAATGGGTAGAAATCAAGACAAATACCTCAGAATTTTTAGAAAAACAAGCTCGAAGGCTACTTGGTGATCAAGTTAGAGAACATTAGCAGCAGACTTGACTAGTTAAGTAGAGAATGGAGTTTTAGGAATTAGGGAATTGGGGAAAATGACGGTTCAAAGAGAGGGAGGAAAATTGAAATGAAATGAAAAAAAGGGAGGGAAATGGGAGGAAAGAGTTGAGAAGGACTAGGTCACATTAAGCGATGGGTTTTTTAAATGTTAAGAATTTTTAAAAAACCCAGTCGGGTCGGGTCGGGTACGCTTCATTAATGACTCGACTAAGTCCACAACGACGGTCCGTCGGAGTTGTGACGGTCTGTCGTTTGTTTTGTCGCGTGTGCCCAAGTTTTGAAAATAACAGAAAGATGTATCTGGCACGACAGATTCATGCGACGGTCCATTGCATGCATGATAATCCGTCTGATGTATCTCAGTGACTGTTCAGAGTGAGTGATTTTCTGTAGAATTTCCTGTGATGTGCCTGCAAATTAAAACCCATTAGTATAAAACTCGCTACCATACTAAAAAGCAAAAAAAATATAAGGATTGGGGTGCCTCCAAACCAGCGTTTTATAACGTCTCGCAGCACGACTGGCAGAAAACTTTATTGACCAAGCATTCATCAGATGGTATGGCACTCATGACTTCATCACCCGTGCAGGTGCCAAAATATTAGAGTTGTATTCGTTCTCCACTTCACCTTAAAACGCACTCCGTCCATTGGTTTCTAACTCAACTGTCCATGAGGGAATTCCGGGTGGGTAAATCAAGTAAGGTCACAGTCGTCGCTGGGAGTTGAGCTTGCCCGAAAGCCACGGCAACCTACCGCAACTGTCTAAAAAGCACCCAAATCCCCAACCATAAAATTTCGTTTTTCACATTTTAGGTTCATTAACCTTTCTCTTGTCTTTGTAGGATTACAACCAAGATTACCGATTGGATCTCACAACTCTGCCTCATGACCTACAAATGTTGAAGGTATCTTCTTTATTGTTCAACCAGAAATTTCATCTGCCCCTTTTCCCATATCAAACTAAGGCTCTACCCCGAGCAAGGAATGAACTCTCCAAGACTAATAGGCACTTCAAAATCGAATTCCACAATCAAGAATAACAAATATGCCAGAAAATGAACGACTCACTTTACTAGCACACGTGGAGATCCCATCGGCCTTTTCACTGTTCGATAGGCAATCAAGTAGGCCGAATCCGCAAGGGGCTTAAGTCCAACCCAAACAAACTTCTTGTAAATACGAGGAAGAGGGGCATGAGATTTACGCTTTCCCACAAACACAGAATGCTTTCGCAACTGTAAGACCTGATGTACAAGGAACTAGTGAGTGCACCGAATCTTCTCTCTTTGAACGAGAGATCTTGTAGCAAAGCACTACAATGATGCATTAGATCATCATCCTCCAAAAGTGACCAATCTTTTATTTTTATAAACAATCTTTCATAAACTGGCATAACCGGCATTTGTTTGAGATTTACCAAATGAAAAGGAACATTGATTAGAAAGCGCTTCAAACATTGTTTATAAAACGCCGATATTTACCATCTCGGTATTTTTCACTAATCTTTGATTAAAGAGGGGGGGTTCACAAATGGAATAATTTTATAGAACTTCAACATATTTTCTAGTGCTATTTCTTACTTCACCACTACCCTCTACCACAGTATCATATGTTTCTCACATTTTCCTCATTAGCGGAATAGGTGGGTCAACGGTTTTGCTTACCACCTTGTAGTGGCATTTCCCATTACAGTGTGCATCATTTTTCAGGGATTTGGCCAGTGTTGCCTATGAAGAGTGCTCCGGTTGCCGTGTTGTGTTCACGTCGCAGATAATTGGGGCCAATTGCAACATCAATCTGCTAATCGATATTGCATGTTGACTCGACTTTCTGCCAAATACTACGATAAATATAATAAATTCTTTATATGCTATCATTAGGATCGAACCTCTCATTTCATTTGTGAACATTCTCCTCAACCGAGCCATACATCCCACAATCCCTCATGAGTAACTTCACGATTTCTAGGAGGGAATAGCCCCCTTCCTTCATTTTGTCTACCATAGTACCCACTCTTGAAGTTGGTGTCGAGGTTTGTAGTTTCCACTTCTTGGACATAATACCCTCACAGTTTATATTTCACAGAGATCCGACCCTTCGTCCCTTGACCTTGGCGCCACTATCTGACTTGAGCCTGTCAACTCGGTCGGAAATCCCCGTCTGCTCGTTTTATCGCATTGGAAAATCCTCCGCAGAATAGCATTCATCATTGGTGGTGGTGGTTGACCCACCACATGTAGTTAATGAATCTATTTTTTCTGTACACAGTTCGATTTTTAATACCAACAAAATCCAATTTCATCTAATCCATTTCTTCACGAAATCTCATCTATGTGGCTTGGTTGTGAGTGGAATGCACTACGAAGGTATTTCTCCAAATATCATGGAATTCCTAGTTCTCCAAACTTTATTTTCCGGGCGATTTTCTCTAACTTTTCAGCAATCTCGCAATAGGACCACTCCCCATAGATCACCTGGTTATAGTATCCAATACCGCTTTATTATTATCATGCTATCCTCGATTCGAAGTATTCCTTTAGTAACTAATATTGTTTACGATGATGGGGGCTCTTCTAAAAAAATGAGGAGCGTGATATCTGATCCCATTGAACTACTAAACTGCTCTCCTTAGGTAGTGCCCAAAGTTATCACTCTGTCTTTGTGGTTTAGTGCTCTTGGAGATCCGGGGTCCAGCTGGTAGGGTAAAGAGCGTGCTAAGAAGAGAAAATGTCCCTTAGTGGGTTTCCAAGTGAAAATAAAGTTATAAGGGGAGCTCAAGAAACCAATTAGCAGCCTTCCCATAAGTTAGAGGGGAAACACTCTTAGCCCTATTACAATCCAAGTCCAACGTCAGGAACTCCATACACAGCTTTTTTTCAAACACTTTCCAAACATATAACTCTATGGGATGAGATCTCACGAAGGTTCTAGCCCTGAAACAACAAAATGTTGTTTGCAGTGAGCATTTTGCATAGGCTACTATTACCACAAAGTGTGGCCCCTTGTGGTTTAGAAGGGGGACAAGACAAGTGGCAACACTCAGAGTCTACTATATTGGCATAGCCTCTGTAGGATTCTTGGGGCGTGTGGCGAGAGAGATTTTGTACCTCTGGTTGGTTTCCACCCAGAGCACTCGAGGTAACAACTGACCATGAACATCGATCGGAGCTGCGGATCCTCTTTGTTTTGGTTTAGCTCATCACTCATTAATAACCAAGTTTTGCTTCATGTGCGTAGGGTAGCTATTAATTCGTGATTGTAGGGAAAACAAGAGTTCTCTCCTCTCACGTGTATTTCGCATCATAAAGGAAGATGGTTCTGCAAGATCAAAAATAATAAACAAAGTGAAATAATGAAAATATCTGACTAAACTATAATAATAAGTTAAAGTTAATCTCAAAAGCTACTTTTCCCAGCAGTGGCGCCAAATTTGAGACGCTCCTCCAAACTTACTTCTCAAATACAGAAGTAAAGCGCCAATATCAAGTAAACGACCGAACAACTGAGGTTGGGTTAGTTCCCACGAGGGGGAAAATAGTACAGACTTAACTTCAATCAATTATAACTACTAGTTTAGTCATTCTCCTTGGAAAGGCAAAAAGCAATAAAAACGGGGGGTTTTTTTGGTACCTGTAATGAATTATTGAAATAAACTATATCAATTAAAGGAGACAGTTTAGACATGTGCCAAATGTTGAAGTTTAATCAAGGAGTCTCTAAATTCAAAAAACATGGTTTTTTCGAACTATTTATTTTAAAAAAAAAAACTTACTCAATAAGGATACTATTTCGCTGGAAATAAGCAAAACGCGGGCTGGGTTCGCCGGACTCACGAGACATCGATCGTGGTCACGGACGGCCGTCATGGCTATCCATCGTCCCATAACTGTGCAATTGCTCCGCTTATCTCTTCATACCCTAGATGGCAGTGTGATTGACGGATCGTCACAGGAAAAAGGATCTATCTGGGATTCTCTGTTTCCAAACACTTCGAACCTTAGAATTGGGTTACTGGACTAATTTCTGAGTTTTCATGGGAAACCAGCAGGAAGGACCGTCATGGCTACGACCGGTCCCTTTACCGCAGTCCATCTGACCCCCACACTTTGGTCATTTCCAATCTTCCTTCACCAGGTGTGCACTACGAGCCACTAGGATCGTTAACGAGGCATATGAAGGAACCAAGTAAACATTGCTCGTACCGTTGGTATTTTCGGCATTCTGGCTCAAAAACCTCCCCGCATTCATCTTTTAGACAAGCTTTCCTGACAAAATAAAAGCAAAAAATTACAGAAAAATTAGTACAAAAGTCTGTGGGACACACTAAAGAAGGAATAAGTATTCTAAAAATACCGTTGATGTTGATGATGAAACTACGACTATATAAAGTATTGAGAGTTTCCGTAGATGTTGATAGGGAGATTTCGAGGAAGATTCTTGATTGCCGATATTAGAGATGTGAATAATGCAAGATAATTTAAATATGATTGCCTAGGGTCTGTGTAGAGGACCTAGTTACATTCTAGATTTGAGAGATTTTTGAGTATATATATCATCCATCTTTTTTTTTTTTTTATTCCTGTTTCTAAGGGAAAAATGAGGATTCCCCAGATTTCCTTAATGGAATGACAAGTTCTTTTTTATTAACAGTTTTGAGTCTTGGGGTACATCTAGGGAGAACGCAGAGTTGGATTTGTACCATTGAGGGATGTTTCTCAAATATGGTACAATCAAGCGAAGGAATAATATGCCGGAAGGAGAAGGTTCCTATGGAATGGCAAGCATTTTAAGGACAGCTTTTCTGGTCTGTACATTTCCGATGAGAGGATATATGCATGTCAACAACTGGCAATATGAATGTGGGCGAGTAATGAGTACTCTTTGAAATAGTCAACTTTTTTAGGTATTCCCCTTCTCTTGTGTCGTAATCAAGAGATGAAATGAGACACTTATAATGGGGGTTAGCCGACTTAGTTTTTGTGGGAAGAATTGTCTTTCCACTATGGTGAATGTGATATTACCCTAGCTTAGATCATGGTGTGCGTATGCACAATCATATTGAAGGTCTAAAATTAAAGATTTGAGTAGATGTTTTAAAAGGAGTGGTGCTTATGTGATCAAGAGGAAAACCATTGCTTAACGAAGACAGGTTCAATTCAAGAGAAAAAAAATCTTGTATAGTGGCATAAGTTACAAGGTTTAGAAAGCAGGTGGTTCCAAGGAAAGGCAATCCTAATTGTCGCAAAAACAAAACGGGCAGACACATTATGGTGAGTGTTCTATGGGGATCGGGGGAGTTGATTTGGTTGTGTGGTAATGCTGGGCAAAAAATGAGAGACTGTCCTATGATTTCTTCTAGAGGAAGGCGGGTAAGCAAGTTGTCTAATGTTCCTTCCAAACGATGATGATCCGACTAAGAAGGGTTCTATGTACTCATATAGGATTTGAGAAGCAGGATGAGAAGGAGAGTGATGATGATTTTTGTTGTAGGTCACTTTCTTTTTTCAGATATTAGTTTATTCTAAGTTGGGAGTATGGGTTGTAGATAGGATTAGGATAGAAGTCCTTGAAATATTTTTGCTTGTGCATGATGTGTAGGATGTTTGGTTAAATTGCCATTCTATTAACTTTTTGCATTATGTGTTCTATAAACGCATGATTATGCCTTAAGATGTGTGTGTTTATTATGTTACTTTGGCATATTCGCATGTTTAGATCAGAATTGCTTACAATGTGGTTTCAAAAAAAAATTGCTTAACAAAGTAACTGTTTTCCTTAAATAAAAACTGCGTGCTACCATATTTTTGAGAAAACGAAACTGATTTGCCTCTAAAAATATTGTAACTACAGTTAGAAAACTGAATGTATTATGCGTAGGGTTATTGAAAGATAAAATGATTTTTATTATTTGGAGTGAAGCAATGGTGAGTTTTGGAGCATAATGAAGTTATAGAATGGTCTTCTAGTTCTTGTTGTGTCGGGACAATTCTCACTATGTGAAATTGAGGTTTTCTTGGTATTATGTGATTGTATGGAATTGCTATTAGCTTATAGTGGAGTCTCTAATTATTGAACGTTCGAGAGTGACAAGTGTCATTCGAGGAAGAAGTTGTACAAGTGGGGATGATTATTAGCCCAAAGATGACAGGTAACTAGAGGACTAACATGGTCGGTATTGATGTTATAAGTCTGAAATTTATGTCTAATATATGGTTTGTAATGCATTTTATATTAAGTATAGGGGGCAACGGTGTTGGAAGTAAACGGCAGGAAACACAAGACATGTGACTATAAGTAACCTAAATGTACGAAAAATTTGTATATGTTTTTATCGTCGTGTTCATTGGTTTTTTTTAACGTTCTTAATAGATTTAATATAGCATGTATAGGCAGTGATTAAAGTTTCATGAAGTTTGGAGGTCAAACGAGCAAGAACGTCCAAGGTGTTCGAAAGATATGCCTTGTGAGAGTCTTACGTGTTTCTTTTGGATGAAATTCTTGTGAGCGGTTTTAAACATATATGCGATTGTATTTGGGTTGGAAACGTTCGGGAAATTATCCCCAAGGACCATCTAAGATTCTTTGAGGAAGGACCCAAAACTGTTGGCATGGCAGTCTCAGGCAGACCCCAAACGACAGAGCAGTAGCGGCCAGTCGTGGCTGTGATACCCCGTCAAAGGGTTTCATCGATGGCGAATTAACAATGGGAGGGAAATGAATCTTTTCCAAGCACTGTATCCAACGACGAAGGGTTGTGACGCCTCATCGTGGCTTTGACGGCCCGTCAAGGGTAGGCGTCGCACGACATGTTCCTGCGCAGGTGCTGCTGCCAAGTTAGGGGTGAATAGGTAATTCACCCAAATTCTAAAATTATTCATGGATGTATATTTAAGGGTTAACTGGGTATTTTAATTAAGTATATAATGGTTAATCACATGGAATACCTCATTCTTCAAAATCATAAACCCAAAACTATGAGAAAATATTCCAAAACCTCCATTGAAGTCCAACTTGAAGAGGCAGCTTGGTGAGGGGTTTTTTTGTCGAAATTTTTCACCAAAGTGAAGAATTATCATCACTAAGGTATGAATTTTATCCTTGAAACTCGTTTCGTCAAGGAGCCCAACTCTTAAGATGTTAATCAAAGTTTTCTAAAGTGAATTGTCCAATTTCCTGATTCTACCATGGGTTCTTGATGATATAATTTATATTGTATTGATGATTTCAATCTAAATTACCTATGAACCCATGAATTTGGATGTACCCTAGTTTTTGACTTGATATTAAGCTATTATTGATGAATTGATATATAGTTTATTATGGGCTTTCTAATGATATAAGAATTGTATTCAATTGATCCTAGATTGTTAAACCTAGATTTAATTTATAGACATTTCATTGTATTTTATGTTTATTGTTTGAATTACTGTTCATGGCCATGGTTAAGGGCCTTGTGATGTTGAATTGGTTGAATTGGCATTGAATTGATGTTTTGATAAGGGGATGAAGGTATGCTCCCCGGTTTTCTATAATTTGATATTAATTATACTTTTATTCTATTGTGATTGGTAGGGTGCACTTATGGTGGCGGTGTTATGTGTTTTACTTTCAATTGACGTGCTCTTGTCAGTGTTACTTTATGCAATATTATGAGCATGGCCTTATTGGCGACTACTTGAAGTTATCTGGGTAATTGTGTAGTTTTGTTATGTGAAGAATTACGTTATATATCTACATCTGAATTTATATAGTCATATATGTACTTTTCTACTTACGTTTCCTTAAGTAATCATGTTAGACTTTGACTTGACATTATGAGTATAGTGTTAGGGTTAAGTCTTGGTTATTCCTAATTGACTTTATAAGTTAATGTGGAGTGAATCAATGAATTTATGATGACATATATGATGACTTGAAGATTATAGGTTGTTTTAGAGGTGTTTATAGAATGACTTGTATTATGTGTTAAAAGTGAAGTATGTGATGTCTTGTCTTGATTGACTTGTATCTCTATGTTGATATGCGTATGGTTATGAATATGTGATGTCTGGATTTAGGGTGTTTAAGATCTTAGTCTTGAATGTATGAATGACATGTGACTTTAAATGATGTTATGAGAGTCTCTTATTTGCCAACCTTGACTTAAAGGTAAGGTTAAGATTGATTGAAGTGTAAGCCGTAATGGTATCCTTCAAAGTAAAGGAATGATGGACTTAAGGTTAGCTGGCTGCAGCGATATCATATTAATCCTTAAGAACGTAATCATGATCTTCATCTCACCATTGTGAGGTAGCCCTATTGGACCTTCCTTGGTAGGGTAAATGTGATTGGGTTATGAACTTGTTATGGAATCCTATTATGTGAACCTAATGTATGAATTATGCTATGAGAAGGAAGGTTAGCACCGAGTGAGTATTGTAAGGGAAAGTAGTTCTAGTTACGTATGAGACTAGAATACAAATTATGCCATTCATATTCCTTAACCATGTACCTACATAGGATGTGTCCAACTTCCACAATTGGAAAGATGAACAACCTCATCAGAGTAGGAGAGATTTGTGAATTCCATGTCTAGGTATCATGGTCTATGTCGGTTATTGCCAATTCTCATCATATGGAATACCTATTAGCATATGAGGAGTTTATGGAGTTTAGGTAGTTGTATGGGACGCTATCTAGACATTGCACAATAGACTTTGAAGGTGTTATATGGAGTTCCTAGGTATTATCGAAGACCATTATTTGAATGTCCTTTAGGTGATGTATGAGTCTTAATTAACTAATGAGCTAATGGCGTATGTTATTGAGTATGTAAAAGGAATGAGTACCTAATCTAAAGTGACTTAAGTATTCCTTGCCTAAAGTGTAAAGTGGGCATAAGGGATGATATCTTCATGTCTTATCTTTGGAAGTTATGGGGATTACTCTAGTTAGCGAAGTTGGTTTATTTTGTAGACATCATCTAAGCCTTAGGTAGTCTGAAGAACTATTAAGGTAGTCTCAAAGAGGTCACTATGGACGTTATCTTTAGGATTTACTTAAGTAGGTCTTTCGATAACCTTTGGAAAGATAATGTCATATCATCTATCTGTTGGGACTTAGTTACAATGGAGTCTTATCTTAGGGAAAGTCTGTAGGATCTCCTTAAGTGTGTGTGTAAGGGTTTGTATGGGCGGCGCTTCACAAATCACTCTAGTGGACTTTAAAGTTCCACCTTTGGTAGAAGATCTTACCTTGATTTTATGATTGTTTTTAAGTAGTATGTGGGATCATTATAGGTAATCTTAAGGGTCGTTAGGAACATCTATAGGGGGTATGGGTGGTCTATCATTGTGTGACTTAAGTGAATCTTAGGATGACTTTAATATGAGGAAATTACATGCCTTGAAGTATCTTATGTGTGATTTTCTAAATTGAGTATGATGTTATTATGATTAAAATAACTTGGACTCAAGGTCATATTATGTGTCTTTTATGGTTTCTTACTGAAGTATTGTAAATAGACTAAGTATTTTCTATATTCATATTTTGAAGTATGGTCGTGTCCAAGTATTGCTTGTGTCTTAAGATGATGAGAGCTAGGAGGACTTAGTAATTCCTAATACTTTGTATGAACCGAAATTTTTTGAAGACCATATTATGCTTTTGTGAAAAGTTGTAATTCCACACACTTTCACTATCGATATGCGATGAATGATATGGAAGAGGCTTATCTAAGAAAATTCAGAAGAGTTGATTATGCGGTACGAATCTGATTGTTACCCTAACTTCTAAGGTATGGTTTCGGGTTGTGACAATTACTATATAGAGTGATAATCTAAGAAGCTCAAACTAAACAACCATCTACAATCGATTAAACAATTCAAATGAAGGAATCAATATATCGTAATAGTTTGCAAAACGGCCATAATAGAAAGCTTTGAAAAAAATGTCCAAAATGAAATGCTAGGGAAAACATACACTAGCTATGTCTAATATACTAAGCTAGAATAATAAATGTAGCATCCTAGAACTCAAGAGGACCTACAAATGTCTGGAGATTTCTAATCCAAAAAACTTGAATGAATATTCAATCTTCTCTCTTACCTGATCCTATAAAAATAGTAATTGTATAGGGTTAGTACACACTTGTAGTAGAGATGGGTATATGCACATATACACGTAATGACTATGCATGTTCAAGTAAAGCTCTTCCTATAACAACATGCCATGTCTGGAAAGTGATGTCACTAGACTTTCTTAATTCGTTATTTGTGAATCATGGTATGAATATTACATATTTTAATGCATTCAAAACACACAACTCATTTTCTATATGAACATTAAACCTTAGATTCATGAACATAATTTATGAATAACGCATATGAAAAATTATAAATTTTTTCCCTCTAGGCCGAGAGTTATTGCCTTCCAGACAATTTTTTCATTTCTGTTCTTATTTTTGTTGTCTAGTCATAGATATCCGTTTGATCCTAATTGTTTATCTACAGTGGCAATGATTCATTATGAGTCCAAACCTACAATGAATCAAGTAAGAGTAATCCAAGCGATTAATAAAATGATTTAATACAAATTGGGCATTGAAATCTTTATAAGCTAAAATTTATGTCTAGGGCAAATATTTGATCATTTCATATCATGAAGATTATAAGGCATATATTCATACTTCAATTGATTAGTTATTAAGTTTTCCTCTAATAAGACAATTTTTATTGGCTATGCCCATTATTTGATCGTTTGCATAATAGACGAAGTCATTATAAGCCAATGTTTATTTGGCGATGCCCATTATTTAATCATTTGCATAATGTGAAGATAATGGAGCATATATCTTTATTGGAATACGCCAAAAACATGGTTAACACTTCATCCTTGTCAACCATTGATTATTTGATATACTTAAGATCTTGCTTTTTTAGTTTACTTGAACTTACATTGCTTCTTGTTTCTCAGTTTCTTTCATAAAGCAATCCTTAGAATTAAGATCATGTGAGCTAACATGAAATCTAGTGTCTGCCCCACACCGAAAAGGGGTAGTTAACTTATCAAATTGAACCTAGATCATGTGTATTAAAATGAAATCCAGTGTCGGCCCCACACTGAAAAGGGGGGTTCACTGGCTAAAGTGAAACAAAGTCCAGTGTCTTCCCCACACCGAAAAGAGGTGGTTCACGGATAAAGTGAAACCGAATACTTTCTTTGAGAATTAACCGACATAGATCATATGAGCTAAACATTAAATCCAGTGTCTGCCCTATACAGGAATGGGGTGGTTTCACTGGCCAAAGTGAAACCGCATAATACTTAGCTCTCTTTGATAGAATTCACAAGCTAGTTCCTATGATGGAAACATAGTTAGAACACTAGGATATTTTTGGAGACTTTTATCCAACATGGTGGAGCCTAATCTCGTGAGGCATAAATGTGCTTGCATAAGCTCATTGCTAGTCTGTCGGTGCTTTTCTCAATTTCTTTTTCTTTTTAACTTTTAGAGTTGACTCAAGCATTATGGACGCTTTCGTCTAGTTATGAGGTTTGCTTAACTCTATGAATGACTTGTAATCCCTTTCTTTACTTGATTAAATGTGAATTTAACCTTACATTATAATCTGGTGTTAATGAGATTTGCCTAATTTATTACTAACACCCTCTTATGTGAGTATCTTTGACATTACTTTCTAGGTGTAAGTGAGACTTCTCTCATTTCCTTTAACACCGCCATTTTGGTCACTTTCATAGCTCTTAATCTTTTAGTTATGTTATTACTCATCTTATCTTGTTCAATATCATTTGGTATCTTTATACCATTCTTTATTAACGTAATAAACTTTATTCAAAGTACTTACTATATTCATAGTTCATTTGATAGGGATGTTGGGACTTGTCGTCCCAATGATTGGCATACCGTGGTTATGAATTTAATGAGTTACATGGTAGTTTTATTTTTTTAAATTAGTCATTAGACAAATTCTATTATCATATGTTGGGAAATAAACATAGTAAGGACAATTTCTATTGAACATTTTGGAAATAACATTGTAAGAACAATTTATTGGCTATTAGCTAAACTTTCACTAAACAATTTCCATGTCCCACATTAACCAAGTTAATCAACTTCATAAATATACTATAGTTATTATCATTATCTTAATCAAGTCGACATTTACAGTAAACGAAGCTTCATAACCGACTGATAGCAAACTTCATATTCTCGAACACAATTAGGCATTACAACATTCTTTATCTCATTTAACTAATACCCTAATCATACTAATCAAATCTATAGGCCTCATTAGACATTAGCAATTGAAGAAACCTACACATAATAATCAGTTATCACCACATACAAAAAAACATGTCCGAGATCACATCTACATACTATTAGGATCGAAAAAATGATAATTATTGAGATGGTTGTTAAAACAAGCATTGGGAAACAACCCTAAGTTAGATTATTCATGAATTTCATAAACAACGTTTGAAAATCATCTTGGGCAAACAATAAAAAGATAGAAAACACAACCTTCTGTAGATTGATCTCCGAGTTCACCTTCGCATGAAAAACTTGACGAATACCTTGAAATCCCAAAGAGAACTTTTGTCTTTCTAAGTTTTGCTTACGGGCCTTGAGTCGCGTTTCGAAGTGAATAATTTGAGTATATGTCTTAGGGAACAATAGGAATAATTCAACCTTAGACTAACTAACTAATTAATAAATCAATTAGCTAATTACTAAAACGCCCCTCCTAAATGACTAAAAATAGGACGAACATTTCACTTACCAAATCTTGAAATTTTCTAAGGGGTTTCGGCGAAAGACATGTTTTAAGTAATTAAAAAGTGAGAGTAGGGTAATTACAAAAAGTAACCCTAAGTCATTAGGACCATAACCAACCCTTTTGGACCATCCTAGGTTAGGTACTAGGATGTTTCTTAAGTTAGTTACTAGGTTAGTGTTACCCGGTTAGGTCTTAGGTTGTCGGTTGCACTAGTTTGTTAATTTTTGTTTGTCCTGGGTTATTTAGCTAGTTAATTAAGTTATCTAGATACAAGGACTATTTAGGAATCTAGGCCCCACGTGGTCT
The DNA here is from genome assembly GCA_027704765.1 of Solanum habrochaites. Taxonomy (NCBI): domain Eukaryota; kingdom Viridiplantae; phylum Streptophyta; class Magnoliopsida; order Solanales; family Solanaceae; genus Solanum; species Solanum habrochaites. The sequence goes on from JAKWJA010000793.1 coordinate 232,381, forward strand.
TACCCAAACATGCTCCTGCCTCTAACCACCCTAACAGTTTCGGTTGGGCTTGTTTATGGTCCCATGGCCGGTTAGAATATGTGCTTGCACATGTGTTGCTGATCATTTCTTGTGGTCCCAGGGATCCTCACTCTATCCTTGTGCACTGCTTACCCCACATGATCTTTTGAAATGGTCATGGGCTATTGTACATAGGATTCACACTTGGATGCCTAGTACATAATGTGTTAAGTTGAGAATCAATAATTTTAGCTAAGGGTCTTCCTTGCAGGTGTAATTCTTCAACATGATTGGATTATATTTTAATACTTGTGTATGCATAGAAATTTACTAATACCCTTAAGACAATATTCTACAATATGCCATTATTTTTCAATATTGGGCATTAGGATGCCTATGTACCCCAATACGCATTCTTTAAAATTTACTAAGCTCTTCACTACTCATGTACATTTTCTAGAATGGTACAAATGACATGAATGAAGCTGTCTTCACTTACTTGTTGATGTATGAAGTGTTAAGGCTTCTGCTCTCATGAAGGGTTTACTAAGTATATGTGGAGTTATAAAGCTTCGCATGTATAATGCACTAGTAGATTTAGAATGTGATTATGAGTAAGGTCTCATGAGGTTCTATGTGAAGTAAAATAAGTATATGTTCATAATAACTAGGAGTTCACTGTAATGTTTGTATAGTCTTGGCTTAAATATTTCTATGTTGTACTATACTTCTATGATGGTATGTGTTGCCTTGAGTAGATTGTATGTATTGTTACCTTGTGGCCTTAAGGTGATTGATTACACCAAATATCACTAGAGGTATTACTTGGAAGATTAATTACTTAAAAGAAAAAGGGTTCACTGTTAAGGTAAATGACATCAATTATGGCTGAAACTCTATTTATGATCTTATGGAATGTTTGTCCTTTAAATATTTTTATATGTACTATGTGAATGATATAAATGGTATTTGAGAAAGTTTAATGAATATTTACTCAAAAAGGCATGAAGTTTGATTTCAAGAAAATGTCCCCTTCAAATGCATTTTTGGCATTGTTGTCATACTTAGTGCATTCTTGTACTAATCCCATTCTTCTTTACTTTTTGCAAAAAGTGTAGGTTATGGATGCTTAGAAGATTCCTATATGATTGAGGATCTTGATATGTGATTCCCAATCTCAAGGAAAGGAATCCTTATGTCCAAGGATTAACCATGTTAAGTCTTTAGCGTAAAATGTATAAATTTATACTTATGCTTTATGTTTTAAGGGTCGTGTCCCTAATGTACTCTAATGTTGTTGAGTCTAAGATGTAAAAGAGGCTTAAGGTCTAAATATGTATTATGACTTTTGTTTTATAAATATATGAAGTAAAGTTTCTAGCATATGATGTGCTATGAAACGTTTTAAGTTCTCCGTTAAAATTACTATGACAATGCCAATAATGATAACAATGGGCTTGTATAAGACCTCCGAGAGGTTAAGTACGCCATTTTACTTATAGAGGGTGCTCGCTGGATGTGACAAACGTGGTATTAGTGCATGAGGTTTTAAAAGTGGTTTTAGGTTCTAAAAAAAGTCTGTTATTACCATGTCTAGTAGAGTCTCATATCATCGGTGGTGAGTCGTGACACATCAAATGGTACGGTATGCTATATGACGATAGAGTTTCCCTTATTCATTATTATCATACCATGCGATAGAATCTAACTCTTTAAGATCTCTCTTGTATGTTTTCTTGTCCGATGGTCTTTTAAATGTGATTGCTTGGATAATATTGTATCTCTATGCTTGAGGGAGAAAAGGTGAGTTTAAATGCTTATTTTGGTTGTTTAGTTTGATAAGAGATGTGTGAAGGTGAATTTGGCAAGTTTTTGTGGTTTGATGAAATTTATGGCTAAGTATGAGATTTATGTGAAATAGTATGTTATATTAAAAAGTATATGTCATGATAATAATAAAGCATGTCAGAAGTTATTATGGTTGACATGACTTTCTTTTGGAATGGTATGCTACAATATGGTTTTACATTATGGTAGTTTAATATTATAATATGAACTTGAAATTCATAGTGACTACCTAAGAAAGTATGCTACCCTAAGAGCATGTGCTTAAAAGTGTTCAATGTTTCCTTTGTTATATGTGTGAACCTTCACGATTTCTTTACATGGATTGGTAGGGTGAGTAAGTATAAAGTCTTTAATGTGGATGATTTGTTAAAGTTTCATGTCATATGTCATTTGTTTTCCATCATTGACTGAATGTTCATTTTTGGAATTTCACAGCATGTTTCACTATAATGCTGGAAACTTACTTGTAGATTTTTGGGAAATCGACTCTAAATTGTTTCTTGACTGGAAGTAGTTGAAATGTGTATAGAATTGATAGACCATACGAGCATGATAATAATGTAAAAAAAGGATTATTTGCTATTGGAATGGAAAATGAGATCTATGGCAATGATGAACGTAAATGTGTTTCTAACTTCTTATTGTGTTGTGAGTCCCTTGATTTTGTGGAATTGATGTTTCCCCTAGAATTTGGGGGTAGTATTCTTTTCTTTGTAGGGTGATGATGTGGGTTTGATTGGACTATAAGTTGCCTTACTTTAATGTAAAAAAAAAAAAATTCCTTATGACTAAGTCTCCTTGTAGTTTCCCCTAATGTTGTATGACCTTGGTCTCTATTTTATTGTTGAAGAACTTATATGATTAAAGGGTATGACCTAACTTTAAAGTTTGGGTATAAATTGCATAGGTTATAAGGTAAGAATTCCTTGGTTGACTTACTGTAATTCCTTCTAAAGTGATAATCACTTTTAACTGTGGAAAATGAAGGTTGTGAAGTTAAGATCCTCTTACAAATTGGGTTAAGTATTTCTTAATAGGTTTACCCTAAGTGGAGGATGGTGATGGCGTAGTAAGGTTGTAGGTTCTTTCTACCTTGTCCTTCTATTTTTGGTTGGACTTTGAAACTAATGACTTCTTAGTAAGCTTTTTCATGAAAAAGGTTTTGCATAATGTATGAATTGCATGAACTTTATACGTTTGGTATGTATTGATTGACATTACCTTAAGGATATTTTTAAGATTCCAAAGTTCATGAAGGGAAATTTAGAAAAAAATTATGTTTTCTCATGTGTATTGTGCACCTTAACATGCTAAATATGAATTTGACATCATGAGGTGAGATAAGAAACAAGGTAGTAGTCACATGTGAGGTGTAATGTTTATCCTTATAATGGAATATTGAGTCTCTTCTAAACGAAATATGTAGAGTCTCTTGCAGACTATGCGACTTATGATTTGGAAAACATGATTGTAAGCTCACTATTAAAATATGAAAGCATGTGTAGCTAAGTATTCATGGGTGTGCCTATGATTTTTATTATTTTTCCCAAATGATCTTTAGTTTGAAGGTGAATACTATGTTAAGAATTAAAATTTGGTGAGATAACTTCCTATTTGTTGTGATGTACTTGGTGTGACGTACCATTTAGAATCCTCATAGGAAGGGGGAAAAACATGAGCATTCCTTGGTTTAAAAGTTAATAAATTTTCATTTTAAAAAGAAGATTGACCTTGTGCTTTGCGTAGGTGTGAACTCATATACATGTAAGTGTGTTTAGGAGAAGGACATTCCTCGATGGACACCACTAAGCATGATATGGTTGAGTATGACCGTCAGGGAACTAGTTCTAAATAATGAATATCTTTGTTGGTTCAATTAAGTCATGTCTATGTGCATTGATGTATAAGTGCCTAATTGTTTTTTGAGTGTTATCGAAATCTGCCTAAGTGTGACTTAAAGACTAGTTGAGAGATGAGATATTAATGAATTGAAGTAATGACCATGTTATAACTTGGAGAAGGATGTTCCTCCTATAAACATGATAATAACCTTTGTGTTTCGTGCATTAAGGAGTGAGTAAATGAATGTTTTGGTTGATTGTGTGAATTGAGTGCTAAATTGAGTTGAAGTTTTGTTCCTTGTAAGTTTGATGCATCAAATTCTATGTGATGATGTTATGAATGTGATGAACTTCTCTATGATGCATTGAAGTCCTTGTTGTGATTAATGTGTTCTAAATGTCATTCGAGGAAGAATGTTCCGAAGAGGGGGATATTCCAAGACCCCCAAAATGAGTTATGGTTTCGAGAGACTAACATGTTCTCACAAGATTATAAGGTCCTAAAATAGTTTATAATATTGTTTAGAGGCAGTGTGTAAAGTTTGAGGCGATTTAGACGTCAAACATCTAGGGACGACAAGACGTTCGACGACTGGTCACCTATGTTCCTCATGTGTCTATACGGACTTATATTTTTATGTAATGAGCTTAACAAGTCTTAAAATGATTTATAATGATATTTATAGACAGTAATGGAGTTTCTTGAATTTTGGAGGTCAAACGTCCAAGAACATCCAAGATGTTTGAAAGTTAGCTCTTGATACGTCCAAGTGTGTCTTGATGGGGCCTACAACTTGTTAAGATTTTTTTACGTTGGAAACGTCCGTGTACGACTTCTAAAGGGCCCCGTAAAAGGTCCTACAAGAAGGACCCAAGGCTGTCAAGACACTGCCTTGGCAGTGTTAATCGTCGAGCCAAAACGATGACCTATTGGTTGAACAATGGACAATAGGTGAGGTCTCCTTGATGGAAACTTATCTTTGGAAAGGATCAACCAAAGAAAAAGGCAAGGTCCAATCGACTGAAGCCACAGACGGCCCATCGACGGACCTACTGGCCATCGATGGTGATCCATCAATGTAGCACCGGCGTGCCACTGCCTTGACCCAATGTTTCATTTAAAGGGGGTGAATGGTAAAATCACCTCACGTCCTAAACTTACACGGACATGAGTAATTAGTGAATTTGTGGGTATTAAGGTATCAAACACGTGAAGAAGACATTCCAATTTTATTGCTCCCGATGTAAACCTTCCCTCCAAAACCAATTCTTTCTAGAAACCTCCATTTGTGTTGAAGCACAACAAAACCTTGTACATTGGATTTGTATGAAGACTTAATCTCAATGTTTTTCAAAGAAGTTTCATAATCAAATCTCTTTTTCTTTAATCTAGCCATGGGTTCTTTCTAAAAACGTTTTAATGGCTAAATCATGATGGATTGATGTTAATGTATTGGTTTTAACATTCAAATTGTGTTCTGAACACATATCCCTTCCTTAAATTGATTTACCCTTGCATGGGCTTGGAGATCATGAGTTGTTAGTTGTTGAATTCCGATTCTCGTACATTGAATTGTCTATATATATTGTTATTTACTCAATTGATGATGATTTGATGATCAAGGATCAATGTGGATCAACATATGAAGATTTGAACATGACTAATACATGCCTTTATGTGATAACTGTATTATGGACCTTTTAATGAATAATAGTGGAATTTAATTATGTTGTGGTTGTTCTAGCTACTGTTTCAGGTTAATATCATGATTGAATTTTAAGTATAAATCCTTCATTATAAAATTCAAGAAGGCTTATGAATTGATGTAGGTTCTTCTACTCTTTCAAGTCGTAACTTGTGATCTTGACGATAGGTTGGTTTTCTTGTGAATCGATCATGGTTAATTGTCCTTAGATACTGCCTATATGTATAATGTGATGATAATTAGGTATAATTGATCTAATATGAAAAGATAATCATGGAATTGGTAAAGACTGACTTAGACTCTTCTAGCCTATAAAGAGAATTTTGAAAGGTATATGACATGATCTAAATGATAGGGGTTAGTAGGGTCATTAAGCATTGATTTCGTTTGAGTGAATGATCTATTTAGATACTTCCTACATGCGTATTGTTGATACATTTCATGATGATACACTTGATCATGAAAATTGGGTTAAAGTCTATGGTTCTTATACTTTATAGTACATATGTTGATGTATGTATTAGATTGTCATTATGATCTTGTAGAGAATGGTATATGGTTTCTTTATTTGATGGTTATTTAGATACTTACCTATACTTGAAATAGTGATGAAAGAGTAGTAATGGTCAATGATAACCAAAGGCTAAAGAATTGGTAAGAATGGCTCTTCTTCTCTACTTTTCTATATTATTGTAGTTGATGAAGCCTTTTATGACATTGTGTGGTATGGTCCACTTATGGTGGCGGTGTTTACTTTATTGTCATTAATATGTGTTGACCATGGCCTTGAAGGAAAATTGATGAATATATGAATCATCAGTCATGATGATGACCTTATGTGTAACTTGTGCCTAGTCTTCTACTTTAGTTGTGAATCTAGTTATGTTACTATTATTATGAGAATGTAAATATTTAGGTTCAGATCATGTGTAGATGCTTGAATTAATGAAGTATTACGGATTGATGACCCCTACCCATGTACCCCGATGTGAAGGTGTAAATAGTTAATGTTAATAGCGTTGATTGTAATGTGAAGATTATCTTGCCTCACATGCTAAGTGTGTGATGTGTGTTTACCGCTTTGAATATGTCTTATGGTCCTAAGAGGTGGGTGCATCAATATGTTGTTGTATGCCATTATTGTGGCATATTGACCCCCAATGTACACACACCCTCATTTACATGCATGCCTACAAGTATTTTTTTTATTTCAGTCATGGTGTCTAAATGAAAGTTAGTAGTCTCATATTTCACTAGTGTCTACTACTATGCATGGTAATCTATACTGTCTATGAAAAGTAGGAAATTTGTTTCCTTAACTAGGATGCACTTTGATATGTTACTAGTATGGGAAGGGTATGGAGATTTTGTGTATGCAGTGAAACATGTGTACCTTGATAGGATAGTTTCTAGTTTTGGCTTCTCTGTTTCATGAAGATGGAATATATGACTTGTGGGACCTAATGTGTTATGTGAAAAGGTTTGCTACATATATGTATTAGACATTACAAACGTGAATAATGATCTAGTAAATAGGGGCTTGAAGGAGGCGTCAAGTGGATCCTAAAGTAGATAGGGGCGTGGAAGTAAGGCATCTGGTAGGTGGTTGCCCACCTCTCTCCGTCCATACACCCCTCTTCACCATTTAATTACACTGCACTAATAGCAATACTACCATTCTCCATGTGAAAGGATTGCTCCATGATATGTGTTGATGTTGAAAGACTCTCATGTATGACCACTGATTACGAATATAGGAGTCAACTCCTAAGCCCTATGTTTTATAAAGAATGATAATAAAGGACTTTTTGAGATTAAAGGTAACTTAGTTAGCATCGAGGTAAAAGAGTGTGAGGGGTGCACCTTCCCATGGAGGGAAGGTAGGGTCCACTATGGTCCTCAAGGGGTGGATAGCCTCATGACCAAACAAAGGGTGTAGAGTTGATGTTTCCATGACAGCCCCAAGTTCAATAAACTATGCTTTCCACATCGGATCTACAAATGTGATATCAATTAAAATGCTAACATGTGTTAATGGTCTACCTTGGCTAGGTAAGAACACCTTCCATTGGTGTAAGTATCTATAAGACCAAATTACATGTTAGCACTCATGATCTTAGTGTCGATTAAGAAAATAGTTTCCCTAAAGTAAAAAGGACAATGGAAATAAATTACTTAGACCATAACTAGGATGACCTAAGGAGGTCACTTAGGATAGATGGAATTAATGAACCCATATAGACATTGCACAAGTAGATCCTTAAGAAGTTCTAGGAAGGTGTTCTAAGGTGTATGATATGATTGTCTTTATTCATAGTATGGCAGTAATTGTCTATTTGTCATGAAAATGTGCATGGTATGAGTCTATGTAACGTGGTCTTATTCTTATGTGCACTATGTTGGTATTAACTTCTATGTAATGATGGTCTTGTATTGACATGAATGAAGTTGTCTTCACTTGCTTGTTGATGTATGAAGTTTTAAGGCTTGTGGTCTCCGGAAGGGTTTACTAAGTATATATGAGGTTATGTGTTTCACATGTACGTTGCACTAGTAGATTTAGATTGGGATTATGAGTAAGGTCTAATAAGGTTCTATGTGAAGTAAAATAAGTATATATGCATAATGACTAGGAGTTCACTGTAATGTCTGTATAGTCTTGGCTTAAATATTTCTAGGTTGTACTATACTATTATGATGGTATGTGTTGCCTTGAGTAGATTGTATGTATGATTTCCTTGTGGACTTAACGTGATTCATTACACCAAATATCACTAGAGGGATTATTTGGAAGATTAATGAGTTAAAAGAAAAAGGGTTCACTGTTAAGAATTGGAGGGTGCCACGAATCGCTCAGCCAACACTGGCTAGCAAAATTTTTCCTTGCGACAACGAGCCTCCACAAGGATCACTGCCTTAACCCAGATTTTCTAAAAAAGATATGAAACTGCCCCCGCGACATGCATCCACTTCCCAAATTAATTCGCGTCGTTTTAAAACAAAATTTTACTTCACAAAAAGACCCAATTGAGTGAGGAGTATTTTGGATAAATTAGGGGCGAGTATATATTGATTTTAGGTCAGTTTTAAGTCAAATTCACTTACTCAAATAAAATCTCCAAATCAAAACCCAAAAGCTCTCATCTTTCTCTGTTCATCCTCCATTAAAGGAACAAGAAAGCTTGAATAAGACTAATATATGTAGGATTTCACATGAATTTCTTGGATTTAGCTTCATTAAGATATGCGTTCTTCACTCTTGGGATTTCTCTCCCATGAGGTCCTCTCAAAGTTGATTTCTTGATCACCCAAATTATTAGGGTTTTTCTCTACAAATGGATTTTCTTGTAAACTTTAAATTGATGATTGATTATGAGTAATTGTTATTTCTTATTACTAAGTAAGTATTGATTGTTTAGTAATTGATGTTGATTAATGGTAATTTCATTCGACCCATATACTTTCCCCAATTCCCCCTAACCTTGGATCTTGCTTGTGAAATGTTGCTAATTGAAGAATGTATTGATTGTTAGACTTGTTTATTTATATTAATTGATTCATGTACTTCCTCGGGTAATTTATGGTTGGTATTGGATATATTTATTTAAGAATTCATGATGAACCCTTCTTCCCTACTAGGTTATGAATTTATTTTGAATTTGATAGTTATGATACAATTGACATAGTTTTTGTGTTAATTACTATTGTATGATATTAAATATACATATTATTGGATTAAATTGGTTTGTTGATGGTAAGACCATTGATGATTTCTTTTGAAGGAAAATTGGCAAGTCTATGTGATCTTAATCTTTTACTTCAATTATGATGGCTTGTGCTTGGTGATGAAGTTCAATTGAAGTATATCTTGTGATTAGATTAAGTAGATGTTGTATGATGATGAAATTGAAATTTCTTTATTATCTGATTGTGAGATTATCCTTAAGATGTAATGATATAAGTTTTGTTATGAATTACCTATGTGCCTTATCATGACATAATGATAATAATTTGCTAATCTCACATATGAGGTTTGTATTGAAAGGATGTCCTAACCTAAAATGGCCCAAAGGGTTAGTTATGGTCCTAACGAATTAAGAGTACTTTAGTAATTATCCTAGATAACATAATAAATTAAATTATCAACTTAATTAATTAATTTAAGTGGTCAAACCGGAATCCTTACACTAGACAAGGAACTAACTAAGAAACATCCTAGTACCTAACCTAGCATGGTACAAAAGGGTTAGTTCCCAATGACTTAGGGGTACTTTAGTATTTTCCCTAGTTCCTTTAGTTAATTAAATTAAAGAATCAATTAATTAAGGAAAATTCCCAAGCAAGGCCAAAACGTTTAGGAAAAATTTCAGATTTGACTAATTAAATGTTTTCATATTTTTAGTCAATCTAGGAAGGGCGTTTTAGTAATTAACTAATTAATTTACTTAATCAGCCTATGTTGAACAAATCAATATCCTTCGTAAGAGTTACAATCAGGTTCAAACACTAAAAGATTCACAACACAAAACAGTGAGCAAACGAAAAGTAAAACATAAAAGTTTCTCTCGATTCTTTTAGGCGATTTCCAGGTATTCTTCAAGATTTCATGCAAGGTGATCTTCGTAGATTCACTTCTACATAAGGTATGGGTCTATATCCTAGAATTCCTCCTTCAAGAGGCTTTTCAAACTATTCAAACTCATGAATTTTGAGTCTAGGGTTGTTCCCAATGACATTGTTGAACGTCCACCTCCGTAGTTATCCTTGTTTTCGATTCTAATAAGTATGTAGATGTAAATATCGAACATGTTGTTTGTATGTGGGGTTCTAACTGATTTTTATGTGTATGTTTCTTTATTTGTTAATGACTAATGAGGCCTATATATTGGATTCGAATAATTTGAGTTTAGTTACACGAATTAAGGAATGATATAATAGTTACTTGTGTTTAGAGAATATGAAGTTACTATGAATCGGCTATGAAGTTTAGTTACAGTTAAAATGTTAACGTTTCGACTTTTTCATGTTGAGGAATCACTATATTACATTCATGAAACTAATTTAGTTGGTTAGTGATAAAATAATGAAAATAGTTTATGTAATGTTTGGTTCATGCCTATAAATTAGCTAACAATGTTTTGCCCAAAAAGTTGAATGGAATTGGCTTATGACAAGGAAAATATTGTCTAATGACTAATATATATGAAATTAAGCATGACCAATGTAACTTTGAATTCATAACCAAGGGTATGCCAATCATTGGGAAAAGTCCCAACATACCCTTTCCAAATCAACTATGAACATAGTAACTACATTGAACAAAGTTCTTAACATTTATAAAGAATGGTATAAAGTTACAAGAAGACATTAAACTAGTAAAGGTGATTAATAACATAAATAAAAGTCTTTGAATTATGAAAGTGACCAGAATTGTGTGTTAAAAAAGTGAGACAAGTGTCACTTACACCTAAGACAACTATGTTAAAGATGTTCACATATGACAGTGCTAATAATCGTGAGACAAGTCTCATTAACACCAAGATGATAATGTAAGGTTAAATTCACATTCATCAAGTAAATATAGGGATGACAGGTTATCAAAAGAGTTAAGTAAACCTCATAACTAGATTCAAGTTTCCATAATGTTTGTGTAAACTCTAAAATATTTAAAGAAAAAGAATTTTATCAAAGCACCGATAGACTAGAAATGAGCTTGTGCAAGCATATGTAAGCCTCATGAGAGAGGCCGTGTCCATTGACGAGTCAATCAACAAGGTGTCGATTGGATTACACTTCTTCGATTGCTTTGTCATTTAACACATAGACAAATGTATGGGGGTCCATGAACCAATCTCTAACAACAACGACGGATGTCTAGTACGGGGGAAAGGGGTTATTGTGGATTGACCTACGGACCGTAGGTCTGGATCTCGTAGGTCAGGTCTGCTTTCATGCTGTCCAATTTTAAAAGAGTCAATTAATTAATTGGTTGCTTAGGTGGTTAATTAAGAATTAGTTTAAGGTTAATTATGTTAGTTAAGTAAGTATATAAAACATAACCCTCATTAAACTCACCCAACACGCCACAATTCCCAAAACACATCTCGTGGGGTGTCCTGTAATCTCTGTTTCTGTGGTGTGTTTCTCTTCTCTTTCCCAAACTCCAAAACCTTCATTGAAGGAACATAGGGTCCCAACTTAAGATGAATTCACCGCATGCAATTTCCCCTTCTTCCAAATTTGTGACAAGATCATCTCTATGTATGTTTTCCTTCACTCATGGGGGGTTGTTCCCCCCAAGAGACCTTCCTTGAACTATAGTTGTTTAAACTACAAATCAGACGGGGGAGTCTGTTATGGGGGGGTGCAAGTTTTGGCTGGTCTATGACAGGGTCTAGGTTGTTGTGCTTCTGTTGGTTTGAAAAAAAAATTAACGCCAGGGGGGGGGAGGAGTTGCGTGGGAGTGTGGGTGTTGGAAGGAGGGAGCGGGGATGGGTGGGGGGGGTAGGTATCACTGTAGGTGAAATTGTGTATATCGTGTTGTGTGGTTTTGAAGTTGAGTTTTTGGGCAGGAATTAGGGTTGGTGATAGGAGTCTCTGGGTCACTCAACCGGTGTGACCGGGGGTGGCCGGGGATTCGTCGTGGGGGAGCTGCACGAACGCAGGAAACCGGCAAATGCGAGGGTAGGAAAAAGAGGAGGAGGAGGGGAGTAGGAGAGGATAAGAACCAGGTTTATGCCGGAAGGGACCGGGAGTAGTGTTTCTTAGGGGGGCGGGAGGAAGGACGTCGGAAGGAGCAGGAAAGAGGGAAAGAGGGGAGGAAGCTTGATTCTTTTCTTGGGTGTCATTAGCCAAAATGTTGTGTGTGTGTGTTTAGTTGTTACGTGTTTAGATAGTGTGATGGTGGCTGTGTTTTCTAAGAGTTGTAGTGATTTTGTAATGACTAGTATGTTGCCCTTCCTTAATCCTGTGGAGGTCGCTTGTGACGGTCACCATTAAGTGAGTACAACATGTATGATAGGATTGATGTTCTTTTTGAATGGAGATTGGTTTCATATTTGAATAGAGAGTTCAGTGCAAGGTCTTACTCACTTGTTAATGGTCATAGAGTGAAAGGATTGTTCACAATTGTGCTTACTATGAGCAACTATGTTGAGATGTTTGCACAAGGGCCTACTAAAGGCTAGTGTGAAGTTATGATATGAATAATATGGTTATAAAAAGTGAATAGACGCTTAGCACCGAAAGGGCATGTAAATGAGATGGAGGTCTAACGTTTAGTAAGTTCGACCTCCCACATGTGTTTCCTGACATTAGTATGACTTGATCCCCAAGTTATGTGTTGTTTTATGATATGAAAACTCCCACGTTAATAAGTTAGAGTTCCTAGTAACAATCTCCTTGTCCCTTTACTATGTGCCCAAATAAGACTTATACCTTAGAGGATCCACCTAGATAGCTATGTACGAATGCTTACACCTTAGGCATGTCTTAACCAACTCTATTATGTGTGAGAGTAGAACACATTAATCCATGTATCTCACATGATCTCATGTAGATTATTGCACTTCTTTCCCTAAAGTAGAAAGTAAATGAAAAAGTAATGTATGTGAACTCTTATTAGTTTGTCTTAAAGGCTACAACATATTGTGAGGGAGGGTGTGAGACTTCTGTTACACATTGTAGATGTGGAGTGGTTTTTCAAGATTATGATTTCCATTTTGATTTTGATTGTGTTGATAAGTTATGAGTAATATTAATATATAAATCATGTCAGGATGAATTATGAGAATATGTGGTAAGTATGAAATAAGTTTTTTAATGTGATACCTAACTTTGGATTGGGTTATGGGATTCTATCTTTCGCATTTCAAATGTATTGCTTAGGTGGTCAATATGTTGGATTGATATTATGTTAAATTGACTTACTATGCTTACTATATGTGAAAGGTTAGTTAAATTTGTAGAAGCATGAATTTGAAAGAAATTTCCTTTTCACATGCATTATTGTCTTTTGTGCATAGGAGCCATACTTAGTGAATGTGATGTACTAACCCATATTTCATTCCTTTTTCCTAAACATTTTAGGTTCCGTTTATTGAGGATTTCCATGAAAACTTTAAAGGAAGACTTGGATCTTTTCTCAATTCATTGGTGAGTCCTCATGTTCATGGATGTTTCCATCTTCCACTCTATCTTTGATGTTTCTTACATTTAGAGACATTTATTCTCCCTTTTATGATTGAGGAAATTATTTTGAGTCTATAATGGTGTATTTTTTCCGTATTGGTTGTTCAAATATTTGTACTCTTGTAGATGGTTATATGTGAGATGAGACTTTAGACTTTTATATGAATTGTTATGTTAAAAGAGAAGTCTATATAAACTTCATATGTGAGGAGTCTATGTGAACTCCATGTATAATATGCGAGAAGTTTAAGTACACTTCATGGTATAAGGTTTTAAATATTCCGCATTTTGACCTATGATGTGTATGTGTATGCTAAGGGCTAGTATTAGGCCTCTTTGAGGAGGAGGACGACGGTAACGACTAGGGGTACCTTGGGTCGTTACGGGTAGTGAGATGTGTCTAAGTTGGCTTTAGATGATACTTAGTTTTTCTTGCGTTTTATAAAGGAGTTTCCTCATTGACATTCTGAAATGTTTTAAATTCCACTCTACCTTTTGTACTCATATATTGAATGAATGCTAAGGTCTTGGATAAGACCTCTGAGAGGTTGAGTAAACCTTGTTACTTCTAGGGGTACTTATAAGTCGTAAAACATTATTTACTACATCAGTTTTTTGTTTTTTTTAAAAAAATTATGACACGTGTATTTGCATGAGTTTCTAATAGAAGATCAAGAGCCATTTTCCACTAATAATTGTTTTCAATCAAAAGTCAACTAATCAAAGTTCCACCATCCACATTTTCAATCATACTTTCTTTATCTCCTTTAATGCTCACATAAATTTAAAAAAAATCCCTTTGTTTTGAAAAAAATGATTTAGTATCACAAAAGAGAAGACGAATATTCAAGAAAATGGGAAGTTGTAACTTTCTGGAAACTCGTAAGTTGAACTAATGAGTTCTAGTGACTTGTAATTGATATTTGGAGTGTTGTATGAAGGATAAAACTTGTAGAAATGATTCCCATACTTAGAATAGCATTTTTAGGGGTTTAAAGTCTGGGTACAACCCCCAGGGGTACTTGAAGGGGACTCTCAAACAATCTTTTAAATCAGCAGAAGTGACCTACGGATGGCCAATCACAACCAGTAGATCAGTCCATGGCCCCTGGTTCAATGGGCGTGAATCAAGGCCCAAGTCTCCTACAACTTTTAGGCCTCTAAACACAACCACGAGACGAAGCAATGGACAGTAATCTAATCCACTATCAGCTGATGGTGAAGTTGTGGATATTGCCAGTTTTCAGCCTTTAGATTTTAGTTGTGTGTTGAAGGGTTAGTTATTTTAATAAGGGGTGTTAATGTGGTAGTTACTTAGGTTATTAATCCACCATAGTCCTTTATTAGACCCTAAACTAAGATATATAACTCATTAATCTTAAAACCCAAAAACTCTCTTTACAAAATCATCTCTCTAGAATACAAAGAGAAGAACAGGAGAAGAGACGACTGGGCAACAAATGTCATGACCTTGGGTGGGTCACCCCCTAGAGTATCATCCGACGTACTGACCCTCTTTCATTGCATAGATATAATAAATTTAGTAGAAAATTTAAAAAACTTTTCAAGCACATCATATCTATAATCATAGTTTATATATAATATATTATATATATAGAGATATATATATATATATATAAAAAAATAAAAAAAAAAAAAAAATAAATAACAAAATACATCGTAGAACTATAAGTCTCTTTCGCCATCGAGACTCAACTAACATTAGAAGTGGAATAGTGACACGATCCTTAACAACATAAAACATATCTATACTATTACTTAATTTGAATAACCTCTTTTATATAAAGAAATCCTTGAATCTTAAGGGATCCTTCTTTAACTTCGGATCATCTACCAGCTCGCCTCTTAGAACTCCGTAGGCAATCACCACCTACACTTTGTGTAAAAAGATGAAGAACAATTGTAGTAGTACACGAATTCATTAAGTATGGAAACCACTCAAAAAAATGCATTTAAAGAGGTCAATTAGTTACAAATCATGCAACATGCCTTTTTAGTAAACATCATGAACATTGGAAGAATAACCACAACATATTACATACTTCATATAGATATTCACACTACTCATAATAGGAAATAAAGTCATTTATCATACTTTGAGGAATATTCAATGGACACAATATCTCTCTTTTATCTTACTTATTTCCTTAAGAAATTCTCAAATGCACTAAGTACAATGTATCACCTTATGGTCATCTAAGATTTTCTATCATAAAAATGTTTCATCAACACAACCACATAAATCATAAGGTCATAAGAACATCATAAAACATTAGCTTCACATAAGCACCATCACCTAAAACAACATCCAAGTCACACTTGTCCAATATGTAGGTAGCATCCCATAATACTACTTTCACAAAGTGTACAGAAGAAGTCACCCTAGACTAGGCATTTCATACTAAAGAAATCATAACACCTTAAATTATCACTATACATAAGGCCACAAGCTTCATAACATTATATAAGGACTCTTTCGTTTACTACAATCTTAGTGATATCTCACTTTGTCCATACCACAAGTAAGCCACCCTCATAACCCCTTTATTAGCTTACTGGTGTAATGTACGCATGGAGTCCCATAACACCACATATACTAGTAAACTCATTTAGAATCCATAAGTGCAATTCACATGCATAATAATCATAATGTCTTCAAATAGCAAAGTCACTTTAACATGCATTCATACCATTCCTACATACATATCATAAGTCTTACTTTCATACATGTACTAATCTTATCCTTTCTTTGAGTTAACTAATGCAATTCATGTGTAGGGTCCATAGTCCATGTATACTAAGTAACCCTCCTCAAGGAGTTGTGATTAGAGTCAATAATTTCATCTTAATTCATTTCTTACTTTGGGAGACATAGCCATAACCGACATAGACCATGTGAGCTACATGGAATCCGGTGTTCTCCTCCCTGAAAATAGAGGGTTAACACTTGACTAAGGTGTAACAAATCGTACATAGCTATATAAGTGGAATCCATAAGTTATAACCTACGAGGGCACGTAGATATGGAACATGGGGATTTCTACTAAAAACCTTTACTTGCTAGATCTAGAGGTTTCAATATCCTGAGACAACGTTTATGTTGGGAATAAGAACTTGCTAAACATGAAGGTTCTCTTGTGGGAAGTTGTACTTTCTAAATGTGAAGACACCACTGTCATTTTTTATGGTCACTTACTTGCATCTTCCATTTCACCGTCTAGGAAGTACCCCCTAGACATAATCTCGTCGTCGTTCCTCGACAGGACAAGACCAGCCTCTAGCCTTTATCATTACAATTCATCGTTCAAAAATGCGGAAAAAAATTAGAAAACTTTTCATCTACACTACATCATGATGTTTACTTGTTAGACCTCTCGCTGTACACATATATATATTTTTTTCGAATATATATGACCCTTTTTAAAGAAGATTACATAAGTCTCTACTTTTATGCCACATAAGACAACATACATAAAATACTCGTAAAGGGGCAATGTTTCATATTACACACTCTAAATAAACCAAATTAACTTGGTCCATATAAGCCTTACACCATGTAGAAATACCACATAAGGCCTACAACAATATCTTCAAACAAAGTGAATGAAATGATTGTATTAAGACTATAACAAAGAATCATAGCTAGAGTAATTACAAGGCATCATCCTCGGACTTGTGGACATACCCACACTTAGAGAAATGATCCAAGCTTTCCTTCAAAGTGGTCACAAACCTTCAACGACTATAACCTAAAATGTTAGGGAGAAAGGGATAAATGGGGTTATCACATCACTTGTACTAAGTATGGAACCATATGAACATACACCATAGAAATCATGTAAAATGAGACATTTCATTAAAGCATGCTATTTACTTTGAAAACAACTTATGCACATTCAAGAACCAATACAAGTCAATGAGAAAATATACCTTAAGTCAAGACCATGTACATCACAAGACAAAGAATATGAAGTCTAGTCAAGTCAACATGCATATCAACATAAATTAGCACATACTAAAGAGAACTCTATCGTCAAGTTATATTATAAACAAGCATGTATAAGAGTTAATAACATCATAACAAAAGCAAGACGCTTACTCATGAACCCCTATTAAGTCCACTAGTGAAATGACTAAGTAAGGCCCCATAACCTTACACAACTATGTAAACCCAACAAGAACCATAAGCAATGTCCATTTCACATGTTATATTATTAAGAGTAAACATCATCATACTTTAAAATTGAAGAACAATCACATGTTCATAATTGAAACCAACATCACAAAGTGTAATTAACATGCAAGATAAACATATACATATCATTTAAATTTATAAGCATATAAGCATACAAGAACATCCTTCTAAGACTTCAATCAAGTCTAGCTAGTGCAGTGTATAAGTAGAGTCCCATACCCTTCCTATACTAAGCCAAACCCCTTAGGTCATCCTAGTAAGAGTTCACTTCATAACTTCATTTTACCTTTTGACAAAATCTTGCTTAACCGACATAAGAACAATGAATAAAGGTGGAATCAGGTGTCCAATGGAACCGACATCGAACGGAGGCAGATACATTCCAAGGTATAAACAAACATGAACATAGCATCTATTGGATCAACTAGCTAAGATCCTATGGGGCAACATAGTTTTCAAGAATAGGAGATGTTGTGGGACCCCTTTATATACCTGGATTATAGTATCCAATATCATTACTAAATTAGTGATTCTACCTTCCCTATTTGAGAGGGGACATTCCTCACATGCATTTTCACTGTGCTAACTAGAGTCCCTTTTGAAATTTCTTTCTTTCATTATAATCAAACTTAGTTGAGATCATAGGGTCTACCCCTTATTTGTCATCATCATAGCTCATAAGGAATGGCGTGAGTAAGTCCTTCATTACAATTCACACATGGTTAGTTTTAGCACTTTACATACTCACATTATGATTAGGCATATAACAGGTAAGATCATTACCATCCTTATTAAATATATAATTTAAGCCACAATCCAAGTCATATATCAAGACCATTCCAGTTCACATCATACAAACCCTAATCAATCTTATCATAAGGTATACTTCAATACCATTCATCAATTGTAACACCCTGTTTCTACATGTACTATTTCTATGTGTATGTCGCTCAAAAATTTCCTTGTGGTATAGTTAAGGACTCGGTTTCCTTTGCGACTGGTGACAATAGAATATGTTTAATGTTGCAATACCCCGTGCCTTAAAACTTATATACGAATAATTAAACTTAAAATTAATTCAATCTCGGCATAGTAAAAGGTGGTATTCAATGTAAAAGTTGAAGTGGTCAAGTGTGTATTACTGTTACAGTCTTGTAATGAAACTAATTCAGGAAAAATGGCGTAAAAAAATTGAGGGGGCTTGCCTTGATAAAATGGCTAGTAGGTTACCAAGTAGTTGTTTTGACCCATTTTAAGTGAAAAAGGGCCTTGGTGATATAGCCTACATAATTAGTGACGTAATGTTAAATTAAAAGGAACAAGTAGGTGATGGACCTACTTAGAATAAGTGGACTGAATTTAAGTGAAAATACCAAGTAATTGATGCATCTATTTAAAAACATTTGCAGAAATTAAACAGGTGATGCACGTACTTGCTTAAAGTAAAGGACAATATTATTTCACAATTTATTAAAGTGAAAACGTCCAACATGGAGTGTCAAAAGCATCAAGCTTATCATATCTCCTTCATATCACTTATTATCCAAAATATTACTCCGAAGGAAAGACATTGAATCTCCAAGAGTTCTTGTCTATAACTTCACCATTAAAATTTGAAGCAAACCCATTGTTTCAAAAGTAAAATATCGTATAACATCTCCCATCTTAAGGAATTCAAGTGAATAATCTTATTTAACATTAAGTTAAGTGAGAGGAAAACCTAAACCTTGAAGAATCCACGTCTTGGCAAGTGAGGCTTCTATCTAGCAAGGTAAGTTGTGGAAATTTCCATCCTTCTCTTGTTCTTGCATTATTTGTAAAAGTTTGTATGTCTTAATGAACTGAGTAATGTTTCCTCTATATAATTTGAGCTTGGTGAATGGTCAGGAAGGAGGTGCTTGTTGGGACATACATAGAGTGTAATCCCCATAAATTTTGATTGTGATCATGTTTTGAGAATCTAAATGTTAGTTGGAATTCATGGGATGTTGTTTGGAGGTTATGAGTTCATATTGCCATTCCCACATTGTAAGCCTTAGGGAATGTTTTGAGTATCGTAAAATAAGGGGGTGGATGGAGATGTGCAGAGAAGTCATGGGAACTAGTTAGAGGAATAAACATTGAAATGTGTAGATATATGATACTTAACTATGTGTTGCATAAGATTACTTTCTTGCATCCTTTTGTATACCGTTTTCTCAACGTGTGAAGCCCAAGGAGTTTTGGAGGACTTTATAAGAAGGTTGTATAGTATAATAAAAAAAATAGAGAAGAATTGGTGGGAAGAACACTCTTGCTACTATCAAATATAGATTTACTACTAAGTAGTGTTTTGATCTTGATCAAGTAGCCCAAATTTGTTGATTAAATACCAATATTAGTTTTTATTATTTACTCCATTGTAGATAAATAATATAAAAGGAAGATGATTAACCCATTCTAATATTCATTATTGTGCAGCAAGGTATGTAAGGCTATTCAATTTTCTATTTCTTTGGCACGAATCAAACATTTGTAAGCTTTTTAAGTGGCCTTGCTAGTGACTGATCCATTAATGCAGTTCGTACTGCCTAGAGCTTTAAAGTGAGCAGTCTAATATGAGTTTATTACTAAATTTGGGTGTTTACTCTACCAAGTGTTAGCATTCAAGGTTTAAACTTTTTTCATTGTCAAAGTACTTGTGGCACATATTAACTTTATAAAAGTCAAAGTGATCCTAGATTACACTTGGTACATATGTTTATAGGATGGATACATGATCAACCCATATCTTGACAAGTTGCTTCAATACTCTATTCCATAATGTATGTCATCTTTTCACATGTCCATATGTTCCCTTTATTAGTTATTATTCCCATTGTTTTAGACTATTAAGTTACCTCACAAGATGTCTACTTGATACATTGTACATTTATATGTACTGACTTTTAATATATATCCTTCCTTAAGTTGAATTTGTACATATTCTTCTTACGCATTCATGCATACATTTTCTTTGACATTAGTTGGTGAGTATTTGTCTATAATATAGATTTCAAATCTACTTGATATGTGCTTGAATTTGAGATTTCAAAATGCTTATTGAGGCATAGAATTCCTAAATATTATGTTGGTGCCACATTTGCTTCCCACATTATCGTCATTCTAGTAAGTCAATATTCATATGTCTTCTACTAAACAATGATTATGACAACAAAAAATATCATTCTAAATAGAGTTATAATCATCCAAAGAACAATCTCAAAAATGTTATAAACATCAAAAAACAATCTCATAGATTAAAGAATCTAAGTGAAGATATTGTATATTTATAAATGGCAGCCTAGGGGCAAATTACTAGCATGGGTCTATCCCAGTTTGCATGAAAGGTGGCAGCTCAGGGGTCAAATCGTAGCATGGGTCCATCCCTATTGGCATGGAAGGGTGGAAGCTCAAGGGTGAAATCCTAACATGGGCCGATCCAAATTTACGGAATTATAAGGACAGCATCCCAGGAGTTAAAATGCCTAGCAAGATTTATCTTCTCCTACCACTGATCAGATTGTCATTTGTATCATATGGCTTATAAAAACTATAACACCCAGAAAAGTAAAGAAAAGAATGTAACATACACAATTCCACGAGGTTAAGGAAAGGTGGTATCTAATCCTTATTTATTGGTATTTGGTTTCACTTGAGCTCTCATTTTACTTATGTTTGCATTATGCCTTACATATTCAGTAAATTCTTTCACACTGACGTTTCTTATTGAGTATGCTGCATTTCATGTTGCAGATATAAGTACTCAACTAGTAGGTCTCCTTAATAGAAGAACATTATTCTCATCGGTTGTTGGTGAGCGCCTGGTTGAATTTGGGCTTTTCCAAGTCTTTACTATACGTATTTTCGTAGTGGTACTATTATCGATTCCATTAGACTTTGTAAGACATTGTAAAGCTATCATATGTATTCACAATTCCATTTGTCACATGAATTGGCTCATCTAGTAAACATGTGTTGTCTATGAAGCTTCTCATCTGTAATCTTTTTGGATCATAGTTTACTTTATCAAAATAGTTCACTTGTATAAACTATGTTCATATGGTACTTGCCGCCTCACTTAGTTTTGGGGTGTGACAAAATTTGTATCAGAGCAATTCGTCTTATGCCGTCTACAAAGGCGTGTCTAGTAGAGACTTTGTTATGAATGTGGTGCGCCACCCATTTATAATTAAGGGGTGTGTTTGGAAATTTAGGAAATGTTACCTTCCATCATAATCCTAATCGTGCAATAGAGAGAAGTTAAGAAGCTAATTTCTAGTTGCACCGGACCATGCTACTCATATTAACTATTGTTAAGGTTAACGGTTGTTGAAGTGTCAGCATGTAACATATGGAAAGGATCTTAAGTTACCAAAATTTTGAATAGATTGAGCTCATTTTATTTGACCATCTCACTCCCCAAGGTATGTAAAGGCTTTTATGTTATTTGCGTCTAAAGTTGCATTTGTACCACTTGCATCATGTTGGTTCAAA
The DNA here is from genome assembly GCA_027704765.1 of Solanum habrochaites. NCBI lineage: Eukaryota > Viridiplantae > Streptophyta > Magnoliopsida > Solanales > Solanaceae > Solanum > Solanum habrochaites. Next base: position 254,697 of record JAKWJA010000793.1, read on the forward strand.
ACTAATTCGTTACCTAGGTACATATACTTGTTGTAGCATTTTCAGGCACATGGTCTTAAAAGGATGCAATGAGCTCTTGAGTTCTATATTTCCTCCATACTTACAGGATCTATTCTTATAAAAGACACATGTTCTTTGTCTTTGATATACAGAGAATTTTCAGTGTTACACATGTTCTCAAAATTGATGTAGTTAAACCAATTTCTTTTAGTTCAAAGAAGGCAGTGTCTTAATTTATCGGTGGATGTATTAATGTAATAATTTTACTAGAGATACACCTGATCGGCTGACAAGGCTCAGATTCTCACCGTATGTCATCCCGAGTATGTTATTGTTTGACATTTATATGGTATGTGCCCACAACCCCGAATAAGTACTAATAATATTTATATTCTTTTCATCGTTATAAAACATAGGATGAGTGTCCCAATTGCTAAAAATGATATGTGTATGGAAGTTCCTATTATGATCTATGTTTTGGTTACAGAGAATCTGGATGTGACTAAAGAGTACGTTTAGCAAAAGTAAAATCGATTGGTTACACCTATGTTTTGATTAGTTAGGTTGTACAAAGTGGTATTAGAGTGCATGAATCTACCAGGTTTTATCCAAAGGTACTTGTTAGATAGGAAGCATGTCAGAATGATTTGCGAGATGGGATATGTAAAATTTCCTAAACATAGGAGTATGAGCTATATGATGATGTTATAGAGGAGTGAGATAAGTGGTAATGAAATCGTGATTGCTAAGTGTATGAGGCCAGAAAGTGTTACCAGTTTTTCAACCCAAATGAGTTATAATAGTGAACTTCGAAACAACTTGTGAACGACAGAGAAGTCGTTTTAGTAATGATTGAAGTCTTGATAACAATAAGAAAAAAGAGGTGAATAGAACGGTTACCTTGATAGAGTATACATGGGTCTAGTTCATCCACAACATTAGCACAATGGAGGAGTAGAGCATTATACACATATATCGACATCTATAAAATTGAATAGATATATTACATGATTCATTTAATATAGGCATGCAGTAATTCATCAATCATAGTCTAGTTAAGCGAGAGGAAGTGATCACATGATAGTTGTTCTTATTTGCTATCTTGCATGGGAAAAGAGACCCTCACTTGTTATAAAAAAAAGGATAGGAAATCTATTAGTATGGCTAATCCTCTATCCACTGATGCCTAAAAGGGGTTTACTCTAAGATTTGATGAATTTTGATATAACTTATTAGGTACTTGGCATTTACAAGTTATCAGTTTACGTGTTTTATGGTGAGTTCAAGCTTCAATATTTATTTTCTATTATGACCTTCAAAAAGCACCATACATTGAGTGTGGTATAATACAAGCTAGTAATGAAGGAAAAGCTAAACTCGGCCTCCTACTTTAAAAGATGAAGTATTGAGGATCTATTTGTATCTATCTTGACTATAGAATTTATATTGATCTAGACGGAAGCCAAGTTCAAATAACAAGAAAACATATTAGAATTCTTAGGAGATTAAAGAGAGTAGACGGAGAAATTAATTATACGTGATTTAATGTGAGTAAGGAATAAGAGCAGAACAATCCAACCCGTGACTTAATGCTTAAGACAGTGTGTTTGCCTTTATTGTGGTAAAGTTGTTCTATAGGATATGGTAAAGTTGTTCTATAGGATATCTCGTAGTCTCCAATGAGGGTTCGTCATGTAATTATACATGTTGCATCTTAGCTTATCTATTTTTATGTCATTTTCCCTATGTAGATTACTTTGTCATGGGTTACCTAATGTCCTAGAGCACATGTAACAATTATCCTCTTTGAAGTACCCTATTACTATGTGTTTTCGTAGGACCTTTTCCACATGTTATTTATTGCACTGGTTACTTTCCTCATTTCACTTGTCCATATTGTGATTGTTCTTAAGATTAATTTATCATATCACCATTTCTATATATTTAAAATTTCACATATCCTACTTACCTAAACGTTACAGGCCTTATAACTTTTCTGGACATGTGTGATATGCTCACTTGCTAATATTTCATATATGTACTCATTGACATATTAGTCCTATACGTGCGACATAACACACTTTTTTAATGTTATTTGTGTTTCGTAGTTCTATTTCTTTTATGTCTACATGTCTTATAGTGTACTTGCTTCCATATTATATATTTCAGAACTTTAGTGCAAATGCATCATGTGTTCATCTAGTCCATTTCTTACATGAGTTGAAGCTCAATTTCTCACACGCTGCCCCATGATATGCGTGCGTACACTGTATAATCTATAGCTTAATGCACGTATATCATGCTCTCCCTTTTATGGTAATTTTCCTAGATGTCATACCCATTGTAACTTATTTATCTGTATACTATGCCCCTCTATATTTATTAACTTGAGTTTTGAACATATTTGCAATTTTTTTCCTTGTATCATTATGTAGTAAAGATTTGGACAATAAAAGGTTGAGTATATATGTAAATTTAGCAAACCATATATACATAACTTTGCCTAATTCCTTATTCGAATGGCTATATTAAACTTTAGAGTGTATATTAACAACTATGCGTTCTTACTAGTCCCTCTGAAAAGCGTCATGAGGTAAAAGAGAAGGAAAAGTACTGCCCCGATAGGTTAGACCTATGGTTCCATTCCATATAATTTTGTCTCAATGGAAATACTATAGTTGTTCTTCATGTTAAGGCCAAAAATCTAATATCAAAAGGTGTAAACTGCATTAAAGTATTGTTGAAGGAATAGAATATAACACAAGGTACTTGGGAATAGAAGACGGTACAGATCATAAATACCCCTTCTCATTCTAAACATCAACATAAGGATCTGCGATCATGTGGTTCCCTTGTATGATCATAAGTCCTGCTAGCATTTGTTAATTTGATAAGTCCTTTTCATGTCTTGAGTTTCGTAGGTGTATTAAATGCCTTATTTGTATGAGTTCTATTTGTGTATCATCAGTATATTATATTGTCAAGAAAGGGGTTTGATTTGTCATTTTATTATTTTATGAACCATATCTATTGGAACTTCATGCTAGACTTGTCTATACTTGTTTTAGATTAATCTATTAATTTTGCTTAGTCTTATTTATGATGAGAACTCTCGCAAATCTCCAAATGAAATGTCACATCCGGGTTTACCCCTAGACGTAATCGGCGTCGTCGTCCACTTTGAGGACTAAGACTAGCCTTTTAATTTACAACATTACATTCATACGTCCAAAACACGGAAAATTTTAAACTTTTCATTACATCTACTTGGAGGTTTACATAGACCTCTACATACACATAATATATATTTGTATCGAGTATACATAGACCCTTCATATAGGAAGGTTGCACAGTCTTCTACTTTTATTGCACATAAGTATATACAATATAACATATACATAATAGTCATAATAGATGTCTCTTCTCTTAACCATCTAATAAGAGCGTAAGAACTTGGGCATAATCCCATATATCAAAGTAAGAATGTCTCACATGAGCTATACAATGTTTCATACTAAAATGGAAAGAAAGAACCATAGAATTCTTTAACTACAATACAAACTCCATAAGCTAGATAGTGGCATCGCCTTGGAAAGTGAGGACCAACCCTACTTGGATGATCAAGATATCCAAGCCTTCTTTAAGTTGTCTCCAAAGCACCTCAACGATCGGAACTTCAAATATTCGTGGAAAAGAATGAAATGGGTTTAGTACGCCACCGTTAATAAGTATGAGACTATATTTACATATAAGATCAATCATGCTAAAAAGTACATTTTATCAAAACATGCTACTTTATTCTTTGAAAGCCTTATCCATACTCGTAGGAAATTATACAAATCAAAAAGGCATATTTATCAAGTCAAAGGATATAACATGCTTGTCAGTATAGTTTAACCCATAATCTAGTACAAAACTATTATCAAGTATTTACATCACAAGAATGGATAAGACTTTATCATATCATTATAAAGAAAGACTTCTACTCATGAATCCTCATCATGAAAACAAGTGCAATAATCATGCAAATCCCCATAACATTGCTCAATCATATGGCCCACCAAGAACCATGACTAATATTTAACTTCACGTAATATAACCTTTAAGGATACACAACATCATACTTTTAGCAACATAAACCAATTACACGTGCAGAAGAATATCAATCACCATATAATATCATTACATGTAAGTCATCATGTTATTATGTTTTGCGTTCATTATCATATACATACAAAATATAAACCTTCTAAAGCTTCCATCAAGGCGAAGTTGTGCAAGGAATAGGTAAGGTCCCATACCCTTACCTAATCTATGTCAAACCTATCAAGTCACCCTAGATAGTTTATACTTCATTGTTTCATAATTATTTAGGCAAAACTTGCCTTAACCGACATTTAAAACAAGACCTAAGTGTGGAATCAAGTGTTGTTAAACCTAGCACCGATGGAAGGTGGTCTAAAGTCCAAAGTGAAACTAAACATAAACATTGCTTTCTAGGTGGTTCCACTAGCTAGTCTTCCTATGGTGGCAACATAGTTCAAGAACTAAGAGATAGGTATACTCCTTGTATATACCACTTTGCAATTGGGGCCTCTTTTAATGGGAATCCATTGGATGATTATTCTTGTTTTGGAAGTCAAAACCATATGTAGACCTATAGGGTGAATCTTCTTCTTTGGGTAGTCATCACCTCCCATTGTCAAGTTCAATCGGTGCTAAGGTAAGTCCATTTATTGAAATTACTTTAGTGTATTTATTAATCATCATATCTTAATTTAGGTCATGGGGTATAACCCTTGGATAATCATTATTATCATAGCTCAATAAGAATTGCATGAGTATAGTCCTTTCATAACAATTCATATAAGTGAGCTTAACAGATTACATATCACTTCATAATAAGGCACATTTGTAAGCATCACCATCCTTATAACATTTACATCTTAATAAACATCACAACCACAGAAAAGACATTTAAATCCAACATCATACCAACCCTATCAATCCTAGTACAAGGTATACTCCAAAACAACATCATGATTCAATCACAAGTAATCATAAATTGAAGTAAAGAATAGGGATTATAAGTCTTACCAAGCCTCCTTTATAATTCATCACAAAGGTATTACCATCAACCCTCACTTCAACCAAATTAGGTCATAAAATCATCATAATTCAATCATGAACATGTTAACAAGTCTAGGAGTATCACTAAATTAGAATTCAATACTAGGTCATTGCTTAAGACAATATACTTAGGTCAATTCACAATATACTTTAGAACCTAGAATCACCTTCTCAAGAACTAGCATGAAAGACTACAATTAACTCTAATTTATTCATGATTAGTGTAACAACATAATATAGTTGTAATTAAACCAATAACCAAGTCAATTTAATCAAATACACCATAATTCATATCAAGATCAAACCTAGGGTTAAGCATTAAGGGCCATTATCTACAAACTAGACCAAATCATCAAGATATATAACAATTAAGTTACAATCCACGTTAATCTATTCATATTATCCAAATTAAACGATAAAAATTTTAATTCAGAACATAATTTTCGAGATGGGGAAGAATCCACATGAAAACGCAACTTTTGAAAATACTTTGAAGGAAACCTTTAAAGAAAGAGGTCTCAAAGGTGAATTAGATCTCATATGTCAACATTTGATGAAGAATTGATGGTCAAATTTCCCTTTTACAGCACAAAAATTTACCCCTACGTTGGTCTTCAATGCTGTCTTCCAATAGAGAGAGAAAGAAGAGAGAAGGAAGAGAGTTTTGTTTTGTGAGTTTTAATTAGACTAATGGGGTTGGGTTCTTTATATGGGAGGTTAATTAAGTTAAGTAGGATTACCTTAACCCCTAAATAATCACCAAAACCCTTAATTAATTAGGTTAGACCAACTTAAAAATGTGAAGGAATTTTAGACCCCATCGATGAGACCACGATTGATGGGTCGTTGTTTAGTCGACGGACCAGTCCTCCTCCACGCGGCACATCCGTGGTTCTGGTCAGAGCTTGTGCACACGAGGGATACAAAAAATTGTCTAAGTTTTGGTCGACGGTTGGCAAAGACGCACCATCTATCCATACACGGATCGTCGATTGCCTCCCATGAGTGGACACTACCCATGCAGTGTTGGCTCCAACGTGAAAGTGTCCTACTCAAGGTCCCTTGGTTGGTCCTTGGGTAGTCGTACCCAGAAGTTTCAACCACTAATTGACTTAAAAACACATGTTAGCCACCCTTCCACCAATTTTAATGGATTTCCAACTCCTAAAAGCTAGTCAAATAGGCTAAGGCACACTAGTACCTCAATGAACTTGTTTTTTGAACGTCATGGACGTTCTTGGACGTTTTGATTTCTAAAAATCCTAAATGACCTATTTTCATTAAAGTGACTTCTACAACAGTATCAAGACCTCACGTAAATTATGGTAGGTTTTAAGATACATCTTGGATTTTCGAAGTGTTACACTATCCCCCCCCCCTTAGGATATTCGTTGCCGAATGACACCAAAATTCTTTTGAAGGATTGAATAGACTTAAGACAAAAAGCCCAATCAGCAACAATACATAACCACATCCATATCTAAAGGCACAAGAAAATTCAAAACTTCAATTACCACACATAAGGGTCAAATATCACATTATCAGGAATTTCCTTCTCACAACAACAACATGATCTCAACATGCTTTACATGAATCAGTTATGCCAAATTTAAGCCCAACAACATGCTACATATCATTTCATAAAAACACACCATATCAAAATGCACCATATAACTCAAACAAGCCAAAGAGACAAATTTCAAGTTCAAATTCACAACGTCATTTTAAGTCACTATAAAGCTATTTAAAAATGCACATTTTGCAAAATTTTAATATGAATCAAAGAAACTTTATTTCCAGTCATTGATTTCATTATTAGTAACAAATACTATGCTTATATATCAAATAGACGAGGGTAACGGGATTTCTTGTCGACCTCGGCGTTCTATGTTGCACCCTCAAATACGTGATTCTTCCATAACACTTTACGGAACCCACCTCTTTATTTCTCAATTTCATTACTTGGCTATCAAGAATTTGAACCAAAACTTCCTTATAGGAGAGAATATCCTTCACACCAAGACCCTCAATAAAAAGAATAGACTCGTGATCACCAATACACTTTTTAATCATGGAAACATGGAAAACCGGACGAGTCGAATCAAATTCACTAGGATGTTTGAATTCATAGGCAACCCTACCAACCCTTTGCAAGATTTCATATGGACCAACATAACGAGGTCTCAACTTCCCTTTCTTGCCAAATCTACCCACCCCTTTCATAGCAGAAATTTTCAAATACACCTTATCACCTTCTTCAAACTCCAAATCCCTTCTCCTATGATCGCCACAAGACTTTTGCCGACTATAGGCTGTTTGTAACCGCTTCCTTACGATATGAACTTCCTTCGTAGTCTTATAAATCAAATTGGGACCAAGAAGCGAAGGCTCACCCAATTCAAATCATCCAATAGGAGACCTAAACCTCCTACCTTACAAGGCTTCATTGGAATCCATGGAGATGGATAAATGAAAATTATTATTGTAAGCAAACTCCACCAAAGGAAAATGATTATCCAAATTCCCTTTGAAATCAATAATACAAGCCCTAACCATATCCTCAAGAGTTTGAATAGTATGTTCCGCTTGACCATCCATTTGGAGATTAAAAGTGGTAATCAACTTCACCTTAGTACCCAACCCTTCTTGGAATAACTTCCAAAACCTAGATGAGTATTATGCACCCTGATCCGATATGATGGATAATGGTATACCATGGCAACACGCAATCTAATTTACGAATATCCTAGCATAATCTTCCATCGAATAAGTAGACTTGATGATAACAAAATGAGCAAACATCGTCACCCTATCCACAACCACCCATATAGAGTCATATTGCGTTTGAGTCCGAGGAAAACTTACTGCAAAATCCATATTGTTGTCTTCCCACTTCGAAATAGGAACTTGGTTTTCTTGTGTTAAGACACCCGACTTATGATGTTCGGCTTTTACTTGTTTGCAATTTGGACACTTAGAAACAAAATCCGCTATGTCCTTCTTTAAACCTTCCCATTAAATACTTCCCTAAGGTCATGGTACATTTTTATCAAACCCGGATGAATGAAGTAGCGGGACACATGGGCTTTTTCAGGATCTGGTCCCTCAACCCATCTACCTTGGGAACACACAATCTCCCTTGGTACCTCAAAACACCATCCTGCCTTAAGAATAACGACTAATTTAACTTACCAAGAATATATTCTTTCAACTCCACTAATGGTTGATCACGTTGTTGTTTCGACTTCACCTAATCCACTAAAGATGACTCGGAGTTATGATGGACCGTGAAACAATCATTCAGAGAATCTTCAAACCTCACACCCAACCTAGCCAACATATAAACATCTTTACTAGGTCTTTCTTAGCTTAATATATGTGTAACACACTACCCATTGTCATACGACTTAGAGCATCCGCAACCACATTGGTCTTGCCGGATAGAGGACACTCATGTCCTAATCTTTCAACAATTTTAACCATCTTTTTTGTCGGACATTCAACTAATTTTGAGTAAACACATAATGGAGACTCTTATGGTTGGTATAGACATCAACATGGATTCCATACAAGTAATGTCTCCTTATTTTCAAGTCAAACACCACTGCTGCTAATTCAAGGTCATCAGGTTGATAGTTTCTCTCATGCACCTTAAGTTGTCTAGAAGCATAGTCTATAACCTTCCCATATTGCATATGCACACACCCTAAACCGACACGGGATACATCAAAACACACAAAAAACCTCTTTGTACTGTTCGGTAAAATCAACACCGGAGCGGAAGTAAGCCTATCTATCAACATTTGGAAGCTTCTCTCACATGCCTCTGACTACTCAAATTTCATACACTTATGGATAGAGTAGTCATAGTATATGCAATGGACGCAAAACCCTCCACGAATATCAAATAAAACCACGCTAAACCGAAGAACTTCTAATTTCGGTTGGAGTCAATTGTCTAGGCCAATTTTTCACCACCTCTGTATTCCTTGGATAAACCTCAACTCCGTCTCTAGAGATGATATGCCCATGAAATGTCACCGACCTCAACAAAAACTTGCATTTGCTATACTTTGCAAACAATTGATGTTCTTTAAGTACTTGCAACACCACCCTCAAATGGTTCATGCGATCACCCTTATTTTTCGAATATAAAAAGATGTCGTCAATGAATATAATGAAAAATAAATGAGGGTAACTTCAAAACAACCTATTCATTAGGTCCATAAATGTCGCCAGAGCATTAGTGAGACCAAAGAACATTACTAAGAAGATGTAGTGACCATATCTAGTCCGAAATTCTATCTTTGGTATATCCTAAGCTCTAACACTAAATTTGTGATACCCAATCTCAAGTAAATCTTAGAAAAGTAGCTTTCCCCTTGGAGTTGATCAAAAAAGTCATCAAACCGAGGTAGAGGATATTTATTCTTAATTATGACTTTATTGAGTTGGCGGTAATTAATACACATTCTTAAGGACCCATCCTTCTTCTTCCTGCACAAAACCGGAACACCCCATAGAGATATATTAGGTCTAATGAAGCCTTTGTCTAGTAAATCTTTGAGTTGAGCCTTTAACTCTTTCAATTCGGCCGGATCCATCTAATAAAGAGGAATTGTAATGGGATTTGTATCCGATAGCAAATCGATATCAAAATTAATTTCCTGTTTGGGAGGAATACCGGGAATATCATTGGGAAAGACCTGTGGAAATTTACTCACTACAGGTACCAAGTCAATGGTGGAATTTTAGAGTCTAAATCGTGGACTATTACAATATGGTATAGACAACCTTTGGATATCATTTTTCATGCTTTTAGACAAGAGATTATACGACCTATGGGAAAAGAATTTCCCCCCTTCTACTCTACAAGAAGTTCATCTGGATTAAACTTCACTACCCTTGTCCTAAAATCAATAGAGGCAAAGAAAGCATGCAACAAATCCATAACAAATATAATATCAAAATCAAGTATATAAAGTTCTAGTAGTTAAACATAAAAAAATCTATTAGACAACATTATAGGACAATTTATTTACAACCTTTTTGAAACAATCGACTCACCCACAAGAGTGGACACCATAAAAGGTTCATGCAAAATATAGGGCAATGTATCAAAAGCTTTTAGCTATTAGAGGAGTAACAAATAATAGGGTAGATTAGGGATAAAGTAAGGCATATATATCAATAGAGAAGACTTTCAACATACCGGTCACCATGTCCGAAGAAGTCTCTTGCTAACCACTAGAGTGGAGAGCAAAGAAGCGGTTCTTCTTAGGAGAATCACTAGAACCACTTGTATGAGCTTGACCACCCTTCTATTGACCCTTTAAGTTAGGGAAATCCCTAACCTTGTGACCACTCTTTCCACAACCAAAACAATTGCCTGTTCCAACCAAGCAATCATCAAGGTGACCCTTTCCACACTGGGCACATGTAGAATTCTCATTTTGTCAGTTCGCACTCCTTTACTTTTGGGCTCTAGGTTTGGGCATATTATCATCACGAGCCTTAGGGATTTTAGATGGAACTTTATTAGAGAACCTCTTATTCAATCTAGGCTTGTCTTGGATTTCAAGCCTATTCTTTGGAAAACCATTATGAAAAGATCTTGCCCTCTTAACATCTCTACTCTATCTCCTAGCCCTTACCTACTCCACTTGTTGAGCATGCACAATAAGATGAGAAACGTTCATGTTGTCATCTAGCATAGCCGAATAATACTCCTCTTTCAAATGATCAGACACCCTGGTTACGAAGTGGCTCATTTCATATCTACGATCGAAAACCAAAGAAGGAGGATATTTCCACAATTTAGTGAATTTAAAGGAGTATTCAAGCACACTATTACCTTCTTGATGAAGGTTGACGAACTCACCACTTTGGCTTCCCTCATCTCCGTAGCAAAGAACCGATAAAGAAAAGCCCTCTTGAACATTTCCAAGTCACCGGTCAACCCCCTAGAGGCCTATTGTCTCTCCATTGGACATACCAAGTCTGAGCCATATCTTTGAGTTTGTGAGTGGCTAACTCGGCTTTCTCACTAGTAGACAACCCCATAGCACAAAATATCTTGTGGACATAATCAATAAACTCTTGGTGGGTCTTCTTAAAGCTTAAACCTATAGAAAGTAAGAGGTTTCAGTCGAGTTATATCCCTTAGACGGGAAGCCATTGTAGCAACTTGTTGATTTTGATAGGGTACAACATCCGGTTAGCTTGGGCTGTTATAGCTTAGGCTTGAGTAGTGAAGGCTTTGGCTAATTGGAGAAGGAAGCACTCATGTCACCATGTGACAAAGGTGGAGCATTGACCGGATCTTGTGCAACATTAGCATCTTCGTCAAGTGGATGGACTTGATCCCCATGGGAAGGAGCTCCAACATTGGAAATCTCTTCCTCAAGTTTTAATACCACATTCCTTCGAGTATTCATTACCTATAACAAAAAATACAAGGTTTAGGATAAAGAACATAATAAGTATACTTTAAAGGCACCGTATTGAATTTCCATGAAAGAGAGAGTTTTCTAAGCATCCAATAGATTCCTATTCATAAGTGTGGTGCGCTTTACAATTATGAGTACGAATCTACATAGACGTGGTTGAGAGAAACATCAACATCAAACATATTCAACCTCATTCTCTCATACCAAGTTTGTCACATATGGGTTTACCCCCTAGATGTAACCGGTGTCGTCCTCCTCTATGAGGACTAAAAATATCCTCTTAGTTTACATCATTACATCATATATAAAAAATGCGGAAAATTTAGAACTTTTTATTATTTCTACTTTGAGGTTTACATAGACAAATACATACACATAATATATATTTGTATTGAGTATACATAGACCCTTCGTACAGGAAGGTTACATACCTTCAACTATTGTTGCACATAAGTATATAAAACATAACAGAGACATAACAGTCATAATATTTGTCTCTTCTCATAACAATCTAATAAGAATGTAAGAACATAGGCATAGTTCCATACATCAAAGTAAGAATGCCTTACATGACCTATAAAATGTTTCACACTATGATAGAATGAAAGAACCATAGAAGTCTTTAACTACAAAGAAAACTTCATAAGCTAGATAGTGGCATCACCCTCAGAAAATGAGGGCCTACCCTACTTGGATGATCACTTTTACTTTAAGTATGAGACTATATCAAACATATAAGGTAAAATAATGCTAAAACAGACATTTTATCAAAAAATGCCACTGTATTCTTTGAAATCCTTATGCATCATCAAAGGAAAACATAAAAATTAAAAAGGCATATTCATCAAGTCAAAGAAAATAACATGTTTGTCAACAAACTTTAACCCGTAATCTAGTACAACCCTATCATTAAGTAATTACATCACAAGCATGGATAAGAGTTCATCATATCATAATAAAGCCAGACTACTACTAATGAATCCTTATCAAGCAAACAAGTGAAATAGCCAATCAAAGCCCCATAACCTTACTCAGTAAAGTGACCTATCAAGAACCATGACTAATATTCAAATTCACATAACATAACCTTTAAGGATACACAACATTATACTTTTAGTAATATAAACAAATTACATGTTCATAAGAATATCAATCACCATATAATATCATTTACATGTAAAGTCATCATATTATCATCTTTTGCATTCACTATCATATACATATATATTATAAACCTTTTAAAGCTTCCATCAAGGCAAAGTAATGCATGGAATATGTAGAGTCTCATACCCCTACCTAGGATAAGTCAAACATCTCAAGTCACCCTTGTTAGTTTATAAATCATTGCTTCATTTTTAGTTTCGGCAAAACTTGCCTTAACCGACATAGACCACAAGAGTGAAGTGTGGAATCCAGTGTTGTAAAACCTTACACGGATGGAAGTTGGTTTACCAGCCAAAGTAAAACCAAACTTAAACGTATCTTTATAGGTGGATCCACTAGCTAGTCTTCCTATGGGGGTAATATAATTCAAGAACTAAGAGATAGGTATACTCTCTCTACATACTACTTTGCAATTGGGGCCTCCTATCATGGGAATCCATTGGATGAGTATTCCTCTTTGGGAAGTCAACACCACATGTAGAACTATAGGGTGAATCTTCCTCTTTGGGAAGTCATCACCTTACATTGTCAAGTTCAATCGGTGCTAATGTAAGTCCCTTTATTGAAATGTCTTTAGTTTCTTTATTAATCATCATATCTTAATTTATGTCATTGGGTATAATTATATCTCAATAAGAATTGCATTAGTATAGTCCTTTCAATACAATTCATATAAGTATGGTTAACACATTGCATATCACTGCATAATAAGGCACATTGGCAAGCATCACCATTAGTATAACATTTACATCTTAATCAACCTCAAAAAAATAGTTAAGACATTTAAATTCAATATCATACAAACCCTATCAATCCTAATACAAGGTATACTCCAAAACAACATCATGATTCAATCACAAGTAATCATAAATTGATGTAAAGAATAGGGATTATAAGACTTACAAAGCCCCTTTCATAATTCATCACCAAGTTCTTCCCATCAACACTTACTTCAACCCAATTATCTCATAAAATCATCATAATTCAATAACAAACATGAAAACAAGGCTAGGAGAATTACTTTATCACAATTCAATACTAGGTCATAGCTTAAGACAAGATACTTAGGTCAATTCACAATGTACTTTTTCACCTAGAATCACCTTCTCAATAACTAACATGAAAGACTAAAATGCACTCCAATTGATGATGATTACTGTAACAACATAATGTAGTAGTAATTCAACCAACAACCAAGTCAATTGAATCAAATACACCCTAATTCATCTCATTATCAAACGTAGGGTTAAGGGTTAAGGCTCATAATCTACAAACTAGACCAAACAATCAATATATATAATAATTAATTTAGAGTAAGTGTTATTATATTCATATTATTTTAAAGAAACCATAAACAAATCAATTCATAACATTATAATTGAGATGGGGAAGAACCCACATAAAAAATCATCTTTTGAAAATACTTTGAAGGAACCCTTTGAGGAAAGATGTCTAAAATGTGAATTAGATCCCTTACCTCGTAGTTTGATGAATAAATGATGGTGAAATCGCTCGTTTACATCCCCAAAACCTCCCCCTAGCTTGGTCATCAATGGTGTCTTCCAATAGAAAGAGAAAGAAGAGAGAAGGAAGAGAGTTTTCTTTTAAGACTTGTAATTAGACTAATGGGGTTGGGGTCTTTATATGAGGGGTTAATTAAGTTAATTTGTCTTACTTACTCCCTAAATAACAATCACACCCATTATTTAATTAGTTAAGACCAACTGAAAAATATTTAGGACTTTCATACCCCATCGATAAGACCACGGTCGATGGATAATTGGTCAGTCGACGGACCAGCCCTCCTCTGTGCTGCACATCTGTATTTCTAGTAAGAGGCTTGTGATGGCGAGGGCTCCAACAATTTGTATAAGGGTTGATCGAAGGTTGGAAATGATGCCCCATCGATCCATAGATGGATCGTCCATTGCCTCTCGTTGGTGCACACTGCCCATGAAGGGTTTACTCCAACATGCAAGGTTCCTCCTAAAGGGCCCTTATTTGATCCTTAGGGAGTCTTTCAAGGAAATTTCAACAACGAATAAACTTAATCACATGTTAGACACCCTTCCACAAATTTTCAAGGATTTCGACTCCTAAAAGCTAGTCAAAGAGGCTAAGGAACACTAGTACCCCATGTACTCATTTTCCGAACGCCATGAACTTTTTGGTTTTGAAACTTCTAAAATGAACTATTTTCAGTAAAATGAATATTACAACAATGTCTAGACGTTATGTCAATTATGTTAGGTTTTAAGCCACGCCTTTGATTTTTGAAGTGTTACATGAAATTCCTAGGTAAACCAAACTATAAGGTTCACCCATCATTCGAGGACGAATGATAATAATTGGGAGAGGATGTAAAACACCGTTGTTTACATGTACTATTTCCATGTATATATCGCCACAAAAAAGTCGTCTGGTATAGTTATAGAACTCGGTTTAATAGGCGACTGAAACAATCAATATGTTTTAAAGTGTAATTCCCGTGCCCTTTCACATATATATACGGAATAGCTAACTCAAAAGAAATTCAACTAGATATAGTAAAAAGGTGGTATCAATGTAAAATGCAAAGTGGTAGCTGTGTGGATTTAAGGTTATGGACTTGTATAGAAAACTAAGATGGGAAAATGGTGTAAAATTTTATTGAGGTCTTGCTATAAAACTCTGCTAGAGGTGCCAAGTGATGATGCACCTACTTAGAATTTAGTGGGACTGCATTTTAAGTGAAAAGGGCAAGTAGGTGAATGCACTAATTAGAATAGTTGACATGAAATTTAAATTCAAAGACCAAATAGGTGATGCACTTACACTGAGAATAGTGGATGAATTACGTGAAAAGACCAAGAGCTGATGCAACTACTTAAAAAAATCGTTGTTAGGAAAAATTGATGGTGGTGAGAACCTGCTTTCATAATGTAAAGGACCATATTATTTTTTCCTAACTTATTAAAGGGAATACGTCCAAAAAAGAGCCTCAAAATCATCAAAATTATCATATATCCTTCATATCACTTATTCTCTAGAAAATTACTCCTAAGGAAAGCCATGGAGGCTCAAAAAGTACTGGACTATAACTTCACTATTAAAATCTAAAGCAAAGCCATTGTTTAGAAAAGTACAAGTTGGTAGAACATCTCCCATATTAAGTGACACGAATGGGAAGCACCCCTAAAAGTAACACTGCGTAATTGACCTCATGTCTTATACAAGTTCATAGTTATCATTCATACGCATTGTCATAGGTAAATACTGGACATGTAAAATATTCATAGCACCATTCATATGTTAGAAACAATCCCACTTCATATATAATATATATATATATATATATAGATCTATATATATATATTATAATCTCGTATTATATATATCTATATATAGATCTATAGTAAAGTACATCTTTACACTGATAGGATCTTTGTCATCCGAGACTCAACATCATAAGAGTAAATTAGGGAAATGGCCCTTATAACATAAACATAAACTTTATAATTACAAGACTTTACAGGTAAACCAAAGTGGACATCGGACATCCTTAAAATCGATTGTAATGATTCCCTTTGCTTGATTTGGGAAAACAATCAATCCTCTCAATCATATAGATATCCCTTTTAAGATCCATAACCTATTTTTTCATAAAAAAAGTACCCAAGAAGGAGTTTAGTACAAGATGAAATAGTATCGCAAAAATGGCAAACAACATGCTATTTACAAAAGGGACAGTTTTGTTGAACATCATACTTCGTTGCCATTTTGAGGAAAATCTTCATAAACCAGTTATAAAATAGAATTATATCAATTTACATACCGCATAAAGATAATTCAATGGTCATCAATCATATAAATCGCATATTGCATTTATGGCATTTAGATCAAAATTACAGTAAGCTATTTTCTTCTTTAAAGTGAGTTTATATCGTTATACGTAAATCCTTTTCTATTAATTCTTATTCCCCCCACAAATAACACTCTAGGTATAATGGTGCAATGATTCACCTAAGGCCCACAAGGATGGTCATACCCATACAATATCATAAAACAAACACATACAATCATATAAATATAGCACACAACACAAGAAACCTTCAAGTCAAGACTAAAGGGGGACATTACAGTGGAACTTTTCATTTTGCCCATATACTAATGTCACTTCCATAGAACCTTATGAGGACCTTACTTAAATACCAACATAAGGTCTTTACTTGTGCAATGTACAGTGAAAGCCCCCTATAAATCACACATGACTAGAAACATCATGAGACCAAAGACTTAATACCAATTCACTACATATACATAGCAAGTGAAGACAACTTCATCATAAACAAGGCACAGACCTTCATTACATATCTAAGAATACCTTACATAGTGCTATAATAACAAGACTCATGCACATAGATCCGTTGGACTATACAGGCAATCATCTTCGTAACAGTGCCAATTACTACCCATGCCATGCATAGGAACATAAACATAGTCACATGCTTAGAAAACCTTCCTAGGAATTCCCACAAGATCCACTTGTGCAATGCCATTAGGTGAAGTTTTTTGGTTTTTTTTTTTTTTTTTCCCCATACCCCACCTACATTAAGCAACAACCCTTAGGTTATCCTAGTTGGGGTCCTTTACTTTACTTCCATTGTCCGTTTTCATTTAGGTAAACTAATGCTAAACCAATACTAAGACCATGGAGGCTAAAACATGGAATTTGGTTTTGTAGAGCTTAAGTGATCTATTTCACCAAAAGTATAAACATTAACACATGCTAGCATACCTAAGTGAAGTACACTTGCTAGATCCTATGTGGGCAAGACGAGTTAAATTAGTTAATGGAACTGAGGTATATGTTGAAACCATTCGTTTTTGACCAAATGGACATGTAGGTATCCACTATGGACACATCGTCATTTGCCCTTTAGATTATGGGCTAACAACATCGGGAGTTTCTTCCGGTGACCTACATTCCTCCAATGGAAGGGACACCCCAATTTCATGTTCACTCGGTGGGTGTTGAAGCTAAGCTCTCTTTGATGCAAATGCCTTTATGAACATTTCTTATAAAAACATCGGCTTTGGGAGATTGACTCCCGATATGATTAGCTCATAGGTCATAGATGAGAGTTCATCAACCTTATTCATGTAAGAAACCCTTTCACATTGACATAGCATGTGTAAGCAGCTAGCTAGTTTATGGTACACTGGAGCACACCTTTCAAGGCCCCTCCATCGACTAGATCTTTATACATGAGTGTGTGTGTGTACTTATATGTGAGAAATCCTTTCACTTAACACATTAAGGTCACATAACACATTAAGGTCACACATGTTCATATATCAATGCATAAGTCTATAGGTGTAACTATATGAACAATCCTTTCATATCAACACCTTAAGACACTACGCACATTCATATTTTCATCATCTCATATAATTATGATCATAACATATAATTCATATTCATAACATGTTCATACTTTCTTATGCATATACACAAAAGACCAACCTAGGAATTATCCTATCAAGGTACACATGTGCAATGCATAGACAAGGTCCCATACCCTTTCCCATACTAGTACACCTATCTAGTCATCTTAGCGAATGATACATCATAGAATAGATAGCATAACATAAGACACATTTATTCAAGACTTACAAGGTCATTTACAGTAAGCTCTAGTCAATATGCACTCATATTAATTTTACTTCACATATCATTTAAAGTATAATAAAACTTTATCATAGGAATCACCTAGTCAAACTCCAAAATAGTCATACAAATACTTGTAACATGAGAAATGCAACCTAGATCATAGCTAGAATAGAAAACTAGGTAAAAGCTTCACATAGCGTGATCATCACCAACAGATATGCATAGTATAATTGCCTTCAAGGACATTATTGCATCACATATATATTTACAATAAAGTAAACACCGCCACCATAAGTGGACCATACCACACAATGCAATACAAGGCTCTATTGATTAACAATACTATAAGATTGTAGAGAAGCAGGGCAATAGAGTGATTCTTACCAATCCTTTAGCCTTTGGTCATCATTGATAAATACTAATATATCATCAACAATTCAAGTATAGGGAATTAACTTCAAGTATCTCTTCATAGACGAAATCATACATTCACCCTATAAAGTCTATGTTACAGTGAATACCAAGCTATAACAAGTAGAGATCAAGTTCTTCAAGTATCAACACACATTGGGAAAAAACAGATAATCCCTTATCATAAAACATTATAGCCAGTAGATAACTTAAAATTATTCATATATGAGGTCATGTTCAAGCTACTATAAGATTGTGCTGCTAATATCTACACTACATCATCAATTCACTACCAAGTAGTGAAACATAGATCACAAACCAATCTCCCTTAAATTGATCATCAATTATCCATACTCACAATTCATCAACAATACACATATAAGGCATTATATAAAGAGACCATAACATAAACAAGATCCTACTATAATTGCTGAGAAATCGAGATTATAGTGATCATGTAGAAGAACATATGCAAGTTTTTCAAACCATCAAGACTTGATCGACATGGATCAGTCCTCAACAATTATTAACCATCAATATACAATATATACATTATATATAAGCAATTCAATATTCTAGAATCATAATTCAATAAATAAAAAGTCACGATCACAATGCCCATACACAGGCTAAATCGAGAGTTGAAGGGGACATGGGTTCATCATGCAATTGGATTGAAATCCATGTTACAATCATCATGTTAATATCTATTTATCATTATTAAGCCTTTGAAAACGTTTTGAGAAACAACCCATGGCTAGATTGAAGAAGAATAAATTTGATCACGAAACTTCTTTCAAAAACATTTAGAGGGACTATCTAGATGGAAGATTAACAAGAGATGAAGGATCACCATACCTAAACGTAGAAAAAAACCTCTAAAACTTATTGAAGAACCCATGGAAATCCAAACTCCAAGCTGTTCTTGAGCTTCACCTTCAATAGAGGTTCTAAAGAGAATATTTTGTTGAGGTAAATCTAAATTGTGGGAATCGAATTGGGAATGGGGTTGTCACATTTTTTATCATTTAAATATAGTCATAAAATAACCAAAAAACCATGCAGGGTCAGGTTAGAATGCGGGGTCAATTTTTCAGTCACCCCTTTAATGAAACAGTGTGCAGGCTGCAGTTTGCAGGCACCATCGATGGGCACAAACGACACACAGTAGGTCTATCCACGGACCATACTGCATGCAATCGTTTGGGCCCGAGGCTTTACAACAGCCTTAAGGCATCACCAGGATAAGTTTCGATCGAAGCCTCACCATAGACAGACCATTGGGGCACTAACGAGCCGTCCTTTTGATATCGATTGACAACTGAAAACGGCAGGCTTGTGTCGACACCTTGGTCCTCCTTGAGGGCCTTTGCAGGACCCTGGGGGGTCGTTACCCGGAAGTGCCAAGATTAAAATTGATACATTAAAAGTCAAGTACTATTCCAGATCAGTTTCCCAAAACAAATACTCACAATTGTCCATACATTCTAGGCACAATAAGACACACACTGCACGTTCTAAGGGCTAACTTTCAAAAGTCTTGAGACAATTGGATTCCAAAACTTCATTAAACTCAAACATACTGACATAAACATCATTATAACTCATATAAGTACCTCATAAGCTCATGAAACACACATAATCACATTAAAACATATAAGGCCCCTTTGGTGACTAGTCATCAAATGTCTTGGTCGTCCCTTGATATTTGACTCCAACAGATACAAGTCCAACCATGCTTGCTTATGAAAAAACACTCATCAAAAATTTCAATTCAAGAATGATTGGAGCATGTGATAATATAGAAACCCTAACTCATTTTGGAGGTCTTACATGATGGAATTCAAGTGAATAATATGATTTAGCATCAAGGTAAGTGAGAGAGGAAAACCTAAACCTTGAAGAATCCCAGTCTTGGCAAGTGAGGTTTCTGTATAACAACGTAATATGTGCAAATTTTCATTCCTCTCTTGTTCTTCCATTAATTGTAGAAGTTTGTATTTGTTAATGAACTGAGGCGTGTTGCCTCTATATGGTGTGATCTTGATGAATGTTCAGGAAGGAGTTGCTTGTTGGAAAATACATGGAGTAGATTCCCCTTAAATTTTGATTGTGAGCTTGTTTTGAGAATATTATGTTACTTGGAATTCATGGGATGTTGTTCGGAAGTCATGATTTCATATTGCTATTTCCAAATTGTGGGGCTTACGAACTGTTTTGTGTAACGTAAAATAAGGGTGATATATTAATATGTGCAGAAAAGTCATGGGAACTAGTTAGTGAATTGAACATTAAAAAGTTTATATATATGAAACTTAATTGGGTGTTACATAATCTTACTTCCTGCCATACATTTATTTTTTTTTTTTACTATTTTCAAATGTGTGAAGCCAGGTGTCGAAAGACCTTTAAAAGGCTTGTAAGAAACAAAATATAGAGGGATTGGTGGGAAGAAGAATATCCTTGATGGTATCAATTACAGATTTATTGCCAAGTACTCTTTTGATCTTGATCAAGTAGCCCAAATTCATTGATTAACTACTAATATTAGTTTGTATTATTTACTCCATTATAGATAAATAATCTGAAAGGAGGATGGTAAACTCATTGTAATAACCATTATTGTGCAACAAGTATGTAAGGATATCCGATTTCCTATTTCTATAGAATGAATCAAACACTTGTACGCTTTCTAAGTTTCCTTGGAAGTGACTGATCCATAAATGCAGTTCGTACTCCCTAGAGCATGAAAGTGAGCACTCTAATATGAGTTTGTTACTAAATATGTGTGGGTTTACTCTACCAGGTGTTAGCATGCAAGGTTTAAAAAATTTTCATTGTTCAAGTACACGGCGACGTATTCTCATATAAAAAGTCAAAGTGATCAATGATTACACATGGTTACACATGTTATGGATGGGATAATGTATTCCCAATCTGCCAACTTGCTTCAATAGTCTATCCAATATATATGCAATCTTTTCACATGTCAGAGTTCTTGTATTAGTTATCACTACCGATTGTGTGACTAATTGTCCACCTCACAAGATGTCTACTTTGTCTACTGTACACTTATATGTACTTACTTTGAATATGTATCGTTCCTTAATTTGAAATTGTCCACATTCTTCCTTAGTTCCAAATTCATGTATACCTTGTATTTTTATTAGTTCGTGAGTATTTGGATATCATATAGAGTTCAATTCTCTTGGCAGAAAGTTATATGTAAGATTTGGTATGTTCTTCAATTTGAAATGTTAAAATTCTTACTGAGGCATAGAAGCTCTTAAGTATTACATTGGTGTCACATTTTGATCCTACGTTATTCTCATTATAGAAAGTCCATATTCATATGTCTTCAACTTAACAATGATTATGACCACCAAAAACATCAATCGAAAAAGAGTTACGACTATCCAAAGAAAAATATCAAAAGGGTTATGAATATCAAACAACAATCTAAAAGAATAAAGAATATAACTGAAGATATTGTATAAATATGGGTGGCAACAAAGGCGCAAATAGCTAGCATGGGTCGATCCCAATGTAGAAGAAGCGGGGGAAATGTTCAGGTCGTGAAATCTAGCATAGAGTTTTTGATCGCGATTGGCTGGAAAGGTGTTGCAGCTAGGGGCGAGCGGCCTAGCATGGGTCGATACAAATTTATGGAATTATGAAGACAAACATCCCAGGGGTTAAACCCCTAACAGGGGTCATCCGCTCCTACATTATCTGTGGTCAGTGTATCCTATGGCTTTAAAAATTATAACACACAGAAAAGAAAGAAAGAATGGAACATACATTAATTCCAAAGGGTAGGAAGGTGGTCTCTTAATCCTTATATATCTGGAATTGTTTCACTTAATCTCTCATTTTACTTATGGTTGTATTATGCATTACATATTAATTATTCCTTTGTACTGACATTCCTTATTAGGGACATTGCATTTCATGTGGTAGGTATAAGTACTCAAATAGTAGATCTCTCCAATAGAAGCACATCATGCTTAGCGGTTATTTAAGAGATCCAGGTTGATTCAGGGTTTGTCGATTAATAACTATGTGTATTTTCATAGTGGTACCGTCATGGATCCCATTAGAGTCTTTGTAGACATTTTAAATCTATCAGATGTATCTATAGCTTCATTTGTCACATGTATTAGTTCAGCTAGTAAACATGTGTTGTATATGAAACTTCTCATCAGTAAATCTATCTGCATTGTAGTTTACTTTGTCAACATAGGTAATTTGTAAATCATGTGTACATATGGTACTTGTCCGCCTCACTTAGTGTTGGGGTGTGACTTCACTAAACACATGTAATAATAATTGAAGTAAAGAATAGAGATCATAAGACTTACCCCAATCTCCTTTAGAACAATCATCCAAGGTTTTACCATCAACCATTAGATTCTACCCAATAATGGGTGTTATATGATCACACTATAGTAATTTAGACAATAATGAAATCAAATTGAAATCTACCACATCAAGTTATCCCGAGTTCTAGCTTAGGGTTAGGGAGTTGGGTCAATTTTCATGATATACTTTAACAAACGAGGTTAAGATGCAAGACTATCATAATATATCATTATTTATAATCAATAATCAAAACTAAAGGAAACCATAAACAAAGGATTGAAAAACATAAATAGTAGATAGAAGAAAAACCCCTGAAACTCATCCTTGTTAAATCAATTTAGGGATACCCTTTGGGGAAAGAATCCCAAAGGTTAAAGAAGTATCATGCCTTTTTGATTGATGAAGATTTATTAAAAAATTATTCTTGTTGCTGTTCTAGAAGCCTCCTTTGCTTTGTCTTCTATGGAGTTCCTTTTGGAGAGAGAAAGAACAGAATGAAGAACAATTGTGTTTTGGGAATTATGAGACTTGGGTAAGTTTAATTAGGATTCGGTCTTTCTATAAATCACTATTTAACTTAATTAGACCTCCCTTAACCCCTAACTAATTAACTAACCACCTAATAAATTAATTAGACTAACTTGAAATATGACAACAAAATAGTGACCTAACATACGAGACCCTGACCTACGGGCCGTAGGTCAATCAAAGGCTAGTGTCCCTTCCATTCTGTATATCCGTCATTTTGGTTAGAGACTTCAAAAAATGACCCCTTCACGAAAATGAATAAGTTCCCATCAACAGTGGCAATCGAAGCCCCGTTGATTGGACCATTCCTCGTCGCCTGCAAGTCGTCGATGGCTACTATCAAAAACAGCTATTAGTCCTCCTCAAGAACCATTTGGATGGTCCTTGGGGATTCGTAGCTGAAATTCTCGACTATAAACCAACTCTAATACGAGTTAGACACCCTCTCACTAAATTTCATCATTTTCTAACTCTTAAAACCTTGCCAAATAGATTAAGGCACGCTAGCACCTCTTGAACTAGTTTAAGGAAATCATGGATGTTTCTTGATGTTTTGATTCCTAAAACCTCCTTTATTACTTATATACATTCTATTTTACCTTAAAATTGTGGTACAACTCTAAGACTCTCATGTTAAGCTCTAGATTAGGCTTTAGACTTTCGTAGTCTTACACGGTGCTAGGCTCTAACATCCTTTTTAATATATTTAAGCCTTTAATCAATGTTAGTTCATAAAGAAGGATTTAGGAGCTTTATCCTTAATACATCATATAGCTCAAAGGTTTCAAATATGTGAATGTCCTTTCACATAATTCTACTATTCATACATCATGTGTGTGTGCATACATGTGTGAGATCTACCTTCACATAAACCCTTGAGACACATGCTCAAACTCAAAATCATATACTTTTTTATATATAGAAATAGGTAATGCTGCATGGAGAACTAGATTTTTCTTAATCATCCTGACTATTATTTTTATTCATAAACATTGAATTGAAGCTGTGGTAACAGTGGTCAACATTATCACGTAATGGCTAAACAAACATTGGGAATTCCACCCTCTCAGGATAACACCACATGTGCAAAATTTTGCAAGTCTCAAGTCATACACATAGAGATAGTATTAAGTTATAGACTAAACACACTCTACATTACTTTCATAGGAGACAGAGACTAATTCAATATTAGAATTAATACTCCTAGATACTTTGATCACACATTAATATAGGGTTCATATAGGTGAGCGTCATGCTACAAGAGTATTCATCATCATTAGCCATATACACCACATCTAACAACATGATCATCACATATACACAACATCATGCAGACACTCAAATCATGCATTACTGTGGAAGACTATGCATATAACTTCACATAACATCAATTCACTTAGCCATAATACTAGACTCAAGGATACACCCTTCAACTTCCTAAACATTGAAATCATCATATAAATTCATCTTGATTCTAATGCCTTGAAGTCCATGATCATAACGTAAAGATGTACAAGAATTTAAACACCACCACCATAAGTGGACCATTCCTATCAACACAATTCATTATGCATTCTAAGATAATAAAGGAAAAATAGGTCAAATACCATAATCGCCAAGTTAATGACATCAGATCAATTTCCTTATATCATAATCAATTGATATAGATAAGACTAGCATTAATCAATATACTACAATCTAATAACAATTAAATCATAATTTAATCAAGATCACAAGATCCATAACATATCATATTTTGAGAGGATAAAGAGATGATGAGTTCTTCATGAATTGGATTAAAATCCTGCTAAAAGCATAGATTGATCACATATTTACCATTAGAATGCTTTTCAAATAACATTAACAATGAACCGATGGCAAGATTGAAAGATGAGATTTTTGACTTTAGAATCATGTCTGAAAAAGCTTTGACAGGACTACTTAGATGAATGGTTACTAAAGAAGAAGGATTGCCATAACTTCTACATTATAAGGCCCACGAAAATTTGACAAGAAAGCTCCAACTATCCGCCTCCAAACCTTGTTCTTGATCTTAGTCTCTAATGTAGGTTTGAGAGAATTTTGAAGAGAATAGAATTCTGGTGATTTTGATTTCCTAATGGGTGTTGGAGTTTTGACTTCTCAAAGGGCTTAAATAGGTCATAAAAATAGTTTATAACCAGCTCCAAAAGTTACCAAAATTCCCCCATACTTATTTGTACTTTTAGACATGTCAAACTTGATTTTAAAACGACCCAACAGAATCAAAGAAGTGGCCGCGCGAAACAAAGGAAGACCCAAATCTTGCCTCCCATAATTTTTGAGGCAGTGATCCTTGTGTTGGTCGTGCGACCCACAGGAAAACCAAGTTCCAGGTGCGCGACGTGTGAGTGGCTCCACTTCTTGTTGCTGCACGCTGCCTTGGGCAGCTTCCTTTGGGTCCTCCTAGGGGTCCCTTAGGGTTGTCCTCGGGGATTCCTTCCCGTATGTTTTGACCCTTGACATGTTTATTAGGATTCTAGTGTCACCTCTAGTGTTATAGACTCCAAACAGCACATATAAACAAGGTAAACATACAAGGACATACTACGTAAAGATTAACTTACGAACGTCTTGGACGTTCTTGGATGTTTGACCTCAAAACCTCTTCAAATCAACTATACGTGTTGTAAAACAATTTATTTACATGTTAATAACCTTTTTAGACACATGTTAGGCTCTAGATACCTTATTTCATTTTGAGGGTCTTGACAATATCCCCCACTTGGGAACATTCGTCCTCGAATTACACATGGAACTTTTAAAACACACTCAAGGACTCAAGGACCCAATGAACCGTAAAGCAGCGCACAACGTTAAACATAAAATAACACATTAGTCAATGACACGCAATATACAAATGAAGACAATTTATTCGTCAGAAAATGAATAGCAAATAATTCAAAATATTGACTACTCCTACAATTATTTCCATGTTTACATCCTTTCTCATACTCATTGCCATTTGGAGGAACTAACTTCTCCAAATTTAGGCATTTTGATTATTTCTTCATAAGGTCAAAAATACAATGGATTTCAAATACATACTAGGCATAATCCCTACTTCAACTCACGAGAAAGTTAAGCAATTTATTTAGTTTCACAAAATCATGACTAATGTACGTCAACTACAATCTTATAGTCTAACATAATACCATCAATGTAATACGTAACAGTACAATAGTTAACTTTTGTTCAAGGTGGGACTACCTGTTCCTAGTCAAAACATAAACTAAAAATCCCTCTTAGCCGGTTCTTTCTTTCTCCAGGCAACTGACTAATATACCTCTGTATAGTGTTCCTTTTTAAATAAAAATATAGAGTGTCACAATAACAGGAATGCACAAAGGTGAATTCATTTTAAGGAGGATTTCATTACTCCAACCCACATTATGATCAGAATGTCTTCCTTATGAAGTAAAAATGGCAACACACACCACACACATCACAACAATAGGAAGAGAGTTCATGCAAATTTTGACTTTTTTTACATGACTATCTAGCCTTTCAAAAAACTACTCATTTTGAAATTTGTACAAAACTCAAAGGACATTTGCTAGACACACCATGTTACACCCTAAAAATGAGATAGGTTTAATAAGAGCCCAACCCATTGGTTATGAGTTTATTAAGTCCTGAAATGACTAATAATAGTGTTTAGAGGCAGTGTGTGAAGTTTGAGGGAGTTTGGAAGTAAAACGCTGATAGGTTTCATTAAGGATGGGAGAAGTTGTACGAGATATAAAACTTTTAGAATGACTTTAAATTGGTAAACCCATCTATATAGAGTGAAAACGTCCAGGTACGACCCCCAAGGATCTCCCTAGAGGTCCACTAAGGTACCCCAAACTTGGCCAAGCAAGCTGCCAAAGCAACAACCAAAATGTTCGTGGATGAAATAGGTCTGCATCGCGGACTTTATGGTTCTTTGGTAAAAAATCATTCTGCCTCGTGGGAACAAGTAAGAATCCAATGTCCCGGAATTTATTTTTGAAAATCATATGGGAGAAGCTTCGCGTCATGGACTTGTTTCGGAGGAAAAATCCATATATTTAAGTTAAGTTAGACTTGTCTAAAAGTGTCCAGATGATATAGGTGCAGTTTTGGTATTTGGGAAGTTGGTTAAAATGTTTTTAGGTCCTTTATAACCCCTTTCTCAACCAAAACCAATAACCAATAAGAAAAAAGAAATCAAAACAGTTCTCCCTAAAAGTTCTCCCAAAACCACCATTGAAGAAGAAGAGAAATTGCAGTATCTTTTAGGAAAAATTGATCAAGGTTTCAAGATGGGTTTAAGGTCCTAACATAAGTTATGTGAAAATTATTAATTCATGTATTCTTCTATCCATGAAGCCCCCCTATTTTTCCTTCAAATGTGTATTCAAAAAACCCTATTAAGAGAGGATTGTGATTTCTTTGTGGGTAAGCCTTGATTGTGATCCCAATCTAGTGGGTAGCATTCAATGATGCTTCTATGATGATTATATACAATTTTATGGAGTTTTTCATGGTGAATTATAGTAATTTAATTTTAAGGTGATCATGGTGATCTTATGCCATTAGAGACTAGATGAAGGAATTATGTTGATTCTTCTTAACTTGATTTAATTCTATATTAATTGATCATAATCGAATAATCTAAGTAATGTATTGGAACTAGGTTTTTGAATTGGGCTTGTGGTGATTGAATGGGACCATAAAGTGTGAATTATGCTATATTAACCTGTTTGAAAGAAGGTGAGAAGAGCAAGGCTAGAAGGCTCTATAACTCCCTATGCATGAAGATAGAGTGAATTTATGAATAATGACCTTAGGATGGTTTTTTGATGTGAGATTAGGATTACTGATCATGATTCAAAGTGACTAGCAATTCAATGAGCAGGGAGGAGCGAGAACTGTCAGGACATTCATGAGGAGACGGTGGGCAAGGCTTGAAAATTGTAAATCTTTGAGTATTAGTTTACTCAAGTGGATATGGCAAAGTGAGACGAATAGTCTATGCAAGTTCCAGACTCAAGTTGCAAAGGAGAGCCACCACCTAGTAGGTTTGGTGATTTCTATTTGGTCCATTTGAGGGTCTCAATGAAGGCCGGACGTTCCTTCACGAGTCAAGTCAAGGTATTACTAGTTGAGATTCTCGCATATCCATGAAAAAAAAAAAAACTTACGAATGCTTGAGATGTATCTCGTAGTGTTCATAAGTAATGAATAAAATTACACTTCCAAAGGGGTGGTATCTCCTAGTGTTCGTAATGTATGAATTAAACGTAAACTGCCCAAGGGGTTTATCTCATAGTGTCAGTATGTAAGAGATTCAGGAATACATTAAAAGTTATCTCGTAGGACCATTCTGATTTATTATAAACCTAGACATACTTAAAGAAGTATCTCAGAGTGGTCATAAGATAAATAAAAGGTCCAGGCTCAAAATGAATGAGAATAAAGAAAGGATTCGAAGAGTAGTACCTTGCATAATGTGTTATAAGGCATCATTAAACTTCAGTTGTGCACAGGTATAACTAGGGTCCCAATGAAGTGGAGATGAGATAGGATTGGAATTGAGTTGGCTTTGCCTAGTATAGTGACTAATATGAGAGAATCTTAGTAGATGAAGAAGTAATAAAGGAGGCTTGGGGAGTGAAGGATGTTAAGGATGGATTTCAAGATACGCCTTAGTAAGTAGGGTGGTGCAGGCTGCTTATGTACATGCACAAGATATTTTTATAGAACATAAAAGAGTTATAGTATCTGTAGTATGAATACATAGGGTGTTAATTATGGATGAGTGGATCCGGAAAAGTATGACCAAAAGATGGTACTTAGCTTTGTGTATGTGGGGATGCTACCTTAGGGCCCTTGCAAAAAGAATACTTAGAGGTAGCCTTGTGGGATAGTTCACTGAGTAATAATGACAAAGTATGTATGAAAATGGTTATATGATTTATGATGCTTTATTAAGTATCTAATAGTCATGTTATGCTTATGCTTTTATATCTTATGATTATGTCTATTATTGACTAAACCCTTTGAGATACCTTATGTTTGGTATGATAGTTTCCATACTTAATAAATATTGTACAAAGTCATATTGACTTCATGTTGTCCATGTAGGGTATTGAGAAGATTGAGTTGCTTGAAGTGCAGAGTTCCAAGGTTTCCAAGAAGAGAAGAAGTGGTGAGTCCTCATAGCTTCGCGGATGAATCTTTATGTTCCCTTATGTCTTTCTTTATGTTTTAAACTTTATGTGGGCTGCATCCCCAAAGTTTCATTCAGTCAAAGTTAATTGTTTTTGAGCATCAATGTGATAGAGATGTACCGTTTTATGAAATGACCATTTGCCGTTTATTGTTAAAGAATGTTTTAAAATTCCTCATTTATTTTTTGTGCTGCATGACGTTATGAAAATGATGTCAAGTGTTGTTCTACCTGCAAGAGGTCGATCACGACTGTGTTGTGACTTGAGGGTTCCATAACTCTAGGAGTTGTAGTTGTGCGGTCGTGACAGTTGGTATCAGAGCAAAAGTATCATGAAAATTGATTAGGATATTCAAAACCACCATCTAGTAGAGTCTTATTATCGGGGTGAATCCCGACACATCGATGAGTAGGGACGCTTTTTTCGTTTAGGAAGTTCAAATTCTTCTGTCTTCAAGTTGTTCCATAGATTTTGGCTTTAGTAGCCTTTTTTCTAATGTTTGCCTATGATTTTGTAGGTTATTGCTAATACTAGGGCTAATGCAATAAGGGAAGGAGATGGGAAAGGGGAGAAAGAGATTCATCCCCAAGTTCAAGAGCAATTCCCTCCCCTAAATTCAAGAGCCAGTTCCTACTAAAGTTCCTAATGACCCTCCAGTAGGGAATGCAATGTTTGAGGAATTTAGGGCTTCTATGAATTTGTTGGATCAAGCCTTAACGACACAAGCTATTAGAGCAGAGGTGGCTCCAGCTAATCATATAAGAGGAACGGATGGTACTAGAGTAAGGGAGTTCTTAGGAATGAATCCACCGGAGTTCTATGGCTACAAAGTTGATGAAGATCCAAATGGTTTTACACATATGGTGCATAAAGTGATTCATCAGGGAGTGTCCTGCCATCAAAAAAGGAATAATGGATGCACTATCAATTTAAAGATGTTGCCCAAATTATATGAACAATGGACGGATAGTAGGCCTTGAGGAGCGGGTGGGTGTTACAGATGTGGGGAGACTTTTGTAGTAGTTCCCTATGATGGTATTTCCTAGGGAATTGGAAGAATCTAAGGTCGAAGGTTTATGAACCTCAATAAAGTGTGAATGGCGTTACAGAAATGCGTTTGGAAATCACGGTTATTCTCAGTAGGCTCCAAGTTAGGTAACAAAACCCTACACACGGATTAATAAGGTTCATGATCGGAAGTGTTCGATATGTTAGTAGAAGAGTGTGTACAACCATGCTGGGATGATATCGCATCTCCAGCTTATTGTGTTCCTCAAATAGAGAGTCAAAAACTTACGGAAGGAGAGGGATAGAGAAAAGAAGAGGTCTAGGTTTGAAGGTGATAAGTTTTTTCATGCTAAGTCTGAAGGACAAGATAGGCCTAGAACTAAGACAAGTTATTCCAGCCATAATTCTTCCAACACCTCTAATGTTAATAAGGATAATAGTAGTGGGTCTTCCAGATTTACTTGCTCCAAGTGTGGAAGGAGTCACTATGGTAAGTTCCTAGATGGCAAGGATAGTTGCTTTGGGTGTGGGAAGGTATGGGCACAAAGTGATAGATTGTCCAGATCTTAAGGCTAAGGGAGTGGGAGAAAAGAAAAGCAAGTTCACTATGTGATGGTGGAATAAACGTTCTAAAGCAAGGCTAGGTAGTAGGCACTCCAATCCAAGGATGATCCAACCTGATTCCCGTTATACCCTTTTGGTATGTCTTCTTTAAGATTTATGAAAATTCCAATATGATTATGATTTCCTTTTTTTATTTTGCTAGATCTTAATGATAATGAATTTAACCCGTAACAAAAAGCGCATGGTGTGACTGTTCCAAGTAGGGGGTAAGGATCCCTTTTACAATCTTACATGATTATGCGTGTAGTGTGATTTCTGGAATTGAATGTTCGTTTATTTGGGTATGTAAATTTAGGTATAATGCATATACGATGTGTTGCTAGTCTAGACTTGGTCCTATGGAGAAATGTTTAGTAACCTCTCATTTGAGAATGAATGTTCCCAAGTTGGGGAGTATTGTTACATCCTCAAAATAAGCTAGATTGAATTAGAGGCTAACTTGTTGGTTAGATGTTTATTAAGTCCTAAAATTACTAATAATAGTTTTTAAAGGCAGTGTGTGAAGTTTGAGGGAGTTTGAAGTAAAACGTGTAGCGACCCTTTCAGAGAGATACACAATTGACAAGAAAATAATTTATACTTGCGATTTTTAAAAGAGAGTAAGAAGAGGGAGACAAAATTTAATTGAGGTGAGGTTTCGGTTCATAACGGGACTAATTCCGTTAAGGACTGTGCATATGCAATAAATATAACTAAAAACGAAAAAGACGCCCAAAATTGTTAAGAAGAATCGACAAGCTTTCAGCATAAATTTCCTCATATTTAAGGACGAAATCAAGAACAAGAGTATTACAAACTTCCCTTAGCAAAAAATGCACCATGTTGCATGCCCTCACCAGCTTACAAAAACATATGGGAAATTATTATATTATAAGACTGTGTTTACTCACCCCAAAAAGATAAAACATTCATATTCATACATATATTTTAATCATGGTAACATGAGCAATTCAGAATCAAATTTAAGTGCAATATACAAACAATTGATCGTCGACACAAGTCCCAAGGTTTTTACAAA
This sequence comes from Solanum habrochaites, assembly GCA_027704765.1. NCBI lineage: Eukaryota > Viridiplantae > Streptophyta > Magnoliopsida > Solanales > Solanaceae > Solanum > Solanum habrochaites. The sequence goes on from JAKWJA010000793.1 coordinate 287,280, forward strand.
ATATATACATGCCTATATGCAAATGTGATCTTCCTTAAGGAACTCAAAATCCCCATCTCCAATGCCTAGCTTCATGCATCATCTCGACGTTCCATATGATAGAAACAACTATTGCTAAGCATATAGCTTAGTGGTGCAAAAACTAAGATCCAGATCCATTAGATTCACCAAGTTATCATTCTCAAGTCAAGGGTAGCAAAATTGAAATATAGTCAGTAAATCAAGCAAATAACATACAAAGAGTATCAAGTTGGATAATTAAAGCTCTAAATATGTAAAGTAACGCTATAGCCACCATTCCTGATGGTTCCAAAAAGATTCTGCCCCAATATATAACATCATGTCGTCACAGAAAAGAACGAGCCAGACTAAGAAGGTGACTCCCTGTATCAAGAAGGGTCAAATCCCAATAAGTCAAGAGAAAAGAAGAACCACATTAAAAATGGATTTTTTGTCGTACTTAAAAGGGATAACTCCCATGACTTTAAGCGAACTAAATAATCTACAGGTCAAGATGGAAAAGGATCGGAAATCAAGAGGGAAATACATAGTGACAAAGTCACAGCCCAAACAAGAAGGACAGTAGCAACAAGAAAGTTTCAAGTCGGATAAGACAATACGTACAAGTTCGTGAGTTACACAAGAGTCTTTTTACACACCATAAATGACAAAAACACGACAATAAACAAAAGTGACATTATGACATTTGATTTCATGTGCCACGATCTATGCCGATTTTAACGTTTTATAAAATTGCCACTTGAATGAAGGAGGCCAAAACTCACTGATGCACATAATGAACATGAATGATATCAAAGGTTTAGGATTAGGATAATCAAACGGGGAGTAGATTAAGTAAGTGACATTAGGTTCATGCTTGGTCTTTTGCACAACGAACCCCAATGAAGTCAATAAACACATCTAGGCATAGCTACTGTTTTACCTAGCCTATAAATGGAAATGAAATGAAGTACGGATGAAGAAATAAAGAAGACTCTGTGTTGCTAAAGAAGGTATTAGTTGAGTCCTTGTTGAGCTCTCTCATTTGGGAAGTCTTGAGTCAAATCAATGATTCCAAGGTCTTCATTAATATGAACGAATGATATGAAAAAATGTTGATGCGATAGCAAATATGTTATGTGCCATGCTGCATGATGTTCGTGTCTGTGTGCAATATGAAGGTATGATAATGAATTTTAAATCATGCATTTACTTGGATAATCCAAATAGGAAAGTTCACTCTCTTCCTAATCCAAAATTAGAACAATTACTTCCTAATCCCAATTAGGCAAGTCTCACTAACTTGAATTTCAATAATCATGTTTGGATAAAGAGCTGGTCTTAATATGACATGTACTTGCGGTATGTTTTGGCATATACCCAAATTAGTACAAGGTGTGACTAATCAAATACAACTCTACAATTACGGTGCAGGCACAGGTGGACGCTAGAGCTAGGTTGATGCTAAACTATTCGGAGTGGACATTCATTCGGACTTGGTAGGCCTTAATACTTTCGACGTGTTGACCCTGATATTTCGAGCTAGTTATCGTATTGAGATAGTAGAGTATTTTCAACTATCATTCTTTTCCTTGTCAGATATTGTATTTGGTTCCATTTTTTGCAAGTATACATTTAATTCGATATTAAATTATTTCTTAATTTGAGATATTAATTTTATATGCGGTTTATTGGTTAAAAATTATAATCTACAAAATGATAAGTAGTATGCTAAGAACCCCACACAACGTGTCAATGTCCGCTTTAAAATAACCTACAGGAAGTTAATGAATGATGTAAGTAGTGCTTTGGGTTGAGACTCTGAGACGAGGAGAGGTCAACGACGTCAGTCTCATTGAGGTTAGATGGCCGGTCGTGACAAAGATAATCATAAAGTATTGATTCAAAATTTATGTAAGCACACTTTCAATGATCAAAGAAATTTCAAGTTCCCAAAATGAGAAGAAAAACATATATAGGAATTAAGAGTAATGATGTATTGAAATGAAAATCGTGGTTCTCGCATATAAGGGTGCTACAACTCTAGCCCCCTTATAGAAATTTCATTCTCGAAGTTACTTAGGCTTAGCCGAAGACAAGTGGGGATATTTGTTCCTCAGTGTTCTTCACTCTCCTAGGTAGATTTTTTCAAGAATGGTTCCTCAAAGTACTGTTGACTAAGGGCTTTCTAGTGTTTCGGGTAAGATTGAGATACCTTACGAGTCAAGTAGGATAGGGTATTCATTATGTACGTCACGTCAGGATTAACCTCATAGATAAACTAGAAGAACATGAGATGGATAAGAACCTAACTTCGGAGCATTAGAGACATCGGGGGATACATTTGATCTTGTCTAACTCAGGCTGGCAAGGAAAATTTTATGAAACTGGTCAAACCCTTTCAAGTATCTCATAATGTTCATAAATATGGAGTAAATTTCCTTTGTGGCCAAACTCATTAATCTATTTTCCATGAAGACACCTTAAGAATAATTTTATCTCCAACTGAATATAATAGTCAGTTTTAAGATCAATGTAACAATTTTTCTATCCGACTAATATTTAAATGATCCTTGATCATTTTACTGTCATCTCTTTACTGCCCACCATTTCTTGGGACCAATGAGATTGATGGACCAATTTCACTCCAACAAAGATGGGTTCGGCATTTTCTTCCATACAAGTCTTCATATGATGTTATTTCAATACTTGATTGGTAGATATTATTCTAAAAAGATTCTATCAAAGTCAAATATTTGTCCCAACTACCCTCAAGCTCCATAATGCAAGCTTGAAAAATATCCTCCAAATTTTGTATCACTCTTTCCAACTGGCCATCTATCTATGGATGGAACGAAATGCTAAATTTCAACTTAGCACCCAAGGCTTCCTGCAAGCTGCCCCAAAATCTAGAAGTAAACCTTGGGTATTGGTCAGATACAATAGAAACAAGGATCCTATGCAGTCTTACAATCTCATTAATGTGCAACTTGGCCAAATGCTCAAGTGAGTAAGCCATTCTAGTTTCTAAGAAGTGAGCACTCTCAGTTATCATGTCAACATCACCCGTATTGCATTATGATTTTTGAGTGCGAGAAAGTCCATAAACGAAGTCATAGAGGGTTGTAGTAAACCAACCCAGACTTGATGTTCAGCATTTACTTGTTGAAAAATCAAACATTTTTAAATGATCTTCGCGATCTCTCTCTTCATACCATTCCACCAATAATCTTCTTTGATTATCTGGTGAATCTTTATACCCCCAGGATGCATTGCATATGGTGAATTATGTGCTTCTTCTAATATTTCTCTCCTCAACTTGTTATCATTAGGAATGCATAGACTGTTTTGATAAAGTAAGACACCATCCTTTGTTAATGTAAAATCAAGTTTTTCCCCGTTTTGTACTTCTCTAGTAAATTTTACAATTTTCTCATCTATCTTTTGTGCTTCCTTCACCTATTCAAGTAATATTGACTTTACTTGCAAATTAACAATAACTGAACCATTTGAGTCAGGTGTAAAACAAACATTCATGGATCTTAACTCAAGGAGCAATGTCAAAGGACTCAAAGAAATGCTTGCGAAGGACTTTCGATGTATGGCATCCTCAACTACATTAGCTTTACCTGGATGATAATCAATGGTGCAGTCACAATCCTTGATGAGTTCAAGCCATCTACATTGTCTTAGGTACAACTCTTTTTGAGTACCCTATTACTTTAAGCTCTTGTGATCAATGAATTTATGATATTTCTCTCCATACAAATAATGTAGCCATATTTATAAAGAAAACACTGTAGGCAGAAAGTTCAAGATCATGAGTAGGATAACTCAAATCACGCGGTTTTAATTTATGAGAGGCATAAGATATTACCTACCCTTCTTGCATCAAAAAACATCCTAGACCATTGTGAGAAGCATCATTGTACACTACATATTCTTTCCATTTAACTGATAGAGTATGTTATGACCCGCAAGTACACCCTAGAAGTTAGGGTGACTCTTAGGCCAGAACACAACGTGCTCGACCTTGCAATGGTCTTGAACAAGCCTCTTAGCTGTCATTCATTACATAAGACATTAAAAGTAGTGCGGAAATTTAAACTTCTCACTATAAATAATAATAAGGAAAACATTTTTTATAAATACTAAGGATAGTATCATATCACAAGACAACTCAAAAAATGACATAAATATCATAGGGGGGGACATGGCCCATCTTATATTGAAACACACAGACATATTAAGTCTTAGCAATTCTTAAAAAGAAGAAGAAACTAAGAAGAAAACCAAAGGGGGACTATTGCCCTCGAATATAGAGGACATACTTAGTCTTGAGAGAGAGTCGATCTCAAGGCTGCCTTTGACCATTTCATACTTGCTCCAAATCTAATTATACGTTTTTAGAAAAGTATGGGGTTAGTACAAACAATGTACTATGTATGGCATTATGCATAATCATGCAAAAAGGGACAATTTAGTTGAAACATAAAAGTCATGCTATTTTGATAAAGAAAACCTTCATGAATTAAGTTACAACATCATAAAGTCATCATGTAACACATAACTTGAAACTTCCATTTTTTTCTTAACATAAGAGCATACTTATAGTGAAGAAAAAATTACACATGAAATACTCTTATCCAAAGTTGTCCAAATGCTCCCCTAAGTAAGACATAAGGAGATAGCCCATACAACCTCCTAAAAACCTACTCAAGAATCCCTATGGCTACTAGGGATAGGCTTACTTCATTTCATTTACAAAACAACACTCCATACTATGGACACTAGAGAAACATACTTGCATTTATGAACTTCACATAAGTACCCCTAGCATATGGAACTTACCACAAGCACACAGTGCAATATGAGAGTGTCATCCAATACTACTAACCCCACTTGTGCCTTTTTTCCTAGAGGATTCAATGAGATAGATTACACCAATTCATCATTCAGATGTTTTAATCATAGAAGACATAATTTAAACATGACTTCTTAAGATTAGGACATAAAGCACATTACATTCATTTTGTCATAATATGTGACCCATTCATTACATTTCATCTAAGGACACAACAAGATCCCTCCATGAGTCTACTGTGGCAATGCATAGTAGTTGTCCCCTTTCCACCAACTACCCTAAGTAGTACACCCTTAAGAAGACTTGTTCTTTACATTCTTTTGTGGGGGATAGCTTAACCGACATAGACCATGAGAGCTTTACATGGAATTCAGGCACTACCCTTACCGTATGATGGACACCTACTTGCCTATGGTAGGATCATATTCTTTAGCCATTACATGGGCTCCCCAATAGATACACCTATGCGGGCGTATAGTTAAGGGATAAGGAGATTAATACTAAGTATCTCACTCTTTACTAACGACGAGCACTCATTTCAAGAGGTACGTTGAATACAACTTCTCCACTCACAAAGGGTAACCACCCCTTCTTCAAATACTCTCGGTGCTAAGCATAACTCCCCCACGGAGTCTTAAACATTCATTGACTATAGGTTAAGAGATAACTATTTAATACCCCATGTCAACTCACGAAGGGTATCCAACCTCCCACTAATCTTCGAAAGATCATTGGGAATAGTGAGATTGCTACTAAACACTCGTCTCTACTCAAAAAGAGTGTTCACCCCAAAATCCCCCTTTTTTATGGTTAGGAATAGTAGGGATGGTCTAGACACATCATCTCTACTCACGAAGAGTGTCCACCTTACAATCTCCCATTTTCATTCATTGACTTCATTCATGCATTCAAGTGTGTATGTGTGAGTACATATGAGCACGCCTTTCACATAATGATCATCATTCGTTACATAGATTACTATACATGCTCATACCCACATTTATAAAAATTTACACACTATCATACTTCACATATCATTGCATACTTCATTAAATGTAGACCCTTCAAGGTACTCATATGAATATTCCAACACATAACATACATATACATATCAAAATTTTCACTTCACTTCACATATAATGCCTTCAAGTCCATTCTAACAATACACACATATAACTTCATAAACTTCAACTAAACACCACTACCAAAGGTGGACTATACAACTCAGGAATTACATCAATATAGCTTGACCAAGATAGAACAACTTACCCTTCATCCAAGCCTTTACAACCTATTCACAATTTATACACTAATCCATAATAAAATAGCCCTTAGGGAAGTATCAAAAACTCAATAAATCCACCAAGAAACAATAGTTTAACATTATCTAGTCATGCTCATACAACCCATTTCATAAGCCAAAAGTTGATAGAAAAATATACATGATTCCATTAGGATTTTGACATTAAAATCATCATTTAAAGATTAAAAAAACTCATTTTAATCAACAAAACATTTTCATGCAAAGACTCATAATTAGAGTAAAGGAATAAAGAAGTTTTAAGTTTAAAATCCTTTTTGAAATTCGTTGAAAGGGCTCCTTGAATGAAATAAGAGTCAAGGATGAACAACCATACATTAATATGAAGAAACCCACAAATTTTGGTGAAGAACTTGAAGGATTTAGCTTTTTAATTCGATCATTAAAATCTTCTGGAAAATAGAGGTTTTTGGGAAATTATTGATGTCTTAGGGTTGGAAATGATGGGTTTAAAGAGTTTTTTAAAGACCGAAGCAGTACAAAAAGAGTTCCCCCAAGTTCCAAAAGACCCCCCCCCACACCATTTTGACCCTTTTCCAAGTTGAATTTTGATCTTAAAAAAGTCGCGGCCAAATCTTCGCTTGCTTAATCGCGAGGAAAGATCCTTGGATTCTTACCTCTAAAAATTTTGAGGCAAGGTACCTAGTGCTACAGGAACGTCGCAAGAGGTTAGTGCTCAGATACTTCCCCTTGTTACCACGACTTGGCCAAGACATTATGGACCCATAGTTGGGTCCTCCTTGGGGGCCTTAGGGTGGTAGGTCCCGGAGGAGTAGTAACCGAATGTTTTGATACTTGGTACATCCCTCTACTAATAGGAACCATTTACACTAAATTTCACTCTGAAAAACTCCCCCAAAACTTCACTACAAAACACTACATACATACTAGTTCCACTTCGACTAGTATTCGGACGTCTTGGGCGTTTGACTTCCAAACGCTCCCAAACATTATGAACTGACTTTTCGTGAAAAAAATATATTATTTTGATACATTATTAATTAATGGAACAAATGTGAAGCTCTAGTTTGACCTATTTCATTTTTAGGGCGTAACAAAGTAAGTACAGTCAGCAAGGATTTGAGAGTTTCAAAGCTCTCTTGACATTTTCCATCCCAAATAAACTTTAATTCCTTTTTCAATAGTTTAGTAAAAGGGGAGAAAATAATGGAGAAGCCTTTCACAAATCTCATATAGTATCCTTCTAAGCCCAAGAAATTTCTTACCTCAGTCACACTTTTAGGAACTATCCATTCAGCAACTGCTTGTACCTTGCTAGGATCCACCTTCACGCCTTCACTTGGTACAACATATACCAAAAAATACACCTCATCTATACAAAATTCAAACTTAGAAAGTTTAGCATAAAGTCTTTCTCTTCCAAATCTGCAAAATAATCCGGAGGGTTTTATCAAGGTATTCACTACTTCTGGAATATATTAAAGATGGGTCATCTATATAAAACAAAACGCAAACTGACAATGATAAGAAGTTGAAATATCTATTCATTAGATGCATAATACCATATAGTATATTGTCACTGCCAAATGGCATCGCCAAAAATTCCATAATGAAGCCCATACCGAGTATAAAAGTTAGTTTATGATATCATTCTCTTCTAACACGCAGTTGGTGATTTTCACACCCCGAGGCAGGGACAGCGCGTGGAGGGGTCAATTAAGATTTGCGAATACTTTAGCACCCTTCAGTTTGGTAAAAAATCATCAATCATTTGCACGTGGATTACTCTCTTTTAATTTATTATGTTCAATTATCTATAGTCAATATAAAGCCTAAGAGTGCCATCTTTCTTCATTACAAATGAAACAGGGGCTCCCCAAGGAGAAACACTAGGTTGAATCAAACCTTTCTCAAGAAGTTCTTGCAAATTGATATTTAAATTCTCCTAATTATACTGGGGTCATTCTATAAGGACTGATGGAAATAGGTGTAGATCAAGGAATAAGGTCGATAGGAAATACAACTTCTCTTTCCGGGGGTAATCCGGAAACGTTTTCTAGGAAATACTTCTCCAAAATAACATACAGCAACTATGTCCTTCTATGATGACATGTTAACATGTAGGATCTTTAAAAGTAACTTGATTTGACCTAAAATCTACGACTGTATGACATTTTTAAAGCAAGTCTATCTCGATAATAAATTCAAAATCCTTTAAGGGCAGTTTAATCAAATCAGCAGGGAAGACTAGATTTGAGTCACGAAGCGACAAGCGACAATCACAGAAGAACTTGCACATACGCACAACCTGTAAACACATGTCAGTACAATAACACATCATAAAGTTAGTTATATGGATTTCACATTTTAAAGAAGACAAGTTATGAACAAGTATAGGAATTCTGTAGAAACCAAAATCAAAAAATGTAGATACACACACAAGCCAAATAAGTGAAATTTACCGAGCAAACCATGCTTTCCATCGCGCACTCCTCCATATGCCTCATAGCATAAGCATGTGCAGTACCATTTTTTCCACTAGTTTTATTAGCTCCAGTTGAACCTCCGGTTTGGGTGTTTCTTGGCCTTGCACCATTATTAGTTTTAGTAGGATTAACAGAAGGCTTATGAACCAAACATTTAGTTTTCAAGAAAAGAGCATTATTTGGATTAGGACAATCCTTAACTTTATGATCAAATCTCCCACAAATAAAACAAGCACCAGAGGCTCTCCTACAAGTACCATAATGATTCATTCCACATTGTGGACAAGTGGGAACGCGAGGCTTGCTTTGACCATAATTTGGAGTGCTAGTTGTAGAAAAATCTTATCTATTTTTCTTTGGTTGATATGGTTTGTTCTAACCACCGGGGTCTAGACACAAGATGAGACAACGTTGTGTGACTTTTGAGGTCCGTCAGACAAGCCTACATACGTCATCAGGACTCATCTAGGGTAATTTAAGCGGGAAAATTTGAAACTTTTTGTTTTACTTAACATTCAAATAAGGACTTTACTAAAACTAATAAAAACTTCACACATAATAAAAACATGAATATTAGATCATCAAATTAAAGGAATAGTTCAAAATACTGCACTATGGTATACTTACAATAATGGCACCAATTACAATGTCTGAAATAAAATTGAGAAAGAAGAAGCTAGTGGAACATACTCACACTATATCAAACATAATCTAATATAACATATAATGGGCAAGGCTCCTTGAAAGCAGGCGGGAACTAAAAGTACGGAATGACAGGCTAAACGTTAAGGAGAAGCTGAGCCCGTTCCTATCGTAGGACTCTAGCGTTTGCAGTGTTCTGCACCTTAAAAGTATAGAGGTGTATGGGATTAGTTACACCACTTGTTACTAAGTATGGGTATATTCAAGCACACACCCAAGACTGCATTGATTAGAAGAGATCGGTTCTATTCGATATGGAAATGATGGAAGTCAAGTCAAATGGGACTTGCAAAATTTGAATTAGGAAAGTCCGGCCATGGATAACATGCATCTTATACTTATCATTTTGCAAAATAGCACATAACATATACACATATACATCTCACATAGTTCAGATCATTCTTTCATATGCCATGAGGACCTTGTAATAATGGACTTGAATTGGGACTCCCAAAATGAGGGCTTAACATAAGGGACCTCAATTAGGGAGCCCTTCTTAACAAACAGAGGTCATGCTTACATTCATTCAATAAGTTACTTCATTTTCATTCTTTCGAACTAGTGCATAACCCGGTCATACCTAGGATTATTTTAAGACTCTACATCGGGTTCGTTGTGCAAGACCAAGAAAACCTAATGTATTACTTGTCTAGATCACCATTTGATTATTCCTATCTAACACATTTGGGTATCGTTCATTTTCATTGTGTGCATTCGTTATAGGCTGTGGCCTCAATTCTTTCTTTGTGAACTTTAACCTTAAACCGACATAGATCATGTGAGCAACATAAAATATAGTATGTGTAATCCCCCCAAACCAAAAAATTGGTGGAATCAATGGCCAACGTAAAAAAAAACCCCCAAAAACATGATATAGTATATAGGGTTCGGAATTGGGGAACTCTTATATATCTTTTAAATCATGGCAGTATCGGTTCAAAGGGACTAGGATATATAAGGAAGACCCATGCCTGGCATGCCGGACAAGTCTTATCTCATGAGAGTTAAGTGAATGTTAGGCAATTTCCCGAAGAAAGGCATCACCATTTAGCTAGCCATCGGTGCTCAGTTTAACCATTTTTCATTTACATTCAAAACTCATTACATCATGGAAGTTGTTTCTTCTTGCGATGAGGACATCAAATCTCATTCGATGATTTTCATATCCTAATTAGTATTAAGTGTGGCATTAACTTCAAATACTTTCATTAGAGGTTCATAGAGGGAACTGGTATTGTCATTAGCTTTAATCTCATAGGGGAGTACGTTTTGATAACATTATTTAGTCTCCTTTGATATTGCTCTTAATATTCACATATCCTTCTATCATTTGCTTTTCAAATTACTCATCCCTGCAACATGATGTTCATTTATCATATGCAATTTTACGGTCCATTTAGTGGGTTCACACTCTATTTAACCCTTTAGGGTTACATCATTTTTCCACATATATTCCTTTTAAAGACTCACTTACTTTAAACGTATGCTTTAGACTTATGAGGCACACTACAAGCCATGAGGCTTCATTCATAGTTTGTCTAAGGAGTCATTTGTACCCAGATTATTGTACAGACTATGCATCTTGAATATGCCAAGGTATTGAATTTTCACTTTAGGGGAAGAAAAGAATTCATTAAAAAAAATTTATTTAAGTATGGAATTATTGTCAATACGGAATGGTCAAGGGAACCCAATTTGATCCATTGGAAACCACTTTCTAATTCTTAACTTGATAATCGCATATTCAGATTTGGGGGACCACTAGTTCGATCCCCTCAACCCCATAATTATTTCTTTCTTGTTCTCCCTCTCCTTTTTCGTTTTAAGGCAAGGAGTGTGTGTTCAATCCCCACTCTCCACATTTTAATTTTCTCCTTTATTTTCTCCTAACTCTCTCATCCATTCAAGAGGTGTTGTTTTTAAATCCCCACACCACCACATTCTATTTTTCCATCATTTGCTCATGAATTTTTTGATAATTTTCATTTGGTGAGGAATGGTTTCAATCCCCAAATGACCTCCACATTCAAAAAAATAAAACGAAGTTCATTTTCTAAAAGTTGGCCATAGGGACTATTAATTTCCAGCAAGCGATGGAAATTTAGTTCCTCCAATCCAGTTTTGTCTTAATCTTTTGTTGGGTTTTTTTGGTATCTTTGATGTAATGATGTATTTGGTTAAATTCTTATTGATTTACTTACTTTAAATCCATTTTTCATTTTATTATATACCACTTTAATTGGCCGAACCCAACCTACCAAATGCTGGAAATTTGTTCATTATTTTCATCTCCTTATTATCATCATTTGTTCATTAGATCTTAGGACGTTTCATGATTCATTTGGTGCATCATTAAGTACAACTTTTTCATGATTATATTCAACCAAGAATTACCATCAAATCCAACAACATTACACCACTTTTGCATATCATGATTGACACAAACATCACTTTTCACATACTTTAGGTTAGCATAAATTAGCATGCTTACAATTCCAAAAACACAATCATGAACACATTATCACGAAAATCACATTTCATACTTAAACTACCAGAAAAAATACCAACAACATACTCTATAACCTATTTCAGATTGAAATCAGTAGGATACTAGGGACAAGGAGTTCGACAAGAACGGGAACAACCCTAATTTCAAAACAATTAGAATTATCTGAGTCTTAAGGGTCTCTTGGGAAGGGGAAACAAGAGTATAGAAAACACATTACATTATTTTAACGTTGTTGAACATTAAATTTCTACCAAAACTTCTAAAAATTCACGTCCAATCCTGAAACACACCTTAAGTCGGCTGCGTATTACGTTTTGCTTAACGTTTTCGGATGCTTTCTCATTTGGTGTTTTTGTGTGCAAGTTCTTAAGCGTGGGAAAATCTTGTTTTTATGTGTTTTTTCTCACGTTTGGCACCAGAAAGAAGGTGGAAAAGAGAGAGGAGATAGAGTGAAGGAGACAGAGATAAACGTGAAAGAGGTGAGGTTGGCTTAGGATTAGAGAAGTAGTATGTTTAGATTTAGTCAACTTAGGACTATTCCAAACATTGAAACTTATTATTTAATTAGTTTAGGGAAAGAAACAGAATTACCCTGTACAAAAATCAGATTAAACCTAAGTGAATCCACAGACAAATTTGCTTACGTCGAGGTTCAAACCCGTGACCGTCCATCGCGGAAAAACGGGTCCCTCCAGGTAGACACGATCCTTAAACCGCCCCATAAATTATTAATTATAATATCTAATACTAATAAGATTTGGTCCCTCTTTTTTAAAACAGTACTTCAAGATTATGAATCTAAATTAATTCACCAAGTATAAATAACGAAGTTAAATCATTGGTCCCACTAGGTCGAACCGGGGGAGCAAGGATTTTGGCTCAATGGGAAATTTCGGCCCTCCTTTCTACCCAAATTCCCCCTCAAAACTTATTAATTAAATAATTAATTATATAATTAGGGCTATTAAGATACTACCCTTATCTTGAAAAAGACCATGTTACCCAGACCCTCTTAACTTAAGATTACCTTTTAGTCCGGTTTATAAAGACTCATCATGTAAATCTTCTATTCGGGAGCCTTACATGGCTTGACCCAAACTTTCCTATCTAACTATGCCCAAACGTAGTTGGATTGGCGTGTCGCAATGATTCAAAGGTTGGTTCTTACGCCATCCAATTTTCATGTGAAGCTCGGTCTAAATTTAGGCATTCTAGATTACGTTGACAATACTTAGCAAGTATATTTGGGTTGTTCACTATCACACAAGCCCAGGAAACCATTTCCCCCGAATGAAACTTCACATAATTTTAAGTATAAAGAGGGTGAATTTTCGAACATATGTTAACATACTTGCGACCTTACTCTTTGTGGGACTTTTTTTCACATACACTGGTACTTCAATTATTCAAGCGTATTGAAGTTCATATTGAGAATGAGGAACGTTCTTCTCAATCCGCACTTAACTTGATACACCTCACCGCTCATGCAACACAAGAAAAAAAAATCTATGTCCAACATATACTAAAAAACAACAACATGACATTGCCAAACTATGAATTGTTTTAACTCACATCGTGCAAGACTATTACACATACAATTTCGGGACATTATAAACACCAAGTCCGACTATTGCACTAAAAAACTTAGAATTTCTTGAACAAAACCAGCCTTAGGGAGGAGTATAATAACCTAGATAACACTTGTTGCCGTAAGATTTGAAAGTATTGACTTTTTTGGGGATTGGTCCACCACCCTGCCCATTTATACCCTGATCATTTTGCACTTAAACCTCCACTACCCTGGTTTTTGATAGTTATGGTTAGTATAATAATTTGTGGCGAAAAATCCATACCTAAGATCTTCAATGCTTTTTATTGGCGAATATATGTTTTACATTCAGTAGGTTGGGTGCACTCCTTGAAAGCTACTAGCAGCTTCGCATTATAGGACTCCTAAACTTAGTTCATCAAAGCATACAACATAAAAATAAACACATAATGCACCATAAGTCAGCAATCAAACATTGGATGACTCCCACATATTAAACTTCATATTAGTGATAAAACCATACACATAAAAACTAAATTAGGTACGCACCCTGAGAAATCCACAGAGGTTGTTTCCCCCTGCACCCCTTACACTTGAGCGAGAAAATTTCCTCCTTTGGAAACCTCTTCACTTGTGACCATTCGGCTGTGAACTTTCTCCCTTCCCTTTTTTCTCGAACTTCTCATTATATACTTGACATCCTTCATAGAACACAGTTTTCTACAACTCTAACAAGCGGTTAGGCCCCCTCGTACACTCTCTCCATGAAGTTTGCCACGCTTCCTACAAGGGTCTACATCATATTGAGGTCGATCTAATTCACTTATTTCCCTTAACTCTAGGCTTTAATTAATTATCATAGTGACCCTTGAATGAAACTAATTACCCTTGGTATGGGGGAGAGTTCTTTAAAAACCCGGGCTTATCTTGGTTTTCAGTTTACTCTTCTTGAAAAATTCCCTCAGATTGCATGACCACTGTTCCCTGCACTATAGTTGCGCTTCCTCTTCCTTCCTTTTGCACTTGTTGGACATGAACCATAAGCCAGAAAGTTCCATGCTATCATGCAACATAGTTGACCTACACTCCTCCTCGAGATCCTCAACAATCTTAGATCCAGTGTAAACAGGAGGATTCATCCTCGTGAAGTCCCTTAACCTGCTAGCCATGGTATTGGCAGGTGGGTTCTCCCTGGGAACACCTTGTTACTCTGCCTGGGCTATCATAGACTGAGCTTGTAAAATGATGGCTTGGGCGATCTCTACCAAGGCTGTCCTCACTTATCTATCTATCAACGCAGTTGGGTTAACATGCATCTCTATTCCAGCAGATGGATCCTGGGGAGGAACTTGATTTACCCCAGTATTTGCTCCTCCAATCTCTCCGCTCGCGTTTCTCCTCATATATTTATCTTTTTTAATCTAAAGAGTTTATGTTTTATACGCTCTTAACACTAAGAAATCATATATTAGATAAGGCACGATAAGATCAGAAGAAGGGAATTTTTCCTATGCATAAGGCGGTCTTCTAAATTCAAGGATAGTGGTGCACTTCCACACTACCATGACTAGAAACTACTCCATGTGGGTGATGTGACTTATTACCTCGGAATTTAACATAAGGCTCTGATTACCAAATTTCTAGCCCCTAGATGTGAGGCCGACATCGTTGACCTCTCAATTGTTGCGACAGCATACATATGTCATCGCTACTCATCTAGATAACTTTAGCGGAAAAATTTGAGCTTTTCGTATTAACATTCATATAGAAATTTACTTAAAAACTAAAAGGTCACAGTCAACCATTGTATGTTAAAGATTAATCAAATGAAAGAAATAGTTCCCAATAATGCATTATTAAGTGTATACTTGCAAAAATGGACCAATACAATGTCTAAAATAAAATTCTATGATTAATGAAGTAAATAAGTGACGTCACTAAGGATTGAACTCGTTGACCTAACCTTGTTTAAAATCATAGATCATAGAATAATGTAAGTTAAAAATAATATGGTAAGGGGGATTCGAACGGTGACCTTGACAGGAAAATGAAACTATGAAAATTAAAAAATGAGAGGAGTGGGATACGAACCCAAGACCTCTCGGTCGGACCTAAGGAATTAAAAAAAAGTAAAGGTTGAGGCGTGTGGGAATCGAACCCACGATCTCTAGGCTTATTAAGGAAATTAAAGCAAAAAAATAAAGTGAGGTTGTGGGGATTCAATCCCATAACATCACAGTCAACTCTAAAATGTCAAGGAAAAAGAAGATAAAAGAAATGAGGATGTGGTGGATCGATTCCACAACCTCTCGATTCCAAATGAACGAAAAGGAAAATAAAAGTTAAAAATAAAGGAAAGTAAATGTTGGCGTTGGGCTTCGATCTCGGGTCCCCAAGCCGAAAAAGTGAGGTTAATTCAAAAAAAAATAAAAGACAAGTTTTAACCATGGAATTCAAAATCCAGTTCCCTTGCCAAAACTTTATATTGACCATTAAGTCATTGTGAATTAATGTCAAAGTAATATGCTGCCCACATAATCTAAATCGAGATTTGGTAATACATAGAGGATGAATAAGTTTGTACCACCATAATCTTAGGAAGATATGTAATCACTTAAACTGAACTTGAATGAAGCCTCATCTCTGTATGTATAGGACCCATATAAAGTATGTCTAGCATACGTTTAAAAAATAAGTAAAACTCAGAGGTATGCAATGAATGATGATGAAACTTTAGGAGGGTTAAGAAGAGTGTGAAACACACTAAATGTCCAATTGCATTGGCATATAATGGAATGAACATTCACGTAAAAGGGGTGAGTAATTATGAAAAGCAAATGTTCTAATGTTAATGAATGTGGTGAAAATATGATAAGAGGCTAATGTGAAAGATGAGACCAATCTCAAGTGAGCCTAAATAAATGTTACCAAAACGTACTCACCTATGAAAGTGTAAAGCTAATGAAGAGACCATTCACTATGAACACTCTAATGAATGTATTGAGATTAATATACACTTAATACTGATGATGAGATGAGAAATAATCTATTAAGCTATGATGTCCTCATACTAGAAGCCAGCTTCCATGACGTATGAGTTGAATGTAATGGAACTTTATACTGAGCACCAATAGACTAGATATGAGCGGTGATGCCTTCTATCGTGAAGGACGGAGGTTCACGTAACTCTCATGAGATGAGACTGTCCGGCATGCCGGGTATGGGTCTCCTTATATATCCTAGTCTTAGAACCTATACTACCAACATAGTGATCTGGCGGGGTTCAATTCTCATGTACGCTAGCATGTTATAGGTCACTTTAGCCGGTGATTCCACCTCTTTTTTGTGTGGGGGAGAGAGTGGATTTCATGATGCTCACATGATTTATGTCGGTTAAACTTAAAGTTCCCCATGAATGAATGACGTTAGCCTCAAATAAATCACATTATGAAATGAATGATACCGAAGGTGTTAGGATAGGATAATCAGAGTGAGCTAGACTTCTGTAATGAAACTAGTCTTCTCTATCAGTGCACAGAGACCCGATTAAATCTTAAACTCCATCCTAGGTAGAGGCGGTTTTTTACATACACTATCTTTAAATTATGAAGGCAGTACGTATGAATGAATAAAGCAACTCTGTATTTTCTAAAGAGGTCCCTACCTTTAGGTTCCCATATGTTTCATCCCTATGTTGGGAGTATTGATTGTCAATTCCCATGATTCCAAAGTCTCCTGGCGTTGAACGAATTATATGAAAGATGTTATGTGCTATAATATATATTTTATGTGCTATGTTGTAAGAAATTTTATGTGTTTGTGTCCAATATTATACTTATGATAATGTAATGTTACTCTCATTGTAGGACTTTCCTAATCCAAATTGGCAGGCCTAACTTTCCTAATAAATTTGGCAGTCTACTGACTTGACTTTCCCTAAATTATGGTTGTTAGTGAAAGAGCTATTTCTCATCATGTCCTTGTGTGTGCTTGCTATACCCATACTTATTCAAGTGTTATTAAATCCCATACACTCTGCTTTTTTAGGTTCAGGCATAGGTGGATGTTAGCACTACGTAACACGTTGCAAAACTATCCGAACGTTGTAGCTTCATTCCAGATTTGGTAAGGCCCTCATGCTTTCTGATATCTCTATTGTTTTTTCTAGATTAGATGTAGTCTGTAGCTAGTGAAGCATGTGCTACTAGTGATCATTTAACTTCATTTATACTTTGTATTGGTGTTTTTTTGGCAAAAATACTTTTATACCATTATGAACTATTTTCTTCATTTGTTTGATTTTAATGTTAGATTGTTTGAATATCAATGTTTATTTGTTACAGTAGAACTTCCTTATAATTGAATGTTAAGTAATAAAATTTCATTTTTTTGCAAATTTAACCTAGTAAAGTAATGATTACTATGTCGGTTGTTTGGCGACCGTTAGAGGTCAACGACGCTGGTCTCTTCAGGGGGTCTGACTCCTTTCGTGACAAGTTTGTCTCATAGTCACGTAGGTTTAAATTCCGAGGATAATAAATTAATGTCAACCACTTCGAGTATTTTCTAAGTCATGGTAGTGAATTGCACCATTATTCTGAATTAGAGACTACATGAAGCGTAGGGAAATTCCCTTCTTCTGATTTTATTGTGCCTTTTTCTAATGTCTGATTTCTTGATGTTATGAGTGTGTCTAACATCAATCTTTGTTGTTTTCATAGAATGAATACTAGGAGAAACACTGTTCAAGAAGAGGAGGAGAAGTTGTTTGGGACAATCATGTTTGACCCAGGCTCTTGTTGAAGGAGTGGCTTTGCCGGTTAACCCTGCTGGGTTCACTGATTTGGAGGTTGCCGGCATCTCGGCCCAGATGTGCACAGCCCATCACTAGGCAGGACAGTCCATGACGACCCGTCAACCGACGAACATTCTCAAAGGGAAACCCATCACCGGTTCGAAGCATGGGCTGACACGGTTGAGGGCTTCCGATGAGACTTCCTCGTTTTTATATGGTCCTATATTTCGGAGGATCCCCAAGTTTTTGATGATGGTGCCAATAAATTTGGTGGCTATTTGGGCCACAGATACTGAGAATGTAGAGCAGGCTTCCTATCATCTCAATGATGTTGCACACACTTGGTGCAAAATGTGGCAGGATAGTCCGAGGTCTTTCGGAGTAGTTCGGTCACTTGGGACTGTTTAGAGAACCTACTTCCTTGAGATATCTCCCCAATAGATTATGTAGCCAAGGGTTGAGAAGTTTTCAACCTTAAATTATGGATCAATGACAGTAAAAGAGTATTCCCTAAAGTTTCTTAGACTAGTAAGGTATGTTCCTTCACCTTGTTATCTAATAGAGGATGAATGAGTAGGTTTCCTCCGTACAATATACAGAGATTTAGCGGAAGAGTTGTCGATCTTGCGAGTGCTCCACGATACATGGACCCTCCATATTTATGGGCATGTCCAGTAGGGAGAGGCAGCCGAAATAGAGAGTTGTCCGTGATCAGGATGACTAAGCCTCATTATCATGCAGTCCTCGCAATGGGGGGAACAGGAACTCTGTTGTTGCGTCCGGAGCCTGCAAAATTTAAAAGGGCGATAGAGTTCAGGGAACTCTAACTTTTAGAGAAGTAAAAAACCTTGAGGAAGTAGACTCGATCCCATAAAGGGCAATGGAGGTGAGATGCAGCGTCCTAGAAAGGACTGTACTAAGTGTGGTCGTGCTCATAGTGGAGAGTGCAGACAAGGCACTAATGCCTGCTTCGGTTGCGGTATGAGCATCACATGGTTAAGGACTGCCCACAGAAAAGAGATAAGGCTGGAGGTAATGCTCAGCCTAGACCTAACACACTAGATGCAACAGCAGCCAAGCCTCCTAAAAGGAACAGGTTCTACGTCCTTAAGGGTAGGGAGGAGAAGGAAGTCCGCTAATGTGGTCACAACTATATGCTGCAAGTATTCTCAACTTTTGTTTATGATTTAGTTGATCCAGGGTCTACGTTTTCCTTTGTATCTCCTTTACATGCTCTCACTTCTAATATATTGCCTGAAGTTCTACATGATCCTTATAGTGGTTTTAAACCATTAGGATAAAATCTAAGAACTTATAGAGATATAAGGATGCCACAATAGTGGTAATGGGAAAGCGAATATCTGTGCAGACTTGTTTTGGTTACCCACTGCATGATTTAGGAATATTATTCTAGGCCGGGGACTTACTTGGCTTATATTTGTTATGCTGTATGGATTAATTGTAGTAGATTGTAAAGATTTCGTTCGTCCCTATTGAATAAGAGCGTGTCTGAATGGGTACAACTCGATATGTCCTAATCCCTTGAACTTTTAATCTTAAGGCCATAAAAATGATTTCCAAAGGGTTTTATTATGTAATCTTGTGATGTTAAATTATTTGGCTCGTGTCATGAATTCCTTCCATAGACTCTTGCCTGAGTGAATGAGTTCCAAGATTTATTCCTGATGATTTGCTTTGAGTTCTCCTCCCCAATAGCTCGAGTTCGATCTAAGTAGTAACAAATTCTTGACATTTAATTTCACGTAGACTTAGGTACAATACGAATTTTGGGCAGGGAACCGTCGTTTCAAATCCCTTGAACTACACTTACCTTTTTTTTTCATTTTGTTTTGATTCATACAGCTTTGGGACCCAAGTTCGGCCCTAATACCTTCATTTTATTCTTCCCTTAATTTATCTCTCATTTTTAAGCTTTATGGACTAAGAAGATGTTGGATAGAACCCCGCAAAACCTTATTTACTTTTTATATTTCATTGCCTTTTAAAATTTTTTGATTAGCCGCAGGGTTATCGGTTCGCACCCCGCACAAGGAGACTTCCCCTTCTTTAAATCTCTTTTATTTTCTTCCTTCCTCTTGCCTTGGAGGTTTGGGTTCCGATTGCCACGCCTCACATCCTTTTCTTTCATTCCTTCGAACTCTTCCTTCACTGCCTAAAGCATGGATTCGATCCCACGCCTCGCATTTCTTTTCCTTCCTCATTTTCTTTACTTCCTTCACTGCCTAGAGGTCGTGGTTTCGTTCCCCGCCTCACATTATTTTTTATTTTTTCTTTTATTTACTCTGTTTCCTAAACTATGATTGAGAGGTTGGTGGTTTTTACATACGTGATTCCAGGGGGTCAAGCCCTCCATGACCCTCACTTGAACCCTTCTTTGCTGACCAAAATTCATAACTAAAGCTGGAAATTTCTTTTAATTTTTCAGGCAATCCTTTCATCAAGTTCCCCTTAGTGCTTAGTGGATTTCATAGTGCCATTTTAGACTTTAGGTGTGTTTCATGGATTCTTTATCCAAGAGATTATCCCTCAACAAACCTTTCAAATCATGGAACATCACGTTTTTAACTCACTATTTAATGAATTAAAGAACCTATCATGCCATTTTCAATTCTAAACCATGAACAATTTCCCACTATAAACTCACACCTAACACACGTAGTTACATTTTGGGAAACATTCAATATAAGTCGGCATATTATAACATACATATAAACACAAAGCCCCACGAAAACAATGTTTCCAAAATAAATTCAATCATCTATCCCTAGTTTCTACCATCAAACTAACCGACCTATGATCAATGAGTGTAGTGAAAGGGATATCACCGGGGAAACACATCCTAGTTTTCGAATGAATTCAGAACCTTAAAGGGACTCTTGGGAAAGGTACAAAGAGAGAAGAGAACCATACCTGTTTGACGTCAAACTCTACTTGCTTCCCAATAACCCCTAAAAAACCATGCGAATCCAAGATCTTCAACACAACATTTACATAAACCCTCTCCTTTCCTAACGTGTTTGATTAGTTGGTTTTTTATAATTTTTGTTTGAGTTCTTCAATTGTGAAGAACTTTTGTTTACCTCCTGTTTTTTACTTTGTTTGGCATAGAAAAAAGTGTGAGAATTCATCTCAATAGAGACGTGAGATAGAGAGAGATTACGTTGAGAGAAGAGTTTTTGAGGCGTAGGCGTCTAGTTTAGGCCTTAGTCAATATGGTTTTAATTTAATTTTTGAAAATCTAATTCGCTTGTTAATTTCAACTAACAATCTTTAACTAATGAATCTAATTAATAACATAATTTTATTAACTTACATTAAAATGCAATTTAAAAATATAATCCATGTTGCTTCCACCTAGGGTTCGAACCTGGGGGAGCAAGACTTCACTTCAAGAGCCATTTCTGCCCTCTCTCCCCAAAATGGCCCCTCCACCTTATTAATTAAATGATTAATTATATATTTTATTAACTGTAATTACATACTCACCGTTAGCCTAGAAAAAGATCAGTTGACCCTAACCCTCCAAACCTAAGTTTTCCCTCTTTTTAAGTCCTGAAAGAACCTTCGAGTAATCTTCGTATTCGGAGCCCTACAGGGTTTGGACCAACCTTCCTAGCCAAATAAGTCCTAAAGGTATTGTCTTTGATGTAGCAAGGGGTCCGATGTGCTTGTTTTTAAAACTGCATCACTCCTGTAATTTGTGCTAACGTTGGAATTCTAGATACATTAAGCATTACTTAGCATATCCATTTTTTGGGTTGTTAAATTATCCCCCCCCCCCCCTTAGGAACATTCGTCCCGGAATGACACTACTTTTTACTAACAATAAGTAAGTCAACTATAGAATATATGATACATAGGTAATTTAATACTCCGCATTGATGAATATCTGATTCACATATTAACATGATGGTGCACATCCTTGAAACCTTCTAGTATCATCACATTATAGACTAAGGACTCTTTCCTAACCTAGTCTCATCAAAAGCCCTCCGACATAAAGGTAACCATGTCCGTCAGTCCGTCAGCACCAACATGATGACTCCCAACATATTAACTTCATACTAGTGCAGAAAACCATACCATCAAAAACTAGCCAACCCACCTGAACATCCCCAAAGGTCTTCTCCTAACAAAACACCCTTAAGACTTGAGTGCGAAGATCGTTGCCTCCCTGTAGCCAGGCCTCTTCACTTGGATCCATTTAGCTAAACTTTCTTCCTTCCCTATTCCCGAACATCTCAATACGAAAATTCGTCCCATGTGACCCGGTTTGCTTACAACTGTACAAGCGTCAGAGACCCTCATACACTCTCCTCCCTAAAGTTTGCCAACTTCCTACAACAAGGTGGCCTCTCCTGAGGTGATCACTTCACTAATTTCTCTACATCTAGGTCTCTAATCCTATCATAAGCACCCTTCGACGACCTTGACTCCTTGGTAGGAGAGTCCCTTCTTAAACTTAGGCTTATCCCTGATTTCATTTTCTCAATTTTCCTTGACATGTTCCCTGCCCTAGTATGTTTCTTCTTCCTTTTTGCTCCACTTGTTGGACATGAACCATAATCTATGAAAGTCCCATGCTGCCATGCATCATAGCTACCCTACACTCCTCCTCGTGATTCTCATCAAATCTTAGATCCGGTATAACTGGGAGGAATCATACTCGTGAAGTCCTTTAACCTACTAGCCATGGTGCTGGGAGGTGGGTTCTTCTTAGGAACACCTTGTTGCTCTGCATGGGCTGTCATTGCCTAAGCTTGTAAGGTTATGGCTAGGGCCATCTATACCAGGGCTATCCTTACTTCTCCATCTGTCAACCCAGTTGGGTTAATAGGCATGTCCATTTCAGCAGCTGGGGCCTGGGGAGGAACTTGGTTGCCCCTAGCAACTGCTTCTCCTCTTTCCCGACCAGCGTTTCTCCTTCTGTTCATTTCTTGAAAAAGTAGAAATGATGTTAGATACGCTCATAACACCAAGGAATCATACATTAGAGAAGGCACGATAAGATCAGCAAAAGGGAATTTTCCTAGCATCATGTAGTCTCTAAATCAGGATAGTGGTGCAGTTCACTACAATGACTTAGAAATTGCTCGATGTGGTTGACGTGAACTTATTATCCTCAGAATTTAACCTAGTACTATGATACCAACTTTTTCACGATCGGAATCTAGACCCCAGACGAGACCGGCGTTGTTGACCTCCTAAAGGTCGCAGACAAGCCAACATTCGTCATTCTTACTTCATCTAGGTTAATTTAATTTGAAAATTTGAAACTTTTTGTTTCGTAATATGCTTACTAAACATTATATTACATATATAACTGTTCACCATGAAACATCTAACATTAAGGTCCGCAAATGAAGGAAGCATTTTATTATAATTGATAGAAGATGTACTTGTACTTGCCAATCGATCACCAAAAT
Organism: Solanum habrochaites; assembly: GCA_027704765.1. Taxonomy (NCBI): domain Eukaryota; kingdom Viridiplantae; phylum Streptophyta; class Magnoliopsida; order Solanales; family Solanaceae; genus Solanum; species Solanum habrochaites. The sequence continues at coordinate 310,914 of JAKWJA010000793.1, forward strand.
ACATGTCTTAACAAAAAAGGGGAAGAACCGCCTAGTGACCATATTCCACTAGCTCAAACCTATCACGAAGCTAGAAGGGCACGCATCCTCTAAATCATGATCCTACCAGAAGTCCGGATGAACGCTCGAACGTCCGATAGCTGCAACTTTGATCCTGTAGCTCTAGCGTCACCTATGGCTGCACCTATTAAAAAAAAGTTTTTTTTAAGAGTGGTATAAGCAGGTAGTGTACAGAGAGAACTTGTCACTAAGGATGTGTATTATCAAGAACACCCCAAGGTCATGCCTTGTAAGATAGCTGTTTCTAGGTCAAAACGATTTAGCACCGTCAGTCATGAACTTGCCAAATTGAGATTGGACATGACTGAACTGTCCAAATTTGGATTAGGAAATTTATGAATCTTTCAAAATTGGATTGGAAAGTTATGACATTAGAGTAACATGCATCATCATACTACATTTTGCGCACACAGCACAACATAGTGTCCATCGGCATAAGTAAGTTTATACTTCATATACACATAAACATTGTTCATATCATTCATGTCGTTCCAGTGAAGATCGTGATCATGGACTTGACATTAAGACTTCCCAAAAATGAAGGGCTCAACATATGGGACCTCAACGAGGAGTCCCTCTTAGCAAACACAGAGATCTGCTTCTTTCATTAATACGTACTACTATCATTCCATTTCAATTCATGGACACTCGTAAACACCCCAGCTATACCTCGGATGTAATTTAAAACTTCATCGGGTTCGTTGTGCAATCACCAGAATAACTACTGTCAATTACTTAGTCTACTCACACCTCTGGATTATCTATCATACACATTGGTATCATTCATTTCATTATGTTCTCATTGAGGCTGTCCTCATTCATTCATTAGGAACTTTAGCTCTAATCGACATAGATCATGTGAGCATCATGAAATCCAGTGTCATGAAAAGCAACACCGAAAAGAGGTGGGATCAACGGCAAAAGTGACCCAAAACATGCTAGCGTACATGGGAATTGAACCCCACAAGATCCCTATATTGGAAGTATAGGTTCGAAGTCTAGGATATATATGGAGGCTCATACCTGTCATGCCGGATAGTCTCATCTAATGATAATAACGTGAACCTCCGTCCTTCCTGAAAGAAGGCATCACTGCTTATAGCTAGTCTATCGGTGCTCAGTATAAAGTTTCACTACATTCAACTCAAACGTCATGGAAGATGGCTTCTAGTATGACGACATCATAGCTTAATAGATGATTTCTCATCTCATCGTTATTATTAAGTGTGTTAATCTCAATACTTTCATTACAGTGTTCATAGAGACTGGTCTCTTCATTAACTTTACACTCTCATGGGTGAGTAAATTTTGGTAACATTTACTTAGGCGCATTTGAGATTGCTCTTATCTTTTACATTAGCCTCATATCATATTGTCACCACCTTCATTATCATTAGCACATTTGCTCTTCATATGCCAATGCACTTGGCCATTTAGTGTATTTTACACTCGCACTTAACCCTTCTAGGGTTTCATCATTTAATTACATACATCGTAGGTTCACATACTTTTAAACGTATGATATACTTATGGGTTTATACATACAAGCCATAAGGCTTCATTCATAGTTGGCTTAAGTGACTCATGTATTCCTAATATAATGTAGTATAAAACTTATGCATCTTGTATATATGCAAAGATCTCGAATTCGATCAAAGTACGCAGCAATATTCTTGAACATTTAATTCATGTATGACTTATTTATCAATACGAAATTAGGGAAAGGGAACCCGGTTTTCAAATTTCTTGAACAACACTTACATTTTTTTCATTTTGGTTTGATTCATACAGCTTGGGGACCCAAGTTCGAGCCCCAATACCTTCATTTTATTTTCCCCTTAATTTCCCTCTTCATTTTTCGCTTAATGGAACTAAGAGAATATGGGATATAACCCCCACAACCTCATTTACTTTTTATTTTCATTGCCTTTAAACTTCTCTCCTTTGGCCGAGGGGTTGTGGGTTCGAACCCCCACAGCCCCTCTTTAATTTCTTTTAATTTTTCTACTTATATCTGCCTTGGAGGTCATGGGTTAAATTCCCACGCCTCGCATCTCTTTTCTTTCATTTCCTTTGACTCTCCTTAACTGCCTAGAGGTCATGGGTTCGATTCCCACGCCTCACATTTCTTTTCTCTCATTTTCTTTACTCTCCTTCACTGCCTAGAGGTCGTGGGTTCGATTCCCACGCCTCACATTTTACTTTATTTTTTCTTTTACTCTTCCTTAAATCTGATTGAGAGGTTGTGGGTTCGAATCCCACTCCTCTCATTTCTTATTTTTTATTTTAAGTTACATTTTTCAGCCAATACCATGGTCTGTATCCCCTTCACTACATTTCTTTTTACTTCTTTATTTTCATGGTTTTTAACATGGTGATATCATGGGTTCAATCCTCAATGACCTCACTTGTTTTAATTCTTTTTTTTACAACATTTTGAACCCTCTTTGCTAACCAAAATTTATCACTAGAAACTGGAAATTTTCTTTTAATTTTCCAGATCCTTTCATCATGTTTCACCTTAGTTCTTAGAGGAATTTCATAGTACATTTAGAACGTTTTAGCTGTGTTTTCATGGATGCGTTTAGCCAAGAGATTACCTCAAATCAGCCACATTTCAACTCATATGAACATCACATTAACATTAACATGTGTATATGAAATATAAAGAACTATCATGCCATTTCAAGTCCTAAACCATGAACAATAGCCACGCAAACACACACCTACACACGTAGTTACATTTTCGGAAACATCACCATAAGTCACATAATTCCAAACATACATATAAACACATTATCATAATGAAAACATGTTTCATCCCTACATTTCTATAGCAAACATAACCAAACTATGATTCAATGGGAGCTAGTGACAGGGATGTGCAACGGGGAACAATCCTAGTTTTCGAAATGAATATTCAGAACCTTAAGGGGTATTTTGGGAAAGGGACCAAGAGAGAATAGAACCCATACCTTTTTTACGTTAAAACCTCGACTTGCTGCCCAAAGAACCCCTCCAAATACATGTCCAAATCCAAGAGATTCAAAACCAACTTGACGGAAAAACCCTCTCTTTGCCTAATATGTTTGATTAGTTGTTTGTTTATAATTTTCGTTATGAGTTCTTCAAGTGTGAAGAACTTTGGTTTGCCTACTACTTTTGTACGTTATTTTGCAGAGAAAAACGTGAGTGAGAGTGATAGACACGTGAGAGAGAGAGATGAGCATGAAAGAGAAGAGTTTTCTTAGGCTTAGGATTCTAGTTTAGGGCTTAGTCAAATAAGGTTTTATTTAATTATTAAAATTCTAATTTCCTTTTATTTTAAATCAGCTAATAACTAAGAAATATAAATTAATTACATTAATTTACCAACCTTAAGTTAAAATTTATTTAATTTATTGCTTCCACCTGGGTTCGAACCTGGGTGGAGCAAGACTTCACTTCAGGAGCCCTATTTCGGCCATCTCTCCCAAAAATTCCCCTCCACCTTATTTATTAAATAACTAATTATATATTTTCGATAATTACGATATAACCCTTAACCTGGAAAAAACCATTTTACCCCTAGACCCTCCAAACATAAGATTTCCTATTTTTAAGTCTGGTAATGACTCCTTCGAGTAAATATTCATATTCTAGAGCCCTACATGGTTGGACCCAACCTTTACTAGATCAACTAACTCCCCAAGTTAGTTGGCTTTTATGTTGCAAGGGTTCCGAGGTCTGGTTCTACGCGCATCAATCTGTGTGAACCCATTCTAATCGTTGGAATTCTAGACACATTAAGCATTACTTAGCATATCCGTTTTTAGGGTTGTTACAAGTAAAGTCATGCTATGAGAGTATCATCATACTAATCGTTTTGCAAACAGCACATAACAAATTGCACATATCATATCACATAGTTCATATCATTCTTTTATATACCATGAGACCTTGGAATCATGGGCATGACATTAGGAATTCCCAAAATGAGGGCTCAAAATATGGGACCTCAACTACGGAGCCTTCTTTAGCAAATATTGAGTTTGTTTCATTCATTCATACGTACTTCATTTTTTTTATATATATACTAGTCCAACCACTTGTCCTACCTATGATGTAGTTTAAAACTCTCATCGGGTTCGCTGTGCAATGACCAAGAATAACCTAGTGTCATTACTTAAGTGTAGTTCACCTCTTGATTATCCTATCCTAACACCTTTGGTATCGTTCATTTTGTTATGTGTATTCTTTGAGGCTGGCCTCATTCTTTCTTTTGGAACTTTAACCTTAACCGACATAGATCATGTTAGCATCATGAAATCCAGTGTCTGCCCCACACCGAAACATGCTAGCGTATATAGGGAGTCGAACCCTGCTATTTTCCTATATTAGCAGTATAGGTTCTAAGACTAGGAGATATAAAGAGACTCACACTCGGCATGCCGGATAGTCTCATCTCATGAGAATTACACGAACCTCTGCCCTCGCTGAATGAAGACATCACCACTCATACCTAGCCTATCGGTCCTTAGTATAAAGTTTCATTACATTCATCTCATACATCATGGAAGCTGGCTTCTAGCATGAGGACACCATATATCATTAGATGATTTCTCATCTCATCATTAGTATTAAGTATGCATTAACGTAAAATAACTTCATAGAAAGCGTTCATAGAGGATGGTCTCTTATTAACTTTACACTCTCTAAGGTGATACATTTTGTGTAAACATTTAATTAGGCTCATTGAATTGCTCTCAACCTTTCGCTTAAGCCTCCTTATTCATGTTGTCAACCACATTCTTTAACTTTAGGCAATTAACTCCGCATATTACCCACCTCTTTCCGTGAGTGTTCATTTCATCGTATGCCAAGCAAACTTCCCCTTTAATGTGTGTCACACGTTTACTTAAACACCCCACTGGGATTTTCATTATGTCATCACATAACATCTTAGGTTCACTTACTTTTAAACGTGTGCTATACTATGAGTCCATACATACAAGCCATGAGGCTTCATTCACAGTTCGTTTAACTGATTTATATCTTCCTAAGATTATATGATACAAGACTTATGCATCTTGTATGTATGCCAAGATGTCGATATCGATTTATGTAGGCATTATTCTTTTGAACATTTATTCACATACTACTTATGTGTCAATACAAAATTTGGCAAGGGTACCCCATTTTGAATCCCTTTAAAAGCTCTTACGTTTCTATTTATTTTCCCTTATTCCTAATCTTCACCCTCGTCTTGGGGACCCGATTTCGAATCCCCTCACTAACATTGTTTTTCCTTCCTTTTTCCTTTCTCTCACTTCACCTTAAACGTTTACGCATTAGGGGACCCGAGAACGAATCCACAAAAGAACATTTCTATTTTTTGTTTTCTTTTTCCTTACTCGCTCATCTATTCAAGAGTTTTTGGGGGTTCGAATCCCCCAGCCTCACCTGATTTGAATTACATTTTTCTCCTACTTCTTCATTTCTACAAGAGGTTGTGGGTTCGAATCCCACAGAACTATTTTTAATTATTTTTTATTCATTCTGTCATTCTTCTTCTCCTCTTCTCTTCATCCATCCAGATGTTGTGGGTTCGAACCCCCCACACCTCACTTAATTTTCTTTCATTTTTCTCTCTCCCTACCTTTTCACTTAAACTTACCCCATTTCAAATCCCCCTTACCACAGTTTTTTTTTAACAGCTTCTTGTAGTGATATCTTAGGTTCAATCCCTAATAAACCTCACCTGTTTTAAAAAAATTCATTTTTAACTCTCCAAACTTCAGCATCTGGCTGCCGAAAGAAATTTCCAAAAGCTGGCAATTTTGGTCACCTTTTGCAGCCATTCTCTCCAACTTTTTACATTAGATTTAGGAACCTTTCCTGAACGTTTTTGTATCAAATTAAATGGAATCCTTATGATTAACTTTAGTCAAGAAGTTATTCACTCAAAAACAAAATAAATCTTCAATGACACAAATCACACGGTTTTTACATAGTTATTCACATAAGTACCATTGCATCTGTATGCCATTAACATGAAACAAGCAAACTCAAAGTCACATCCAACTGTCACACATAACACATGCCTACGACCTAAGCACAGAAGCAGACACACATACTCGAAACTAATCATCAAACATACATAGTACCCCCCCTAGATTCTATCAGCAATCATACAAACCTCTGCATAGGGAAAAGGTATGGGACATGAAATGGAGAATAACCCTAGTTTTGGGAGTAGATTACTCTGAGAACTTAAGGGTCTTCTTGTGTAAAGAACCAAGAGGGAAGAAAACCCATACCTGGTATTTAGATTTCCACTTCCCAAGTGCTTCCAAATCAACCAATAAACCAACATTCCCACCTTAACCCGATTGAGACGTAACCTTTTTCCTTATGTTTTCAAATTATCTTGCTTGTCGTTTTGTATTTTTTTAAGTTCTTCAAGTGTGAAGACTTTCGGTTTTTTTTTTTTTTTTATAGAGTGAAATCGTGAAAGTGTGTTTTGAAAGACAGATAACAGAACGAGAGAGTGTGAGGTAGTGTTTCCCTCGACCTAGGACTCTTAGGGCAGACTTAGTCAATTAATTAATAATAGTTAATTAACTAATAATTATATATAAAATCTGATCTTGTTATTTCTTATTAAAATCAGAATTTAAATATTATTAATTAATGTATTTCACCAAATTACATAACCAAATTAAATTATTGCTAATCCAACCTAGGTTCGAACCCGGGTGGAGCGAGATTTTGCTCAATGGACAATTTCAACCCTTTATACCCAAATGCCCCTCTCACCACCTATAAGTAATAATTAATTAAATATTTATGTTATTACGATGTTACCCTTAGCCTGGAAAAAGACCATTTTACCCCTTAGACCCTCCAAACATAAGATTTTCCCTTTTTAAGTCCGGTTAAGACTCATCCGGGTAAATCTTCATATTCGAGTGCCCTACATGGGTGGACCCAACCCTTCCTAGATCAACTAACTCATCAAGTTAGTTGGCTTCGCTATTGCAGTGGTTTAGAGGTCTGGTTTTACGTGCATCAATTCGTGTGAACTCGATCTAATCGTAGGCATTCTAGACACATTAAGAATTACTTAGCTTATCCATTTTTTAGGGTTGTTACAAGCTTGTAGTGAGAGGATTGCATGCTAGGAAGACTTCTTTGTGAAGTTGATAAACTTCACTGTTAACTTAAGGAAAAGTAATTGTAAAGTCACATAGCGCACTGTAAAGGATTCTTTAAAATATACTAAATTTATTAAATGTTATCTTATGTGTTTCTAAGTTGATAAGTGTTGTTCTTATGATTATATTACAATATTTAAATCAAAAGATGCGTATTTGAAATAAATGTAAATTTTCATGATTTTTATGCATTTGCCATACTTGGTACATGTGGTTGTACTAATTCCATGCTTTTATCTATCTCTAAAGTGATTCATAGTTGAAGGTTCTTTTGGGAGATCTAAGCTTTGTTTAGAGGATCATTCAATTAAGTTGAAGTATGTCCTCCTTTGACACGAGGGCATAGGTGTCTTTTATTCCCTTTATCAAAGTGTTGTAATAGACTAAGTAGTACTATATTTCTATTGTGTATGGGCCGTGTTCCAAAGTACTCTTGTGTGTAAGATTTGATGAAATGAGACTTAGTATTTCTATGAGTTTTATATGAAAGAGACTTTAAAGAATTATAGAATATTTGTGAAATGTTTTAATTTCGTTCTACTTTTCATATGTTTATATGTGATGAACTATACGACATTGCTTGTACAAGACCTCCGAGAGGTCAAGTACGCTGTGTTGCGGTTTGAGAATGCCCTAACTTCTATGGGGTACTCTCGGGTCGTGACAGATCATGCATCGATTCAGCCATGTGGTAGAAGAATTCAACCATCTGTTGAAAAAGAGGATTCATGACTTGTGTACCATGAATCAAATGAGGATGTAAGGCAGTTCTTACACACTGATGGTTTCCCATTAAGACCTACTAGAGTGGGGAACATACTCAGTTGAGAAGTGTTCTCCAACCCCTTCCAGTGCATGAGGTTGTGAAACAGAGGCACCCGAACCTTCACGAGCAGCTTCCATAGGTCGGTTAGAAGAAGTTTCCATAACTTAATTCCTTCAAAACGGAAGATCACACTGCATTAGGAATATGTACATGTTGCATGTGCACTCTACATGCAATAAGGATATGGATAACCATGTAAGTGAACATGAACTCTAAATATAGACTTTCGAAAGCAAATAAATAAACATGTAATTCACAACAAAAATTGTAGAACCACAAACATAGGCTCTGATACCAACACTTGCAGTGACCCTTTTTGAGAGATACCGCAACTTGACAAGAAAACTATTTATACTGCGGACATATTACAAAGAATTAATGCAGGGTCGAAAAATTTAATATAGTTGAGATGTTAGGTTAATAATGAATAATTTAGTTAATGTTGTGCATCTTTCCCCTTTAAATACTTAGTTGAGGTCAAAATATATATGGCACAAAATTTTAACTAATGACCGAAAAATCCTACCAAATCATGTTAAGCAAATAACCTAAAATCTTTCAAGCATATATTATCCTCACATTTAAAAATGAAATAAAAAATGTAAAACTAACTTCCATGTAGCAAAAATCAAAATGTTAATGCCTCAAACAACTTACAAAATATATAGTAAATTATTATACTAAAAGAAGGGTTTAAACACTCCAAAAAGGTAAAATTGTATAGCCATACTTATATTATAAGTCATGGTGAAATTAAAAATTCAGCCCTCAAAATATCATGTAAATTTAAAACACATAGATCGTGCACAATTGCCAAGGTTTATACAAAATAAATATATACTTATATGCAAATATGGTCTTTCTTAAGGCTCTCAAAAGCTTCGTCTCCAATTGCTATGCATCATCTAGAACGTTCCCTACGAGAGAAACAACTATCGCTAAGAATATATCTTAGTGGTGCAAAAACTATGATCCAGAGACATTAGATTCACCAAGTTATCATTCTCAAGTCAAGGGAAGCAAAATTTAAATATAATCTGTAAATCATGTAAACAATATAGAAAGAGTATCAAGTTGGAAAATTAGAGCTCTAAATATCAATAACTCTCATAGCACCATTTTCCAGGAGGTTCAATAACAAGATTCGCCCAATATATACATCATATCGTCACACCAATCACGAGAAGAATCAAGAAGGGTCGACACCCTGTAACAAGAAAGTCAAAGTCCGATAATTAACAGAACCAAGAACCATATTAAGAATGGTTTTCTTGTTCGTATTTAAAATGGACAAGATGCAACATGATCCGAATCAAGAAGCATGTCAATAGTGTCAAAGTCATAGACACAAGAAGGACAATATCCCAACAATAATGCCAAGTGATCAAACAATTCGTACAAGTGGGCGAGTTACACAAGAGTCTTTAACATCACAAATGACAACAACACGACAATGCAAAGTGACATGAGGTAACCAAGGTACAAAGATAATATCTCAGATATAATAGAAGGTAAAATTTGTACAAGTACAAGTTTATAGACAAACCTCAACACTTTAGTAAAGAAACAATCCAACACGACTTCAAGAGTTCAAACCGTACACCAACCAATGTATGAAGGTCCACAACTTGTTCACGAGTATATAAAACCTTAAACTTACAATTTGATAAAATATTTAATTCCTATTATCTCAAAAATGTTGAAGTAAAATAGGATAATCATCACAAGTAAGCCTAGACTGTACAAATACGACTATTCTCCCAAAACAATTATTTTGTCCAACAAAAGTACTCCATGTCGCAACTAAGTGTTCAAACAGGAAACTATAAAACTGAACTTTATATTCTTCATAAAAGATGTAGGTACATCTATTAAGCTTCCAAATAATCAATCATAACCTCAAAATATGTTTTGTACAAAACGATATAATCAAAACAGTAAAAGTTGAACATACATGATTACGAATTCAAGAAGCTGGACAGAACTTGTCCTGTGTTGCGTCCCATATTTCGAATCCATAACAGAAAAATTAGAGTCTTACATACGCATAACAGTTGTTGAATTATGAATTATCTTTCCAAATAATATTTACTCAATGTAAACAAAGTTATATTGAACGAGATATGATTAAGCTACCAAACACTACCTAGTATTAAAATAAATTTACTATCACTTACCAAGATGAAGTATGTGTTTGATGGATTCAAGACAAAAGGAACTAGTTTTTCTTTTGACGTTGAAGAACAACTGTTTAGATAATGTTACAATGTTCTTATACTTGAGGAAAAAAGGAATTTAATCAAAAGGGAGTATAAAAATATATAGCTAGAAATGGGATCCTCATCAAATGTACACATGTCTTTCATAGGTGCTGACTAAATAAAAGTAGGTTGCCCAAAAAGCATACATATATTATGTATAAACCTGATTCCATAAATTCCAATTCATATGTCATTCTAATTAGTCAATTTATATTAAAAAACCCCATAAATACCTTAAAGTACGATAACGATTTCTGTTAAACACGCTATCAATTATCACAAAATTTCAAGTTCCCAAAATGAGAATAAAACACATTATAGTAATTAAGAAATGGTGTATTGACATGAAAATCTTTGTCTAGCATATTAAGGTGTTAAAATTCTATACCCCTTTTTCTTCTAGAAATTTACCTTAGGCTTGTCCCGAAACAAGTGCGGATATTGTGTTCGCATGTCTTCTTCTTTCTCCTAGGTAGTTTCTTTTCAAGAATGGTTCCTCCAAAGTACCTTTACTAAGGGCATTCTCTTGTTCCTAAGCTGCTTTACCTCACAAGCTTGAAATAGGATAGATTCTTCATTATACTTCAAGTCAGGATTAACCTTAATAGATTCAACTAGAAGAACATGAGATGGGTCAGAATAATAACTTCGGAGCATAGAAACATGGAATACATTGTGGATCTTGTCTAACTCAGGTGGCAAGGTAAAATTATATGCTACTTTCGAACCCTTTCAAGTATCTCATAAGGTCCAATAAATTGGGGACTAAGATTTCCTATTTGGCCAAATCTCACAATCTTTTTTACATGGAGACACCTTTAAGAGTACTTTATCTCCAACTTGATATTCAATGTCACACTTTTAAGATCAGCGTACCACTTTTTTCTATCCGAAGAAATCTTAAAATGATCCTTGATAATTTTTACTTTGTCCTCTGTCTGCTGCACCATTTCAAGACCAATAAGCTTTCTTTCACAAATTTCACTTCCAACAAATAGGGGTCTGGCATTTTCTTCCAAATAAGGCTTCATAAGAAGGCATTCCAATACTTGATTGGTAGCTATTATAATTAGAAAATTCTATCAAAGCCAAATGTTTTGCCCAACTAACATCAAACTCAATAATGAAACCTCGAAGCATATCCTCCAAAATTTGTATCACTCTTTCCTACTGGCCATCTGTCTTAGCATGGAACGAAGTGCTAAATTTTTACTTAGTACCCAAGGCTTCCTGCAAGCTGCCCTAAAATCTAGATGTAAACCTTGGTTCTCGGTCAGATACAATAGACACAGGGATCCCATGTAGTCTTAAAATCTCATTAATGTATAACTTGGCTAAACACTCAAGTGAGTAATGCATTCTAGTTTCTAAGAAGTGAGCACTCTCGGTTATCCTGTCAATAGTCACCTATATTGCATCATGACTTTTCTAAGTGCGAGGAAGTCCAGAAACAAAAAGTCCATAAAGGGATGTAGTAAACCAACCGGGACTTGATGTTCTGCCTTTACTTGTTAAAAACAAGCATTTTGAAATAGTCTTTGAAATTTCTCTCTTCATACCATTCCACCAATAATTTTCTTTGATGTTCTGGTACATCTTTGTACCTCCAGGATGCATTGCATATGGTGAAGTATGTGCTTCTTCTACTATTTCTCTCCTCAATTTTTCATCATTAAGGACGCATAGCTTGTTTTGATAAAGTAATACACCATCCTTTTTTACTGTAAAATCAAGATTTTCCCCATTTTTGACTTCATTAGTCAATTTTACAAGTTTCTCATCTAACTTTTGTGCTTCCTTCACCTGTTCAAGTAATATTGGCTTTCCTTGCAAATTAACAATAACTGAACCATTTGAATTAGGTGTAAAACAAACATTCATGGATATTAACTCAAGGAGCAATGTCAAAGGACTCAAAGAAATTCTTGTGAATGATTTTCAACAAAGGCATCGGCAACCACATTAGCTTTACCTGGATGATAATCAATCGTGCAGTCATAATCATGTATGAGTTCAAGCCATATACGTTGTCTTAGTTTTAGATCCTTTTGAGTACCCAAGTACTTTAAACTCTTGTGATCAGTGTATATATGACATTTCTCTCCATACAAAATAATGTTTCTATATTTATAAAAGCAAACATTATAGCAGCAAGTTCAAGATCATGAATAGGATGATTCAATTCACACGGGTTTGAATTTTCGAGAGGCATAAGATATTAACCTTCCCTTCTTGCATCAAAATGCATCCTAGACCATTCTGAGAAGCATCATTGTACACTACATATTCTTTCCCTTCAATTTGTAGAGTCAATATAGGCGCTTGAGTCAGCAAGGACTTGAGTGTTTCAAAGCTCTCTTGACTTTTTTAATCCCAAATAAACTTTACTTCCTTCTACAAGAGTTTAGTCAAAGGGGAGGAAATAATGGAGAAGCCTTTCACAAATATCCTATAGTATCCTGCTAAGCCCAAGAAACTCTTTACCTTAGTTGGACTTTTGGGAGGTCTCCATTAAACAACTGTTTGTTTCTTACTAGGATTCACAACATGCCTTCACTTGATACAACATATCCCAAAAAAGACACCTCATCCAGCCAAAATTTACACTTACAAAGTTTAGATTAATGTTCTTTCTCCTTCAGAATCTGTAAAAAATAATTCTGACGTGTTTATCATGGTCTTCACTACTTCTGGAATATATTAAGATATTATCTATAAAAACAACCAAAAATTAATCAAGATAAGTCTTGAATACACTATTCATTATATCCATAAATACCGCATGAGATTTTTCAATCTGAATGGCATCGCCAAAAATTCATAATGACCATACTGAGTTCTAAAAGTTGTTTTATGATTATCATTCTCTTTAACACGCAGTTGTTGATATCCAGAGGTTAAATTGATGTTTGAGAATACTTTAGCACCCTTCAGTTGGTCAAATAAATCATCAATCCTTGGCAGTGGATATATATCCTTTATTGTAATCTGTTCAAATGTTTATAGTCAATACAAAGCCTAAGAGTGTCATCTTTCTTCTTTACAAATAAAACAAAGGCTCCCAAAGGAGAAACACTAGGTGGAATAAAACCTTTCTCAAGAAGTTCTTGCGATTAAGACTTAAGTTCCCTTGATTATGTTTGAGCCATTCTATAAGGAGTGACGGAAATATGTGTAGATCCAGGAATAAGCTTTATTGGAAATTCAACTTCTCTTTCCGAGGGTAGTCCAGGAAGGTTTATAGGAAATACTTCTGGAAAATCAATACAGCAGCTATGTCCTTGATACAAGGACTCTTAAAGTGTGTATCAAATATGTGAGTAAGGTATGTCCTAAAGCCTTGATGCATCAATTTTGTTGCCAACGCCGTAGAAATAATACTACATGTCAATGATCTTTCACCTTGTATGATGATATGTGATCATGTAGGATCTTTAAAAGTCACACGGTTTGACCTACAATCTACTTATGCATGATATTTATAAAGCCATTCAATCCCGATAATAGCATCAAAATCCTTGAAGGCAATTTCAATCAAATTAGCAGGGAAGACTATATTTTGAACCACGAAGGGACAATCACGATAAATTTGATTACACACAACCTGATAACTCAATGGACTTTCAACCGGCACATCATAAGTTAGTCTCATGGATTTCACATTTTGTGAAGAACAAGTGATGAACAAATATAGGATTGTGTTAACCCAGGATCAAACAATGTAAACACACACAAGCTAAATAAGTTAAATTTACCGACAACAACGTTTTGACCATCTTGATCATCCTTCTTCCTCATAGCATAAGCACGTGCAGTACCCCTTTATTCACTAGCTTTATTAGCTCCACTTGCACCTTCTTCTTGGGTGTTTCTAGGCCTTGCACCTTTCTTATTTTGAGGAGGACTAAAAGAAGGCCTATGAACCAAACCTTCAACTTTCAAGTAAGGAGCATTATTTGGATTAGGACAATCCTTCACTCTATGATAAAAGTTCCCACAATTAAAACATGCATCAGAGGCTCTCCTACAAGTACCATAATGATTCTTTCCACATTGAGGACAGGTGGAAATGTGAGGCTTGCCTTGACCATAATTTGGAGTTTGCTAGCTGTAGAAAAATCTGATCTATGTTACTTTTGTTGAGCTGGTCTGTTATCACTACTAGCCTTATAATTATCAAACCTTCCCCTTTTTGATGGACTTCGAAAGTCTTGTCTAGGCTTTCAGAATCTATTTTTATTTCTTCTGGATTATTCTTTATCAAGTCGTTCCCAAGTAAAAATAGCAGACACTAACTTACAAAAGTTCTCATGTTGCAGGATCTCCACATTCTTCCAAATGGAATCATTTAAACCATCTTCAAATTTCCTGCACTTGTCTTTTTCCTCTTTAATAATACCTCCAGCATAACGAGAGAGCCTTAGAAACTTTTGTTCATATTCAGCAATAAACATGCCTCGCTGCCTTAGATTCAAAAACTCCTTTTTCTTTGCATCACAATAAGCAGGTAGTACATACTTCATACAAAATTTCATGAGAAAATCATCTCAAGTAAGAAAATGAGGTTTTACCTTGGCGTTTGGAACACTTACCCACCAATCATAAACATTCTTTTTGTAATAGTGTAAGACAGACGGAAAGGTTGGAACAGCGGACAAGCCAACGGCGACTGCGCAAACACCCGCTTCTTTGCAGGCAAGCGCCCGCCAGTGTGGCAGCAGCAAGAGGATCCATCGGACCTGCAAACTCCAAGACAACCCGAGTGGCCGGCCGCCGCCCCTGCCGCCTGTGCTACAAAGGGAAGCCCAAGGGAGTGCAGGCCTTTTGTGACACCACCTGGTGGAAAAATTAAAACTTTTGTGAAAAGGGTATTAATGACTTGAGACCATGACTAAAATAGAGGATAGTGAGCCCCGTCTTACAACGCTGATAATTTTCTCCACTTTATACCCCGCTAAGTGGGAACATACTCATATCGAATGTGTCTCCAACCCCTTCCAGTGCATGAGGTTGGGAACTAGAGGCAAAAACCCGAACCTTCACGAGCAGCTTCATAGGTCGTTAGAAGAAGTGTCCATAAGTTAATTCCTTCAAAACGGGAAGATCACAATGTATTGGGATATGTACTGATGCATTGCACAGGCTACTGCGAATAAGATATGGAAAAAGGCCATGTACGTGAACATGAAATTTAATAGAGCCTTTTCAAAACCAAAGAACTACAAGTAAGTTCAAAACCAAAATCGTTAAGAACCCCAAACTAAGCTCCGATAATAACATGTGTCATGACCCCTTTTCGAGAGATACCACAACTTGACACAGACCTTATTTAAATCTTTTAAGACCTTAAAAGATATTAACGAAGGCGAACAAAAGTTTATCTAGTGTTGAGGTGTTAGGTTTAATAACCAATATTTAAATTAGGTGATGGTTGTCATACTTTCCCCATTAAAAATTTTGTTTGAGGTCAAAATATATATGGCACTAAATTTTAACTAACGAAGAAAAGCCTACCAAATCCTGTTAAGCAAATAACCGACAATATTTCAAGCATATATTATCCTAACATTTAAGGATGAAATAAAGTTAGTATACCAACTACCATGAAGCAAAAATCAACATTTTCATGCCTCAAACAACTTACAAAACATATAGTAAATTACTATATTACAAGATACGGGTTTACACACCCCAAAAAGATAAAACGTGTAGCCATACTTATAAACAACTCATGGTGAGATATCCAATTCAACCCTCAAAATCTCATCTAACTATACAACACATAGATCGTGCACAAGTCCCGAGGTTTATACAAAATATATATATGCCTATATGCAAATGTGATCTTTCTTAAGGCTCCCAAAATCTCCATCTCCAATGGCCGGCTTCATGCATCATCTTGAACATTCCCTACGTTAGAAATAACTATCTCTAAGCATAAAGCTTAGTGGTGCAAAAACTAAGATCTAGAGACCTTAGATTCACCATATTACCATTCTCAAGTCAAGGGATGGAAAATTGAAATATAATCAGTAAATCATGTAAAATATACAAAGAGTATCAATTTGGATAATTAAGCTCTAAATGTCAATAACACTTATAGCACCATTTTCCAAGAGGATCAATAACAAGACTCAGGCAATATATACCTCATGCCGTCACACCAAGTACGAGCAGAATCCAGAAGGGGTCGAACGTCCGCATAATGGGCCACAGCCTAATAATCAAGACAAACCAAGAGTCAATTAGAATGTCTTTCTAGTTCTTGACCCTATATTAGGATGAACAAACTCCATATTCAAGATGGAAAAGTGTCCTGAATCAAGAGGCATGCCATTGTGACAATGTCACCGCCACAAAAGGACAAAATGCCGCAACAGAGAATGCCCAAGTGATCACCATTCCTTACAATTAGTAGGTTACACAATAGTCCTTTAACATCACACATTACAACAACACGCCAATGCAAAGTGACATGAACGTCACCCAAGGGTACCAGATATCTTTCATCTATGCCAGCATGGTAAAAATAGTCCAAGTAAAAATTAATAACACAAACTCAATGCTTTACAAAGAAACATTCACACACTGTGAAGAGTTCAGAACTGTAACCCAACAATGACTGAAGGTCCTCAACTTGTACATGGAGTGTATCAAACCTTAAAAATACAATTACTACCTTATTTAATTTTCTAGTAATAGATATGAAAACTGTCGAATTAAAATAGGATGATCATCACAGTCAGTCTCATGTACAAAAACCGAGACGACTAAGCTCCCCACATAGTGATTTTGTGCCACCAAAGTACTATTTCATGTCCCCAACTTGTGTTTGGAAACAGGAAACGGCAAACAGGACCTTTATAATCTTCATACACTATGTGGGTACGGTATTTCTTTAATCTTGGCAAATAATAGAATCACCTCCACATCCGTTTTGTACAAAATATTATAATCAAACAATAAAATGTTGAAAAAACTAGAGGATTACTAATTCCAGAAGCTGCATAGAAATTGGCCTCTATGCGGTCGCATATTTCTAATCCATAACATCAAACTAGATTCTTTCATAAGCTAAGAAGTTTGTAGAATTAAAGAAACTATCTTTCAAAATACTATTACTCAGCTAAACAAAGTTATATTGACCCCGAGAATTAATTAACTACCAAAAACTACCCGTCTTAAAAGTAAAATTCTTTAACTTACAAAGATTAAGTGTGTGGTGGGTGTGGTTTGGATTCCACTCCAAAGGACGTAGGTTTTCTTTGACGTTGAAGAACCACTTGTTTAGATAATGTTATAATGTTGCTTGACTTGAGGGAAAACGAATTCAATCAAACATGGATTTTTATCACAAATGATATATCTTGAATGTGATCCTCATCACAAGGGGGGTGTAACACAGTCCGTCATAGTTTCTGCCAAAACGTAGTCTGCCCAAAAAGCATTATATAACTATATGTATATACCTGATTCAAATTCAAAATTCCTTGTAATTCCTAATTAGTTACCCTACATAAAAGCCACCATAAAATACCTTAAATTATGATAACAAATTATTTCAGCACGCCTTTCAAGTATCAAAAAATTTCAAGTTCCCAATGAGAATAAACACATTATAGTAGAAAATGGTGCATTGAACATGAAATCTTGTGCTAAGCATATTACGGTTATTGCAAAACGTCCATAGACTTGTGAAGGTCTGGAGGTGTTGTATGAGGTCTAAAACTTGTAGAATATCTTTAAATAGGTAAAACCATGTATATAGAGTCAAACATTCAAGGTTCGACCCCCCAAGGGTCGTCCTAGGGGTCCACGAAGGGACCCCAAACATGGTCAAGGAAGCTTCCAAAGCAGCAAACGAAATGTTCATGGATTAATTGGGTCCGCGTCGTGGACTTGGTTGGTCTTGGGTCAAAAATCAAGTCTGCGTCGTAGGCACAAGGTGTAATCCACTGTCCCAGATTTTATTTTCATGCGGGAGCAGCTCCACTTTGCGGACTTATTTCACAACAAAAATTCTTAAACTGAAGTTAAGTTAGACTTGTCTAAAAGTGTCCATTTAATATTGAGGTAGTTTAGGTATTTGTGAAGTCGTTTAAAAATTGTTTTAGGTCCTATATAACCCCTTTACCAACCCAAAACCTCAATACCCAATAAGAAATAAGAAATCAAAACCTTTCTCATCCAAATTTTCTTCCAAATCCACCATTGAAGAAGAAAAGAAATTGTAGAAGCTTTTAGTAAGAATTAATCAAGGTTTCAAGCTAGGTTAAAGTTCCTAATCTAACTTATGTGAAGATTATTCATTCATGGATTCTTCCATCCATGAAGCCCCCCTAGATTCCCTTCAATTGTGTTTCCAAAGAACCCTACTCGAAGAAGTGTTGAGATTGCAATTGGTGGGTAAGCGCTTGATTTAACTCCCAATCTATTGGGTAGTATTCAATGAATGGTTTATAAATGATGATTTATACTATTTCATTGAGTTTTGCATGGTGAAAATTAGGACCTAGAATTAGTAATGAGTAATTGTGATTGATTAACTCTAACTTGAATTTTATTCCTATATTAATTAATCATAACTTAATCATCTAGAGATTAATTGGCTAGGTTTGATAATTGTGTATTGGTCTTGATTTAATATAATACTTAAGTATGAATTAATTTCTTTATTAATAATGTGAGAAGAAACGCTAAGGCTAAAAATCTTCGATAAGCTACTAAGAATGAAGAAAGAATGAATTGAGAACATGACTTAGATGGTTTGTGTTTGGCGATAGATTTAGGTGTGATTGATTGACTGAAGAAAGCACTTGAGCAGGGAGAGATTGTCTAGGACATCCCTCTATGATAGAAGGTTTGACAAGGCTTGTACAATAAAACATGTGAGTATATGCCTTGACTTCAAGTGAATCTGCAACGGAGACGAATAGTCGATATATGTAACGAACTCCAAGTAGAAAGGAGATACACACATAGCATTTGTAATGACTATTCCATTAGGTCTCATGAGGCGGGAGTCCTTCACATAGCTAAGTCAAGGTATCCTAGTAGACATATCCATATCCTATGAAATTATACATGCTTGAGAAGAATCTCATAGTTCTCATGAGCAATAAATGAATTTAGACATGCCCAAGGGGTATCTCGTAGTGTCAATGATTAATGGATCAATATATACTCTTAAAATATCTCGTAAGATCCTATGATTACCAACTAAAGAAATACTTAAAGACTAATCTCCAAGAGTTTCATAATATAAAGATTAGGGGCTAGGACTCGAACGTAATACTTAAGTAAAGAAAGGCCAAATTAGTCCTTGCATGAATGGTGTATAAGTGCATTATGAGTGCAATTGTCACAAGTTATAACCCTAGGGTCACTAATGAAGAATATAGTGAAGATAAGATTGTGACTAGAGCTTCCTTTCCTATTATAATTAGACTAAAGTCCGAGAGAATCTTTGTTAGAGGAAGTTAGTAATAAAAAGGCTATGGAGGTTGAACATGTAGGATGGTTTTCACGATAGGCTTAGTATGGTAGGATAGTATGGGGCCTTTTTGTCCTATTAATTGGCACAAGCATGTTGTTGATATAACTCATCAGAGTATAGTACTCTTTAGTATGAAGAACATAGGTCTGAATTGTTATAGTGGATTATGATCAAGAATGACCAAATCCAGGTACTTAGTTTTGGAGTCGTATGGGATGCTACCTTAGCCTTAGCACAAGTTACTGGAGTAGGCTTGTGGATAGTTCACATTGTGTCAGAAGACAACTAAGTAGTAAGTATGAACTATTTATATGATTTATGAGAAATACAGAGAACATTCTTATTAGTTTTATAAATAGTCATGTAGGGCTTATGCTTTTAGCTCTTATGATTTGTCTATTATTGACTAACCCTTGATATACATACCTATGTTTGTGGTATGATAGTTTTCCAACTTAGTACATATCGTACTAACAGATATTTCCTACATGATTGGTCCATGTAAGGTCCTTCATCAGTTTAGTTGCTTGAAGTGTAGAGTTCTCAAGGTTTTCCTCCAAGAAAGAAGACGTGGTAGTCCTTATAGCTTCGAGGACGAACCTTTATGTTCCCTTATGTCTTTATTTGAATTTTAGACTTTTTGTGGGTTGCGTCCCAAAATGTTTCATTCATGTCAAAGACAGGTGGTTTTTGAGACAATTTTATTAGAAATTTTTTAAATTCCCTCCATTTATGCATGATGTTATTAAATAAAATTAAGTGGCTTGTTAAGACCTGCGAGAGGTCGAGTAAACCGTGTTGCGATCCAAGGGTTGCTCTAATTTCTAGGATGTACTTGCGGGTCGTGACAAGCTTGGTATGACAGCATAGGCTATGAAAATGGTCTTAGGATGTCTTAAAACAACTTCTAGTAGAGCCTTATTCATTGTTGTGAGTTGCAAAACATCTATGAGTAGGATGCTATAAGATGCTTAGAAAAGTTCCACTTCTTCATTCTTTAAGTTGTGCCATAGATTTTGGCTTTAGTATGCCCTTTTCTAATGTTTGCCTGTGATTTTGTAGGTTATGTCTAACACTAGGGCTAATTCAAGAAGGTAAGGAGATGGGAGTGGGGATCAAGAGATTCCTCCCCAAATTCAAGAGCAATTGCCTCCCTAAGTGCAAGAGCAAGTTCCTACTGAAGTTCCTAATGTGTAACACCCTGTATCCAAAAAAAGACAAAAAACCAGCTTTACAGAAAAATCTACACGTACAATCAACGTTGGCAATGACGGACCGTAGCCTGACCCACGGTCCGTCCTGCACAACCATCGATGGAATCAGAAACTCCCAAAAATCACAGCCTAGTAAAATTTGTTAAGTCTTGGTCGACGAAAAGACCTACGGTCCGTAGGTCAGACGATGGTTCTTATTCCGTGACCGTTGATCGAGACCCCCTTCACCCACTCTATAACAAGAGATATGGATGACTAGCACGGTCCGTAGGTGAACCCATGGTCTGTAGGTCTGACCGTAGGTTGGAATTGGCAGATAGTTAAAAGGGAGTGAAATTGGGTCAACTACAAATGGTCATAACTCTTAGCACTAAATGAATTATGTGTCCCATTACCTACCCTCCAATAGATAATTGAATTACCTTTCCATGCCACTGACCTTGCTAAAATCAGACCTCCGAGTAAAAACTTATGTCCCTTTTAGTGAAGGCTTGTCAAACAGGCCCAACCAATGGACCAAATAACGAGGCGTGGATCAAATGACGGAACGACTGTCCAGGCCATCATTTTTTCTGGCTGTAACTTACCCAAGGGTATTTTGGTATTTCCCCACATCGTTTAAATCCTAATATACGCCATTTTGACCCTAAATAATCATATTTTAGTCAATTTAAGCCAAGAAATATAATTAAAACGTATCTAAGTCAAATCTTCAAATCAAAAGTTAGAAACTTAGAAGCAGGAAAGGAGAAAAATCTCAAGATCCCTAGTTCAAGAATGAAGCAACTTTCCAGCAGTTCCAAATCCAAAATCCAAGTGTTTCTCCATGAATTTCATCACCAGTCATGTGGACTTTCACACTGAGATGGTGTTTCTTTAACCTTCAGTCAGATACTTGATTCCTTATCATGATTAAAATAGGGTTTCTAGAACTTCGATAGAACATCATGATTTATTTAAAATATATGTTCCTAATCAGATTAACATGTTATTACTTAGATTATCCCATGAATTTCAGAACCCTACCTTTATATTTCTTTAGTTCTTGAATTGCACAAGCTAGGTCAGATATTTCAGTTATGCAGTTACACATGTTTCAGTTCTTAATGCATCATTGTCAGATTAAATGTTGCATTCCCAATTTGCATGTTCAGTTTTGATCTATCAAGTATTAATAGAAAATTGAGATATAATCAGTTAACTACTAAATCCACGGGAGTAGCATAAAACGATTGAAAAACTAGCAGGTTTCAGTGTACCATAGTCCCAGTACTACTAGCCAAGTAGATTGTGAATCCCACTGTGGGAAAGTCAATTAGTGATTATCCAAGCTGCCTTATACCTTTGCATGGTATGGGTCCTCTAAAGATGGGGGTGTACACATCCGGAATCCACATTTACTCATGTGGTTATTATCGATTATTAGTAGCACCCATAGCTCAGTCAAACTCTGTGCATTGACAATTGATTAGTATATTCAGTATTCAGTCTCAACATGTTATAATTTGGTCATTGCATCCAGTTATCTCAGAATTCATTATATCATGTTCAAATTATTATACTTACTTTTCTGCTTGTTCAATTATGTTTTATTTCAGCTTTACTCTATCTTGCATGCTAAATACCTTCAAGTGATTTCGCTACGTCCCCTAAATCTTCTCATGATGTAGGTTTTTAGGTTCGCATCTCGCATTCAGATTATCGCATAGATCGATGTCCCCGATCCCCAGTTCAGCAGATTCAGTCATGGTGATCTCATTCTCCTAGACAAGTCGACCCATTCTTTCTGTGAGGCGCCTAGCTAATATCTTCCTGGGGTGGTGGTCGTTTAACATTGCTTGTCTTACGTGGACAGTAAGGAGTTTTCGTTTCAATCTTTCGGTCATTTAGTTGCAGTTTTGATGATTTAGTTGGGGCTTGTCCCAGTATTGCCAAGACAGTTAGAGTCTTTATTTCACAGGCAAGTTAGTTTTCATCATAGGCAGTGACTTCATATTTTTTTTTGTATAAACTCAAACTCATCAGTTTCATATATCTCCAGAGTAGCATATAGGTACTTCCCATATTTTTATTTAAAGTATGATTTAGCTTCCGCAATAGTCTATATTCTTTAGTATGCTCATGTTTCATGCCAGCAGTGTTAGCCTGGGGTCACTTCTGGTCATACGTTCTGTGTCCACGTATCGAGGGTAGCTTAGGGCGTGACATAATGACCCTCGTATAGGGAATGCCATGTTTAAGGAATTTAAGGATTCTATGAGTTTGTTGGCTCAAGCCTTAGCGGCATAATCTAATAGAGGAGAGGTGGATCCGGCTCCTCCTGTAGGAGGAATGGGTGCTACTAGAGTAAGGTAGTTCTTGAGAATGAATCCACCAGAGTTCTATGGCTTCAAAGTTGATGAAGATCCGAGTGGGTTTATAGATGAGGTGTATAAGGTTCTTTCAATCATGGGAATGTCTTCCATTGAAAAGATAGAATTGGCTTCCTATCAATTGAAAGATGTGGCCCAAATTTTGTATGAACAATGGAAAGATAGTAGGCCTTAGAGAGCAAGTCCTATAAAATGAGAGACTTTTAATTTGGCTTTTCTTAATAGGTTTTTCCTAAGGAATTGAGAGAATCTAAGTTTGAAGAGTTTATAATGCAGGAGCAAGGTGAATTGAATGTTAAGGAGTATCCCTTGAAGTTCACTCTTCTATCTAAATTCTCTCCAAGCTTGGTAACAAACCTTAGAGACTTGATGAATAGGTTAAAGAGAGGAGTGTCCGACCAAGTAGAAGAAGAGTGTCGTAAGGCCATGCTTGTGAATGATATGTACATCTCACGCCTTATGGTGTTTGCTCAATAAATAGAATATTCAAAACTAAGAAAGGAGAGGGCTAGAGAAAAGATGAGGTCTCGGATTGAAGGTGATAAGTCTTCCCACGCTATGTCTGAAGGACAAGATAGGCCTAGAACTAAGACAAGATATTCCATTCGTTATTCTTCCAACACCTCCAAATTAATAAGGAGAAGATTAGTGGGTCTTCCAGTTCTACTTGACCTAAGTGTGGAAGGAGTCACTATGGTAAGTGTCTAGCCGACACGGATAGTTCTTTGGGTGTGGGAAGGATGGGTACAAAGTAAGTTATTTTCTAGATCTTAAGGCTAAGGGAAGGGAAGAAAATAAAGTTCCTACTAGTGATGTGGAAAATGTTTTGAAAACAAGGGCTAGGTTCTATGCACTCCAATCAGAGGATGCCAAAGCGATCTCCTTATGTCCCTTTACGGTATGTGCTTCATTAAATATTTATGAAAATTTCCTGAATTTCGTATGATTATGATTTACTTTGTTGATTTTGCTGCTCTTAATGATAATGAATTGATGTTAGAAAAGCATGTGTGGTCTTTTCCCAAGTAGGGGATAAGGAGACCTTTTTACAAGTCTTTACATGATTTTGTGTAGTTATGATTAGATTGGAATGGAAATGTTTTGTTGATTTTGGTAGGTGAATTAAGGTATAATTCATATATGATAGGATGCTAGTCTGGAGTTGGTCCTATACAAAAATGCTTCGTGAAGTGTCATTCGAGAATGAATGTTCCTAAATGAGGGAGTATTATTACACCCTCAAAATGAGCTAAGTGGAGTTAAAGTCGAACCTGTTGGTTATGAGTTTATTAAGTCCTAAAATGACTAATGATAGTGTTTAGAGGCAATGTGTGAAGTTTGAGGG
This sequence comes from Solanum habrochaites, assembly GCA_027704765.1. Classification (NCBI taxonomy): domain Eukaryota; kingdom Viridiplantae; phylum Streptophyta; class Magnoliopsida; order Solanales; family Solanaceae; genus Solanum; species Solanum habrochaites. The sequence goes on from JAKWJA010000793.1 coordinate 335,684, forward strand.
AGTTTGAAAGTAACAAGTGCATAGGTTTCGTGAAGGTTTGGAAGTGTTATATGAAGTCTAAAACATGTAGAATGACTTTAAATAGGTAAACCATGTATATAGAGTGAAAACTTCCAGGTCCGACCCACCAAGGGTTGCCCTAGGGGTCAACGAAGGGACCCCAAACTTGGCAAAGCAAGTTGTCAAACCAACAACCAAACTGTGCATAGATGAAATGGGTCCCTCTCACAAACTTTGTGGACCTTTGGTCCAAAATAGTGTCTGCGTTGCTGGTACAAGGCGGACTCTACTATCCCAAAATTTCTTTTTAAGAACCATTGCCGGAAAGCAGTTCGCTTTGCAAGCTTTGGTCCTTAAGAAATTCCAAAAAATAGAAGTTATGTTAGGATTGTCTAACACTGTCCAATTGATATAGTGGTAGTTTGTGTATTTGGTAAGTAGGTAACAAACGGTTTTAGGTCTTATGTAACCTATTTCCCAATAGAAAACCCCAATACCCAATAGAAATAGAATCAAATCTTTCGCTCCTCTCCCAAAGTTCTCCCAAAACCACTATTGAGTAAGAGAGAAATTGCAGCAGCAACTTTTAAGGCATTATTTATCAGGTTTCAATCTGGGATAAGGTACTAATATACGGTATGTGAAGAATCATTCACTGCATGTTTTCTCCACATTAATGCCCCCCCCCTAATCCCCCCGGTTTTTCTCTTTATTTGTTTTAAAAGAACCCATTCAAGGAGGGTTGTGATTGCATTGTGTGAAGGCTTGATTGGTGATTCCCCATCTAGTCGTATGCATTAAAAAAATGATGTTTTATATTATGATTATCAACTGTTTTGTGGAGCGTTTCATGTGTATAATGATGTGAAGGTGATCAGGTGATCTTAAGGCAAATTAGATACTAGATGTACGGAATTGTGGTGGATTCTTTCTTAATCTTCATTTATTCTATATTAATTGATAATATTGATCATCTAAGCATGAATTGGAATTAGGTTTGATGATTGGGATGGTCATGATTGAATTTAACCCTAAAGTATGACTATGCGTTCCGCTTCGCGAATTGGTTTTTCTTTGTTTCCTTAAGAAATTCTCAAAAATAGAATTTATGTTAGGATTGGTCTAAAACACGGTCGCAATTGATATAGGGTATTTGTGTAATTTTGGTAAGTAGTTACAACCGGTTTTAGGTCTTATGTAACCTATTTCCCAATAGAAAACCCCAATACCCAATAAAAATAAGAATCAAAACTCTTCTCCTCCCATGTTCTCCCAAACACTATTGAGGAAAATAAATTGCAGCAACTTTTTAGGAAATATTGATCAAGGTTTCACTCTTGGATTAAGGTACCTCATATAAGGATGTGAAGATCATTTCATTCATTTATTGCTCCATCCATGAATCCCCCCCAAGTTCTCTTATTTGTTTTAAAGAACCCCATTCAAGGGATGGTTTGATTGCATGTGGGGACGGCTTTGATTGTGATCCGCAATCTAGTCGTAGCATTCATGATGTTTTATACGATATATAAACTGTTTTTGTGTAGGCTTTTCATGGTGTAATAATTGAATTTGAAGGTGATCATGGTGAATCGTAAGCATTAGATACTAGAATGGAGGAATTGTGTGGATTCTTCTTAACTTGATTGTATTTCTATATTAATTGATAATATTGATCATCCTAAAGCAGGAATTGGACTATGTTTGATGATTTTGTGATTGGTCATGATTGAATTTAACATAAACCCTAAAGTAATTAACTATTGCAGTTCCGCTTCGCGCTTTGTTTCCCTGAACTAAGAATTCTCAAAAATAGAAAGTTATGGTTAGGATTGGGGGGGGTCTAACACCTGTCCAATTGATATATGGTAGTTTGTGTTTTGTAGTATTTTTACAAACGGTTTATAGTCTTATGAGCCTTTTCCCCAATATAAAACCCCAATACCCATAAAGAAATAAGAATCAAAATCTTTCTCCTACCCTCCCAAAGTTCGCCCAAACCATATTGAGGATCATAGAGAAATATGCAAGCACCTTTTTGGTATATTGATCATGTTTTCATCTGGGATTAAGGTACAATATAAGGTATGTGCAATCTTCATTCATGTATTGCTCCTCCATGACTCCCCCCGATTTTTTCTCTTTATTTGTTTTAAAAGACCCCCCATTCAAGTGAGGGTTGTGATTGCATTGTGGGGGCTTGATTTGATCCTCAATCTATTCGTTAGCATTAAATGATGTTATATGATGAATTATAAACGTTTTGTGGTGGCTTTTCATGTGTAATAATTGAATGTGAAGGTGATCATGGTGATCTTAAGCAATTAGATACTAGATGGAGGAATTGTGTGGATTCTTCTTAACTTGATTGTATTCTATATTAATTGATAATAATTGAATCATCTAAGCATGAATTGGACTAGGTTTGATGAATTGGGATTGGTCATGATTGAATTTAACCCTAAAGTATGAACTATTGCAGTTCCGCTTCGCGACTTTGTTTCCTGAAGAAAATTCCAAAAATAGAAGTTATGTTAGGATTGTCTAACACTGTCCAATTGATATAGTGGTAGTTTGTGTATTTGGTAAGTAGGTTACAAACGGTTTTAGGTATACTTAACCTATTTCTCGCAATATACAACCCCATACCCAATGAAGAAATAAGAAATCAAAATCTTTCTCTCCCAAAGTTCTCCCAAAACCACTATTGAGGAAGAAGAGAAATTGCAGCAACTTTTAGGAAATATTGATCAAGGTTTCAATCTGGGATTAAGGTACTAATATAAGGTATGTGAAGATCATTCATTCATGTATTGCTCCATCCATGAATCCCCCCGAGTTTCTCTTTATTTGTTATAAAAGAACCCCATTCAAGGGAGGGTTGTGATTGCATTGTGGGAAGGCTTGATTGTGATCCCAATCTAGTCGGTAGCATTAAATGATGTTTATATGATGATTATAAAATTTTTTGTGGAGCTTTTCATGGTGTAATAATTGAATGTGAAGGTGATCATGGTGATCTTAAGCAAATAGATACTAGATGGAGGAATTGTGTGGATTCTTCTTAACTTGATTGTATTCTATATTAATTGATAATAATTGAATCATATAAGCATGAATTGGACTAGGTTTGATGAATTGGGATTGGTCATGATTGAATTTAACCCTAAAGTATGTACTATGGCAGTTCCGCTTCGCGACTTTGTTTCCTGAATAAAATTCAAAAAATAGAAGTTATGTTAGGATTGTCTAAGAATTCCCAATTGATATCGTGGGTTAAATTTTGTGTATTTGGTAAGTACTTACAACGGTTTTAGGTCTTATGTAACCTATTTTTCACAATAGAACCCCAATACCTCATTAGGGAGAATAAGAAATCAAAATCTTTTCTCTCCCAAAGTTCTCCCAAACCACTATTGGAGGAAAGAAGAGAAATTGCAGTCATACTTTTTAGACATATTGATCAAGGTTTTTCAATCTGGGATTAAAGGGTACTAATATAAGGTATGTGAAGATCATTATCATGTCTTTCTCCATCCTGACTCCCCCCTAGTTCTCTTTATTTGTTTTAAAAGAACCCCATTCAAGGGAGGGTTGTGATTGCATTGTGGGAAGGCTTGATTGTGATCCCAATCTAGTCGGTAGCATTAAATGATGTTTATATGATGATTATAAACTGTTTTGTGGAGCTTTTCATGGTGTAATAATTGAATGTGAAGGTGATCATGGTGATCTTAAGCAATTAGATACTAGATGGAGGAATTGTGTGGATTCTTCTTAACTTGATTGTATTCTATATTAATTGATAATAATTGAATCATCTTAGGCATTATTGACTGAGGTTTGATGAATTTGGGATTGGTATGATTGACTTTAACCCTAAAGAATGACTAAATGGGCAGTTCCGCTTCGCGACTTTGTTTCCTGAAGAAAATTCCAAAAATAGAAGTTATGTTAGGATTGTCTAACACTGTCCAATTGATATAGTGGTAGTTTGTGTATTTGGTAAGTAGGTTACAAACGGTTTTAGGTCTTATGTAACCTATTTCCCAATAGAAAACCCCAATACCCAATAAGAAATAAGAAATCAAAATCTTTCTCTCCCAAAGTTCTCCCAAAACCACTATTGAGGAAGAAGAGAAATTGCAGCAACTTTTAGGACATATTGATCAAGGTTTCAATCTGGGATTAAGGTACTAATATAAGGTATGTGAAGATCATTCATTCATGTATTGCTCCATCCATGAATCCCCCCTAGTTTCTCTTTATTTGTTTTAAAAGAACCCCATTCAAGGGAGGGTTGTGATTGCATTGTGGGAAGGCTTGATTGTGATCCCAATCTAGTTGGTAGCATTAAATGATGTTTATATGATGATTATAAACTGTTTTGTGGAGCTTTTCATGGTGTAATAATTGAATGTGAAGGTGATCATGGTGTCTAAGGGGCATTAGATACTAGATGGAGGAACTTGGTGTGGATTCTTCTTAACTGATTGTATTCTATATAATTGATAATAATTAATCATCTAAGCATGAATTGGACTAGGTTGATGCATGGGATTGTCATGATTGAATTTAAAAACCCTAAGTATAACTATGGCTATATTCACCTAGTATTGAAAGACTGTGCAAAGAAGTTAAGGCTCTAAGCTCTAACTTATGAGAAGAATCGATGAATTGATGATAATGACCCGTAGGATTGTTTTGTTTTCTATAGATTTAGGATTATAACTATTAGAATTCACTTGAGCATGGAGAGATTGTCAAGGACATCCCTCTATGAGAGAAGGTTGAGCAATGTTTGACAAGTAAACCTTGGAGTATATGCTTGACTCCAAGTGGATATACAAAGTGAGACGAATAGTCTAGCAAGGGTGCGGACTCCAAGTAGATTGGAGAGCCAGACCTAGAAGGTGCGATGACTATTCCATTAGGTCTAATGAGGCGGAAGTCCTTCTCATAGTAGAGTTAAGGTGTCCTACTAGAGATCTCCTTATCCTATGAACTTAGACATGCTTGAGAAGTATCTCGTAGTGTTCATAAGCAATGAATTAAATTAGACATGCCCAAGGGGTATTCCGTAGTGTTCATAATGTATAAATTAACTTAGACATGCCCCAGGGGTATCTCGTAGTGTTCACGATTAATGTATGAAGACACACCTTAAAAAGTATATCATAGGATCCATATGAATAAGTAACTTAGACATACTTAATGAAATATCTCATAGTGTTCATAAGATAAGGATAAGGGCTATGCTCAAGGATCCAAAAGTAGTACCATGCATGAATGGTGTTATGGGCATTATTAAGTGGGCAGTGCACAAGGTATCACTAGTGGGGTCACTTGAAGAAGAGAATGAATATAAGATTGGACTAAAAGTTGCCTTTTCCCATATAGTAGACTAAACTATAGAATCTTAGTATGATGATGTTAAGTAATAAAAAGTCTATGAGGGTGAACATGATAAGGATGGTTTTTAAGAAGGATTAGTATGTAGGGATACATGGGCTGCCTTATTTAAATTTATATGATACGCCATAAGAGTATAGTTACTATTAGTAGAAGAACATAGGTCTTATTTATTATAGTGGATTATTAAGAAATAGGTCTTCATTATGATAGTGATTATGATCAGATACCTAAGAGGGGACTTGCTTTGGTAGTGTTATTGATGCTACCATTAGCCTTACACAAGTATCTTGGAGATATCTTGCAGTATAGTTAACTTGCGTAAGACGAAAAGTAAGAATCAGATCAACTGTATACTTTTATAATGCTTTATTATGTTTCTGATAGGTCCCATGTTTTCTTATGCTTTTTATCTTTATATTATGTCTATGATTGACTCTCCCTTTGGAGATACTTTTATTTTGGCAGATTAGTTCTTTACTTGTAATCCAATTGTACTTACGCATATTGCCTACATGTTGTCCATGTAGAGTATCTAGAAGACTGAGTTGCTGGAAGGATAGAGTTACAATGTTTCCAAGAAGAGAAGAAGTGGTGAGTCCTCATAGCTTTGAGGAAGAACCTTTATGTTCCCTTATTTCTTTCATTCTATTCTAGACTTTACGTGGCTGCGTCCCAATATATTTCATTCACATAAAAGTTAGATGGTTTTTGAGACAATATTTTTAGAGATGCTTCTGTTTTTATGAAAGACATTTTTGTTTATGTTTTAAGAATGTTTGTAAATTTCCTCTGTTTATGCATGATGTTATGTAATGAAGTCAAGTGTCTTGTATAAGACCTCCGAGAGGTCGAGTATGCCATGGTTTCAACCAAGGTTTTCCCTCAAATTCTATGGGATTCGTGCGGGTTGTGACATACCATCACTTCCCAACCCCCCCAAGACCCCAACCCCCCCAAAAAACCCAAAAAAAACCCCCCACAACCCACCAACCCCCCCCTCAAGAGTTAGCCGACAACACACTTCCAAGTCATACAAGGCACACACTCGTTAAGGGATTCATCTTTTCTTATTTAAAAAAACTTAATGTCCTCATTATTGGGCCCAAACAACCTCATATCAAAGTGTTTATCAAGCATGTTCATCTAGGGCCCCTTATGAGTTAAATACACACTTATCATATCAGAGCACAACATGAGAAACCTGCTTTGATCGATATCCGTTTTCATGCAATAATTGACCATCCATAGCCAATGGCATTCCATAGTTCATTTAAGAAATTCCTCAACATATGGAGATTATGATAATTATACTCATATGAAAGACTCCCATCATAAACAAGCTACTTAGGAACTCTTTGGTTTCAAGCTTGAGTAGGAATAGAAGAAAAATATAGAGATATCTACAACCTTACTACTCACATCACAATCCCCAACTTAGGGTATACCCATTTAAGAGACACTTATCTCATTCAAGGGAACTTGGACTCACCAAATATTCTAGTCAAGCACAACATCACCCTCTTGGGATCAAGCTTATTCAAACCTTCCTTAACATCACCTCCTTCCATTTCTCAAGGAGGAAACAATTCCCCCTTATTTATTCACTCACACCCCACTAGGTGAGGAATTCAAGAAGTCAAATTTGAGTAGCTCACTTACTCCACTCCATATTCATCACTCCAAGTGATATTTTAACTTAAGGAAGTCTAAGGGAACTCAAAATAGGACCTTAAGCGAATTCATAATCTTACCATCTAGGCGCACTATCCCCTACTCGGAGTAAGCCTAATAACATATTCATCACCTCATGCCCTTAAATACCAAGGTCAAAGCAAGTTAAGACCTAACCTACAGGGGTCCTCACCTTTTTGGTGGAAACTTATAACCAACCATGCCTAGGTACAACTAAGCACTTCCTCAAATGGCCATACTTATGATCAATCTAAAAAGTCAACTAACCACTTCAAAGTAGAGCAACATCAATTCTCTCCTTCTATTTGACAATTGAGGGGTATATACCAGCCTCTAAGTCACTTTTGGGCAAAAACATAATCCCAACTTATGGAATAAAAACCCTTTCTTCCTTTTCCCCATTCTTATAATAGGTTAATATAGGGACTCATCAATTAATCATAAGGGTTCTCCCATTAACTAGCATACTCCAGAAGATTCTTACTAGGTTCAAGACCCATCTTTCCTTCTTAGGAGCAAGTCAATACAAAAGACTCCAATCCACATAAGGGCAACTATAAGGCATTACTTATATATAAGGGCAACATCCCTCATTCACTATTTACCACTTTTCTCCAAAACATTTCAAGCCTATATTAATAATTAACCTATCATCACATTGCCCTATACAACACACATCCAAATGGGACTCCATTCAACTATAACATCATTTAACTAGCAAGAAACATATCATATCATAGCTTTTCGACATAATATCTCCATTCTAATAAATAACATACGTAGCCATAAATGGCATTACATTAAGATATGTCCAATTTTCACCTTCATACATACTCATCAAGCCACAAAACCAAAGCAAGCATCCAAAACTCACCTTTTCTCCCTCAAGCTTGAGACATCATCCTTTTCAAGCAATCACATCTAAAATACCACCGGACAAGGAAACATAAGAAAGAAATCATATAAAGTTAAGTTCTATGGCAGGACACAAGAGTAGTGAATAAAGTGAAACTCTATCGTCTTATAGCCTCTCGCACATAGATGTGTCGCAACTCAACCTGATAAACGAGACTCTACTAGATGTGCCAATACGAGACTTGGAAACTTAAGGACTAACCCCAATATGATATGCTTTGATACCAAGTTTGTCACAATCGGGAAGCACCCCCTAGAAGTAGCAGGGCGTACTTGACCTCTCAGAGATCTTTTACAAGTCCATAGACAACATTCATTGCATAGACATATAAATTTAGCGAAAAATTTTAAACTTTTCATAGCATATCATATGCTATAATCATCACTTTATATATATAAAATATCAAAATACATAAAAGACTCTAAGTCTCTTTTCCCATTTTAGACTCGTCAACATTAGACTAGAATAAGGACACGTCCCTTATCACATAAACCATAATCTAGAATATTACATAATCTGAATAACATCTCTGACATAAGAAAAATCCTTGAATCTTAAGGATCCCTTTCTTGAACTTGGGAAACATCTATCCAAGCTCATCCATCTTAAAAACATCCTCTAGACATCACCACCTACACTTTATGTAAAATGATCAAGAAGAACGGTATTAGAACAAGAATGCACTAGTATGACAACCACACAAAAATATGCATTTAAAGAGGACATTTAGTTAGAAATCATGCAGCATGCCTTTTTAGTAAACTTCATGAACATTGGCACAATAACCACAACATTGTTCACATACTTGATATAGACATGCACACTACTCATGAATGATATCTAAGGCTTGTACAAGACCTCCGAAAGGTCAAGTACGCAATTTTTCCGACCCATGGGTTCTACATAACTTAAATGGGTACTTTTGGGTCGTTACAAACTTAGTATCATAGCATAAGTTATGGAAAATAGTTTAGGGTTTAAAAGTCTCACAACCACATATAGTAGAGTTTTAGTCATTGTTGTGAGTAACAACAAGTCCATGGACAAGAGGATATAAGATGATAGAAGTTTAACTTTCTTCATTGTTCTAATTGCATGACTTAGAGTTGATTTCTATAAGATATCTCTCTCAATCTCTTCTCTTTTTTATTATAGGATATGAATACGAGGAGATCAACCGCTAGAAGGGAGGAGGCAGGTAATAGCTAATGAGAAGATCCATCACTGTGTTGACCAAATTCCTATTGTTGGCCTAGATTTAGAGAATGAGGAGGTTCCCCTTCAAGAACGTCAAGTGCCACCGGAACCTCAAAGGCCCGAAGGACCTCAAATTCCCCCTATGTCTCAAGCTTCTTTTGTTTAAGGGGATATGACTAATACATAGTTGAGGGTTGCCCTAATGAATTTGAACCAACTCATGACGGTCCAAGATCAAGTCGTCACTAATAATTTGTCTGCCCAAGGTAACCAAGGAGATTGGCCTCAACCAAATGTGAGTGCTCCCTCTTTTTGAATTCGGGATTTCATGAGGATGAACCCTCCTACTTACCATGGCACTAAGGTGGATGAATATCCACAACGCTTCATATATGAGATATTCAATGTTGTAGATGTTATGGGTGTAACCCCTAGGAAGAGAGCAGAGCTATCTACTTACCAACTCAAGGATGTGGATTATGTGTGGTTTGTGCAATGGAGGGATGATAGACCTTTAAGGGATGGTCCGGTATATTCGAAAGTTTCAAAGAGGATTTTCTAGATAGGTTATTTCCCTTAGAGTGGAGGGAGAAGAAAATGGTTGAATTCATGAACCTTTGTCAAGGGGAAATGAGTGTGCAAGAGTACTCCCTCAAATTCACCCAACACTCTAAGTATGACTCGATCATGGTAGCCAACCCTAGAGATCAGATGAACAAATTTATGATGGGAGTGCCTAGGTTGGTGGAAAAGGAGTGTTGTACGACAATGCTCTTTAATGACATGGAGATCTCTAGACTCATGGTATATGACAACAAATTGAGGAATCCAAAATTAGGGATATAAGGCAAGAGGGTAAGAGACCTAGGTTTGATGAATCTAGTCAAGAAAAACCAAAGAGGTTTCTTTCACCAAGAGTCTTCCATAGGAAAAACGGATAGAGTTTTCAACCGAAATTCCCAAAGTGGTGGCCATACTTTTAAGATACCTAAGTGTACTACTTGTGGGAAGCAACACTTAGTATGTATCTTGCCAAAACAGATGTTTGCTTTGCATGTGGTAGTAAGACTCACAAGATGAGGTACTTCCCTAACATCAATTCAAAGGAGAAAGGGGTCAATCAAGATTCCCTAGATCCTAATTCTCCAAAGAAGAACTCTCCCTATGGGATAGGGTCTAGGAAGGAGAACTAATCTGGAGTTGATTGTCCTGGTAAGTCTTAACCCTTTATTATTATTGTTTTTTTATGTTATAAGATGTTTTATATGATTTTTTACTTTACATGATCATGCCTTCTAGATGAATTTCTCAAAAAATGGATTTTTGAAATTTTAGCATGTTTTACTGTGTTACAATAATGTTCACTTTAGAATTTTTGAATTTTGAAAAAATTTTGTCTTTTATTTAATTGAGGTTTTAATGTGTGTAAAAGTGATTTATTTGAGTATGTTTAATGTTGAAGAAGGTAGTTCCTCCATAAAAGAAGGATAAGGATGAGTTTTGAAATGTGAAAATTTTGCTAAAGTGCTTATGTTGCAATGTGTGTGAAAGTGTGAAATTTGTGCCATTTGTTAAATGTTGAATTGATTGTGAATGTTTGACCATGAATGTAATGTGTTATGTATTGCTAATAGAGTCCTTGGTGGTCTAAAGGTTTTAGTGTCATTCGAGGACGAATGTTGTTCCAAGTGAGGGAGAATGCAACACCCTAAAACGAACTAAGGTGAACTAGAGCTTTGTGATTATTTATTGAGTTAATTATGTGTTCAAATGATTTATATTAGTTTCCTTAGGTAGTGTGTGATGTTTTGTTAAGTTTGGAGGTCAAACGTTCATGACGTTCGCAAAGTGTGCCTTAGAGAGTGCTTTTGTGTTTTAACGTGTTTGAGTGAGTTTTACTTGTTTGATTTAATAGATATTGATGTGGGATGTTCCTAAGACCTAGACGACTATGTTAAGAGGTTTACATTCTGTGTACAACATCATATAGGACCCACGAGGGGCCCTAGAAGAGGACCCCAACTCTATGAAAAAATGCCAAAAACAATGTCCATCGATGAGCCAGTCGACGGTCAGTAGACAAAACGACAACTCGTCAACCTGGTCCATCGTTTGGAAATGAATGTCTGCATTTTTAGGAGTTGTAGACCCAAACCACGAGCCCTCATCAATGGGACGTCAAAGCATCGATGATCCGTCGTTGATAGGCGTCGATGGTGGCCTGCAAAAGTTGTCTCATCTACTTCCTTGACTTGGGGTGTTTTGTAAATTCACTCCAAGTCTTTTATGACCCTATGATGATATTTTTAGGGTTTTTAATTTATATTAGATAAGTTTAAGTCCTAGACCTAGACATGACCCCTAACTTCAAATATTCAAACTCCCTATGTAAAGAAAAATTCTCTCAAGTCACCATTTGAGCAGGACTCAATATTAACAAGGAGGTCTGGTTGGACGTGTTTCTTCATCAAAATTAGTTGGTTTCGTTCTCATTGAGGTATGTATCAATCCTTAAAACCTCTTCCATTCGAGGAGTCATTTATAAAAGATTTTAAAAAGGGATTTCAAACTCTATTTTCTTCTAACCTTGATTTTAAACATGCGACTTCTTGTAAAAATGTTTTAATGATTCAAATGTATCATGACCTTAGAGAAGTATTTTGGTTCGAAGGCTTGAAAGGGGACATAGAGGAATTTGTTGCAAAATTTCCTAATTGCCAGGAAGTGAAAGACGAACTCCAAAAGACGAATGGTTTACTTTAAGAAATCCAAGTTCCTACTTTGAAGTGGGAAGTTATCATTATGGATTTTATGGTAGGTTTGCCTCGGACACAAAAGCAACATGACTCCATATAGGTGGTTGTGTGTAGGCTGACCAAATCGGCTCATTTATTCCCGTCAAGTCTAGTTACTCGGCGGAGGATTATGCAAGGATCTTCATAGATGATATTGTGTGTCTCCATGGTATTCCGTTATCCATCATATCGTATAGGGGTGCACAATTCACATCTAGGTTTTGGAGTTAATTCAAAAAGGGTTGGGTACCAAGGTGAAGCTAAGCACGCTTTCCACCCCCAAACGAATGGTCAAGAGGAGCGTACTATTCAAATCCTTGAGGGTATACTTAGAGCTTCTATAATTGACTTCAACGTGAATTGGGATAAACACTTTCCTTTGGTTAAGTTTTCCTACAATAATAGTTACCATTCATCAATATCTATGGCTCCTTTTGAGGCCTTGTATGGTAGGATATGTAGGTATCCAATTGGATGGTTTGAAGTGGGTGTGTCTTCAATTTCGGGTCCCAAATTCATTCATTAGACTTTGGAGAAAGTTCATATGATAAGGAATCACTTGAAAATAGCCTATAGCTGGCAAAAATCTTATGTTGACCGTAGGAGAAGGGAGCTAGAGTTTGAAGAAGGTGATAAAGTGTATCTAAAAGTTTCACCTATGAAAGGGGTGGTGAGATTTGGCATGAAAGGTAAGTTGAGTCCTCGATATATGGGTCCTTATGAAAGTTTACAAAGTATTGTCAAGGTTACATATGAGTTGAGGTTACCTAGTGAATTGGCTTCGGTTCATCCGTTATTCCATGTTTCCATGTTTAAAAAGTGTGTCAGTGATCCCGAGTCCATTCTTCCTTTTGAGGGTCTAGGTGTTCAAGAGAACCTCTCCTATGAGGAGGTTCCAGTTGAAATCCTTGAAGACAAGTAAAGGAGTTAAGGAACCAAGAGGTGACTTTCGTAAAGGTATTATGGAAAAACCATCTAGCTGAGGGTGCAACAAGAGAGGCCGAGGCCGACATGAAATCTCGTTACCCTCATCTATTTGATAACTATGATTAGTTGTTCCTATTCATAGTAAAAATAATGAGTTTTATTTTAAGTTTCCTTGATTTTTGATCAAATAGTAAATTTTATGCTTTATTATAGTTAATTACACTAATTTGTGCCTATTGAAATGAATATTTTCTAAAGAAATACTTAATTGATTTGAACTTATGTGGTTCATTTTGGTATGTTTTGTATTCATGAGTTGTATTGAACATGATGATATGTGTTGAAGAAAGCTTTGTCGTAAGTGAATACACATGTAGTGAATGTTGAGCTCTTATGAGTTGAAAATGATGTTTTGAATTGCTATATGTAAAAGGCCATGTGGTTATATTGATTTGAGTTTAAACTCATGTTTTAATATGTTGTTGTTGGTTCGGCTGCTAGTCTTCATTCCATTCCTTTCTTTTAAAGAATTTTAGTGTCATTCAGGGACGAATGTTCCTAAGGGGGATAATGTAATACTCCGAAATTCTAAATCCTAATCTAGAGCCTAACATAAGATTCTGAGAGTTTTAACACTTTATTAAGGTCAAATATAAGGTATATAAGTCATTTAAGAAGTTTTAGAATCAAAATGTCAAGGAACGTCCACGACGTCCGGAAAGTAGATCAAGAGGTGCTAGCGTGACTTAGTCTATTTGACAAGGTTTTAAGAGCCGTAAAATGACAAAATTTGGTAAAAGGTGTCTAACACGTATTAGAGTTGGTTTATAGTTGAAACTTCTGGGTACGAATCCCCAAGGACCAACCCAAGGGTCCTTGAGGAGGACCCTTGCATTTTGTCTAAAAGTTGTCTAGAACAGTAGCCATCGACGACTTGCAAGCGACGAGGCGTAGTCCAATCGACAGGGTTTCGATTTCCACCGTTGATTTTCACTTAGAAAAATTTTTGAAAAGTTCATTTGTCAAGTCTCTGACCAAAATGACGGATGTGCAGCACAGAGGGGGGCTTTCCCATCAACTTACCTACGGCCCGTGGGTCGGGGTCTCGTGGGTCTGGTTTGTGTTTTACTGTTTTATTTTAATTGTTTCATATAATTAGTTAAGTGGTTAGTTAGTTAATTAAGGGTTCGTTTAGGTTCAATTAAATTTATGATGACCTCTATATAAAATCCTAACCTAATTAAATGAAACCTAACTATTATAATTCCCAAAACCCAGTTGCTCTTCCTTCTCTCTTCTTTCTCTATCCCAAAGAAACTCCATAAAAGACCAAGAAAATGAGGGTTCTAGGGCAGAAATAAGACTACTTTTCTGCATCAATCTTCGTCAATTAACAAGGTATGGGATTCCATTCACCTTTGTGATTCTTTCCCCAAAGGGTTCCTCAAAAATTGATTTCAAAAAGATGAGTTTAAAGTGGGTTTTCTTCTATTTCGAATTTGACTTTATATGTTACTTTGTTTATGATTTCTTTAAATAATTCTGAGTAGATTATGTTTTATTGTAATTCAATTATGCTAGTTCTTGATGAATTAACTTAGGTTGTGAAGTAGATCATGAATTTGACCTAAGTCCTTAACCCTAAGATATCAATTAGTGATGAATTGTTATGGAGTGATTTAATTCACTTAATTATTGTGTTGATAACTATTTTTGATGATATTACACCCATTTTTGGGCTGAATTTGATGGTTGATGGTAAAAACTTTGATGATGGCTTGTGAAGGAGATTGGGGTAAGTCTTGTGATCTCAATCCTTTACTTCAATTATGATAACTTGTGATTAATGATGAAGTTGTATTGAAGAATGCCTTATGATAATATTTATTAGGGTTGGTATGATGTTGAATTGGAATGTATTGATATATGACTTGTGAGTTGTTATCTAAGATGTATTGATATACGGATTGTGATGATTTGCCTATGTTCCTTATCATAATGTGATTATGTAAATGTGCTAACCTTACATGTGTGAATTGAAATGAAATAACAATACTCATGCAATTCGTTGTGATCTATAATGATGCCTATATAACGGGTAGACCCTACAACCTAGACTAAGCTATGATGATTAATAAAGTCTTAAAGACATTTCAAAAAGGGACTCTACCTTAACACTGAGTAAACTAGAGTGAGGATTGTCCCTTGCCACATAAGAAGGTAGGATAACAATTGTAGTCATGAGACTGGAGATTTTAATGCGTGTAGCATAAAGAGGGTCACAACTACATCTCCTAGTTCTTAAACAATGCTTCCCCCATATGAACTTTAACACTCTAAAATGTACTAAGGTGAACTAGAGATTCATGATTGTTTCTTGAGCTAATTTTGTGTTAAAATGAGTTATATTAGTGTCCTTAGTCAGTGTCTGAAATATTTTTTAATTTTTGAGGTCAAACGTCCAAGAACGTTCAAGACGTTTACAATGTGTGTCTTAGAGAGTGCTTGTGTGTCTTGTTGTGTTTGAGTGAGTTTTACGTGTTTGTTTTAATCGAAATTGATGTGGGATGTTCCTTAGACCTAGAATACTATATTTAATTGTTTAAAATCCAGGAAAGACTCCATCTAGGACCCACGAGAGGCCCTAGAAGAGGACCCCAACTCTAAAACAAAACTGCCAAAAATAGTGTCCATGGATAAGCCAGTCGAGGCTAGAAGACCAGACGATGGCTCGTCGACCTAGTCCATCGTTTGGACATTAATGTTTGAAGTTTTGGGAGTTTCATACCCAAACCACGATCCCTCATCAATGGGACATCAAAGCATCCACCGTCCGTCGTTGAAAAGCGTTAATAGTGGCCTGCAAAAGTTTTCTCATCTGCTGCCTTGACTAGGGGTGTTTTGTAAATTTACCCCAAGTCTTTTATGACCCTAGGATGATATTTTAAGTGTTTTTAAGTTATAATAGATTATTTTTAAGTCCTAGACCTAGACGTGACCCCTCACTTCAAATATTAAAACTCCCTCTCTAAGGAAAAACTCTCTCAAGTCACCATTTGAGCTAGGACTCAAGATGAACTAGCAGGGCTTGTTGGACGTGTTTCTTAATCAAAATTAGTGAGTTTCCTTCTCATTTAGGTAGGGTATCCATCCTTGAACCCTCTTTCACATTCAAGGAGTCTTTTCTTCTGAAAAAAAGATTTTAAAATGGTTTCAACTCTACTTTTGGCTATCTTTGATCTAAACATGGGTCTTCTTGTAAAGTGTTTTAATGATTCAGATGTGTTTTCTTCTAGATTAATTGATGATTTCAATTTCAAAATCCCCAATAACTCATGTTATGCATTTTTCCAACTTTTAGCTAGAATGGGTTTTAAAAATGAACATGTTTTGGGTAGGGTAATGAACTTTGGTTTCTTATGTTGTTATTATGTGATTTAGATACTGCAAAGAACAGATAGGGCCTCACTTAATTATAGAATATTGGACTTGATTATAGTGGTGATGGTTGTCAAAATGGTTAGTTTCTTATATTTTATAATTCTATAGAGATTGCTCTTAGTGGTATGTTCCACTTCTTGGTGGCGCTATTTACTTGATGTATTTGTATATATTAGTGTGTATTGTGAGTATGGCTTTGAAGGCCTAATGTGTGAAATGAAGTGATAAATAATATTTTTCTTGTTGATATGTGTTATGAAGCTTGAATTGTATCTCTTACTTACATTTTGCCAAAATAGGTAAGTGTATATGTTGAGAATGTTAGTATATGAGAAATTATGAATAAAGGTTTAAGCATGCCTGTAAGCCAATGTTATGAAAGTGATGATTTATGTTAAAAGGTGTGCTCACATGCAACACACGCACTACACGTTGAATTAGTGAATGAAATGAAGTTAAGGGGAATGTGAATGAAAAGGTGAGTTTTTGGGGTGATCACTCTTTGAGTTGAGATGAAGTGTCGTAGCAACCCTCACTACTCTCAAATCCGCCCTTCTAAGTAGTTTGAGGATGGATACCCCTTGTGAGTGAGATAGGATTCTAAAAGTCTGTGGGAACTTATGCTTACATCGACAAGAATGAAGAGGGGTGGGTCCCATTGTGATTAGAGATGTTTTAACCCAATGTACCTTTAGAGATGAGTATACTTGTAGTAGAAGAGGATTTACTTTAGTATAAATCTCCTTATCCCTTACTATGCGCCCGCATAGGTGTAGCTCTTGGAAATAAGCCATTAAAGTAAGGAAAGAACTAACCCTAGGCAAGAAGTGTGGGAACCTCTCCGACAAGGGAAGTTATCAGGATTCTATGTATAGATCCTCATGGTCTATGTCGGTTAAGCATATCCCCAAAAAAGAATGAAGAACTAGTACCTCCTAAAAGAATGGACTACTTAGGGTAGGTGGTGTAATGGGAAGCCTATCTACCATTGCATAAGTAGACCTTCCGAAAGAGTCTTGGTATGTTTCTTATCAGGTGTTGTAAGTGAAGTTAGATAATCTTAAGGAATCTAATGTTCGGAAGTAGGTAACATTAAGTTCTCTGTTAAGAAGTTAGAAGTACACTAATGTAGGGTGGCTTAATACGATGAATACTCAAAAAAAGCCCTAATGGAAGTAGTATGGATGCTACTCTCACATTGCACTTAGTATAACTTATAGGTCCTATTGACAGGATGTATTACATGAAATCCTTCTTGGTGATGAAGTGTTTTCAAATTATAGCCCAGAGGAGTGGATAAATTCAACGGCCTAGGTAAGCTTAATGGTTGGTATTCTTAAGGTCTCTTTGGTGTGTCTGAAGAAATATATGGGCGTTCCCTTATGTGGCTACCTAGGGAGTCTAGAATCACTGATCAGGGAACCTCTCTCCGAAATGAGTTCACATTTGCTGAAAGAATTATTCCTGTAACATGTCACTGTTCACAACTATAATTTTGCTTGAAGTTACTTAAAATGTGTATTTTGGTTTCTAAAATTATGGAATTCCTTTTATCCATGAATAACTAAATGATAATTTCTTATACTATTCAACTCTTAAATTATGATTTTAATCAATTTCGCTGACAGCTTATTTTACTTAAAATTGTCCCGTTTCGCATTTTTTTTTGCATATGTCATACTTAGTACTTTGTCCTTGACTACCATACATTTTACTAACACGAAGTATAGGTGGATCCTTTAAGACTAGAAGATAATCTTGGGAATCTATCCTCTCAAGATTAAGTATGTCCTCTTATATTCGAGGACACAATTCTATTTCTTAGTTTCTCTTTTAAAGATTTATTAAGTATTTCCCATTTAATGTAAAGGACCGTATCCCTAAGATATTATTATTGTGTCTTTAAGTTAGCTTGTATAGACGAGACCAAATCCATATCTTTTATGAAAGATGTTCTTTTTATTAATTTATTCATGAAAAGTTTAAGTTCTGCACTACTTTTCATGTCTTATGTAATGAATAATAGCTAAGGCTTGTACAAGACCTCCGAAACGTCAAGTACGTAATTGCTCCGACCCATGGGTTCTCCATAACTTCTAGGGGATACTTTCGGGTCGTTACATGAACACTAGCTAGTGGATCCACATAGATGTTGTTTTCATGTTTTTGTACTACCTTGGCAAGTAGTTCGCCTTCTTTTACTGTAAGGTTCCATTGACACCGTAGTCAACTAGCTCATGCGTCTCTGTCAGTTAAGTCAAGATGTCCCAAAAGGCAAATAAGTGTAAAGTGACTCACTAGATGACCTAGGGTTTAGCTTAGTTGAGAGGTAGGGGTATGTACTCTACCCTTATCTTACACTAGTTTCTCCTGAGGGAATCTTAGAAAGGATTTTTACTTATATGCTTATCATGTAAAGGTATGTTATATTTGATCTTACATGTTGATGACACTATGTTGATGTTGGGGTCACTTTATGAACATGTGGGTTGGTCTCTAGTGTTAAATGTAATGATCATGTTAACTCCCCGTAATGATATAGTATGTGAAGTTGGGCATTGCTTATAGTCCTTGTTGGTTTTACATGGTTGAGTGAGGTTGTGGGGCCTTACTTAGTCATTGCACTATTAGACTTAGTGGGGGTGTATGAGTGATGTTCTTGCTTTGGTTATGATGCTATGAACTCTTATACATGCTTGTTCGTATTATAACTTGATGATAGAATTGTCTTGATTATGCGCTCAATTATGTTGGTATGCATGTAGACTTGACTAGATTTTGTATTATTGGTCTTTTTATGCACATGTTCTTGACTTAATGAATATATGGTATTAACATGTATTAGTTCTTGAATGTGCATAAGACTTTTCAAAGTAAATTAGCATGCTTTAATGAAATGTCCCTTCTTAGCACGATTTCTGTGTTGTATGTGCATATGATTCCATACTTAGTAAAAGTGATGTGCTAATCCCATTCCTCCGTTTTCCCCCAACATTTTAGGTTCTGGTTGTTGAAGGGTTCGTTATGACTTTTGAAGAAGACTTGGATCCTCATTCTCTAAGTTGGGCACCACTTCAAGGACAATACTACTTTCTAGCATTGGATGTTGATTAGTCTTAAAGACACTTTGTCCATTCTCTTTCATTTGAGTACTATGTTTTTATAGCCTATATGTTGCTTTTATTGTATTGATGTATGGGCTATGCCCAATTGTTATACTCTTGTGTAGATGGTTATCATATAAGATACAATAAGACTACATCGTTTCTTATATATATATGTGAGTGCCAAACAATAAACACTATGTAAACCTTGCTTATCATAAGTGTCATTTATACTCGATATGATATATTTTGTGAGCCGAAGGTCGTAGTAAACTCATGAAGTTGTGTAGATGAAAAGTTTTTAAATTTTCTGCGTTTTTAACCTATGAATGTAATGATAAATGCTAAGAGGTTAGTCTTAGTCCTCTTCGAGGACGACGATGCTGGTTACATCTAAGGAGTAATTCCTGTAACATTCCAAAACTGTACTCGTCTAGTGAAGAGTCTATTATGTTTTAAGAATAGGTATTGGGGTACATAGGTATCCAATTCCCAATATTGAGTAATATTGGGCATATTAGAGAATATTGTCTTAAGGGTGTTAGCCAATTTCTATGTATTAAAATATACTTTGATGTTAAAATTCCCCAATTAAAGCTTGTTTAGGAATTGTACCTGCAATGAAGACCCTAAACTAAAATGCTTAATTTCGTAACTTACAAATTAGGTAAGAGGCATCCAAGTGTCAAGCCTAGGTACCATAGCACATGATCATTTAAAATGATCATGTAGAGTAAGTAGTGCCCAAGGATATAGTGAGGATACTTGGAACAACAGGAAATTAGCAGCAACACATGTGCAAGCACATGTGCTAACCGTCTAAGGGACAAGCCCAACCGAATTCGGTTAGGGCGGTTGGGGGGCAGGCGCGTACACGGCTCAAGCCATGTGGGGCATAGCTTCCTAACCAACTCTAGGCTCTAACTAACTTACCTAATTGCCTAACTAACCTATGACTAACCAAAATTAACTACAGTGCACCCGAAAACCTACGACCACCGGGTGACATTAAGCCTAGTAACTAACTCACGAACATCCTAGAACCTAACCTAGGATGGTCCAAAGGTGAGGATGGTCCTAATACTTAGGGTACATTAGTAATTATCCCGAAGTCACTTCATTAATTTAAATTAACCAACTAATTAAGTATTAAAAATCATGGTCTTAGCCAAACCTTGGAACATTCCAATTTGGCTAAGTCAAATGTTCTCTCTCCTATTTTTTGTCAATTTAGGAGGGGGCATTTTGGGTAATTAGCCTTATTCATTTATTTAAAATTAATTAGCCTAAGTTTAATTAGTCAATATCAGTTCCTAAGACTTAGACTCACGTTCAATAACTAGAAAACCTATGACTAAAAACAATGAACAAGCAGGAGAAAAACAGAAAATCTCTTAGGTGATTTCAAGGCTATTCTACAAGATTTTTGATGCAAAGTACAAGGTGTTCGTAGATTCAATTATACAGTAAGGTATGGGTTTTATCTATTGAATTCCTTTCCCCAAGAGGCTTTTTAAATGTATGAACTCAAGAAATAGAAACTAGGGTTGTTCCCAATGAAACGAATGTTTCCCTCCCCCTATTTTATCCTTATTTCTTATTCTAGTGAATGTAATAGGTAATCAATCTCAAGCATGTTGATGGTATGTGGTTGCAAATTATATCCAGTATGTGTAGGTTTCTTTCTGTCTTCTTTTCTTCTTCTCGTTTTCCTTCGTTCATAAGATCGAATGAGACCTATAGGCTAAGACCCATATGATTAGATATATGTTACATGAAATAAGAATGTTGTAATGCCTAATTGTCGTTGGTTTGAAAGATGAAATTGTTATGATCATTTATGAAGTTTAGTTTCTTTCTAAGTTGTCCGTTGAATTTTTCCTATAAGGCTAATCAAGGTTAAAAGTTGAGTGGTTAACATGAAGAATACTAAATGTATCATGAACATAATGACTTGGCTAGTGATAATATCAAGTTTGATATATGCCAATAAATTGCATTCATGTTTAATATCCATTTATTTAGCATACCTCATAGTAGAAGAAAGCTTCCATAATGTATGAGTCAACTCTAAAAGTTATAAAGTATAAGAAATTGAGCAAAGCACCAATAGACTAGCATGGAGCTTGTGCAAGCACATATAATCCTCATGAGGTGAGGCTACCACAAAGGTGGATAAGTAGTCTCTGAAACCTCCTATTCTTTGAACTATGTTTCCAGCATAGGAACTAGCCAATGAATTCCTACTAAAAGAGCTGGGTAGTGTTCGGTTTCACTTTGGCATGTGAACTACCCCTTTTTTCAGTGTGGGGCAGACACTGAATTTCATGTTTAGCTCACATGATCTATGTAGGTTAATGCTCAAAGAAAGTATTCGGTTTCTGTTTAGCTATGAACCACCTCTTTTAGATGTGGATAAGACATTGTACTTGGTTTCAGATTGGCCGGTGAACCACCCCTTTTCAGTGTGGGGCAGACACTAGATTTCATGTTAACTCACATGATCTAGCTTCATTTTAATTGGGGAACCACCCCTTTTCGGTGTGGGGCAGACACTGGATTTCATGTTAGCTCACATGATGTTAATGCTAAAGATTTCTTTAACAAAGTAAGAAAGAAAGAAAAAGAAATGTAAGTTAAAAGTGAACTAAGAAAGAAGGAGCTTAAAGTATATCAAACATCATGGTGATAGAATTAAGGTTTAATCAGTTATTGCTTATGCAATAAATATATATGCTCTAGTACTCATTATGAAAATGATCAATGATTTGGCCTAGCCAATAAGATTTGTGTTATAAAGATTTTTTTTTTCATGCAAATTTAACAAGAATGGAAATAATAACTTGTGAAGTAAGGTAGTCAAACATTCCTTATTCCTTTGGATACTTACTTGATTCATTGTAGGTATGGGAATACAAGGATCATTGAACTCGGAAGTGAACACATACATCAAAGGAATCATTGAACACACAAACGAAAAGTAAGAAAGACTGAAAAATAACTAAGGCATGGGAGTAGAGCTCTCTACATAAAAGGGAGCAAAAATAATATTTTGGTTGAGTTGTTTTAAAATCATGTTCATGATTCCAAGGTCTTATGTTCATATAGAAAATGAGTTGTGTGCTTTAAATGCATGAAAATATGTCATATTCATAGCATGATTCATGAATAACGAATTAGGAAAGTAAAGTGACTTTGCTTTCCAGAAATTGCATGTTGATATAGGAAGAGCTTTCCTTGATCATTCATAGTCATTTTGTGTTTATGTGCATACACCCATACTTAGTACAAGTGTGTACTAACCCCTATACTATTACAATTTTTATAGGTTCATGTTCTTAAAGAAGATTGAAGATAAGTTGAAGCGGTTCGGGCTAGTATCTCAAGACCTTTGGTAGGTCCTCTCGAGTTCGAGGATGCTACGTTTATTATTCTAGCTTTAGTACATTATACATAGCTAGTGGATGTTGTCTCTAGCATTTCCTTTCACATAGTTGTTCTAAACTTTTTTATTTAGGCCGTTTGGCAAACTATTATTATATTATGGATTCTTTCATTTCGATTGTTTAATCTAATACAAATAATTATTTAGTTGAGCTTATTAGTATATCACTCTTATGTAGTAATTATATGAAATCTAAGTACACATCAATAAGTATTAAAAAGTTCTAAATTTTCCTCAAAAATTTAACTGTATGATTGTGATGAAAGCTAAAAAGAGGCTTGTCCACGACCTCTAAGAGATTAACGACGCCGGTCTCATCTGGGGTCTAGATTCCGGGTGTGACAAACTTGGTATCAGAGCATCAGCTTAAATTACCTAGGAAATAATGCTCAAAACAACCACGTTGCATAGTTTCTAGCTTATGGTTGTTAAGTACACTACAACCATGACTTAGAGACTAAGTGATGTTAAGAATATTCCCTTCTTCTACTCTATATCGTGTTGTGTAGAGCTTTGATATTTTGTGTCATTCGCGCATCGGACTTCCTTTTTGTGTGTGCGTGTAGAAAAATGAACACAAGAAGAAACACCACGCAGGAGAAGTCAGCTATTGTGGTCACTGGTAACTTGCTTCTCTTTTCTTTTCCTATGTATACATTGTTAGATCAAGGATCCACTTTGTCTTTTGTTACTACATCAGTATCTAGCAAATTGACTTACTCCCTGAGATTTTGCATGAGCCTTTTCTAGTTTGTACTCCCATAGGAGACAGCATTAGACCTGAAAGAGTTTATAGAGATTGTCCAATAACTATTCTTGATAAAGTCACCTATGCTGACATAATAGAATTAATCATGCTTGACTTTGATATAATTTTGGGTATGGATTGGCTCCATAAGTGTTATGCTACCATAGACTGTTGAAACAGGGTGGTAATGTTTCAGTTTCCTAATGAGTTAGAGCTTGAATGGAAGGGCGTAGTTCAAATCCAACAAGACAAATAGTTTCCAATCTTAAAGCCAATAATATGTTATCTAAGGGGTATTTATACCACTTAGTAAGAGTCAATGACTTAGAGCATGAGTTTCCTTCCATAGACTCTGTGTCCATAGTGAATGAGTTTCAATATGTCTTTTCGGAGGATTTACCAGGAAATCCTCCTGAATGCAAAATTGATTTTGGTGTTGACTTAGATCACAACACCAAAACAATTTCTATTCCTCCTTATAGAATGGCTCCAGCTGAATGGAAAGAGTTGATTTCGTAGTTAAAAGATCAACTTGATAAGGTCTTCATCTAGATGAGAATATCCTTATGGGGTGCTCCAGTGTTGTTCTTTAAGAAAATGGATGGAACTCTTAAAATGTGTATCGATTATCACTAACTCAACAAAGTCACTATAAAGAACAAATACCCTCTTCCCAAAATTGATGATCTATTTGATCAGCTCCAAGGTTCAAGTTTCTTTTCTAAAAAAAGATCTCCGATCAGGGTATAACCAGCTTAAAGTAAGATAAGAGGACATTCCTAAGACTGCCTTCTGTACTAGGTATGGTCATTTCAAGTTTCTTGTCATGTCATTTGATTCACTTACGCACCAGTCACGTTTATGGACCTTGTGAATAGGGTTTTTCGTGAGTACCTTGATTCATTTTTTCATAGTATTCATAGATGACATCCTCATATACTCTAAGACCAAATAAGAGTATGAACAACATTTGAGAATGACATTGCAAGTACTCAGGGAACATTAGATGTATGCAAAATTCAGCAAATGTGAGTTTTGGATTTGATCAGTGACCTTCCTTGGTCATGTTGTGTCAGACCAGGGTGTAGAGGTTGATCCAAAAAAGATTGAGGCAGTAAAGAATTGGCTACGACCCCTCACTACTACAGACATCCGGAGTTTCTTGGGTTTGGCTAATTACTATCGCAGGTTTGTTGAAGGCTTTTCCTCAATTGCTTCTCCATTGACAACTTTAACAAAGAATAAGGTAATGTTTGAGTGTTTGAAACTTGTGAAAAGAGCTTCCAAGAGCTCAAAGACTAACTCACTTCATCCCTAGTTCTCACATTGCCGAGGAGTGGTGTAGGGTATGTGATATACTGTGATGCTTCCCGAGTAGGTTTGGGATGTGTTCTTATGCAGGATGGTGAGGTGATTGAATATGCATTAATACAATTGAAAATCCACCAGAAGAATTACCCTACTCATGATCTTGAGTTAGTTGTCATGATATTTGCGTTAAAAATTTTTAGACATTACTTATATGGTGTACATGTTTATGTATTTACTGACCATAAAAGTCTT
Organism: Solanum habrochaites; assembly: GCA_027704765.1. Classification (NCBI taxonomy): domain Eukaryota; kingdom Viridiplantae; phylum Streptophyta; class Magnoliopsida; order Solanales; family Solanaceae; genus Solanum; species Solanum habrochaites. The sequence continues at coordinate 360,927 of JAKWJA010000793.1, forward strand.
TAGTATGTTTTTACACAGAGATAATTGAATATTTGTCAGATAAAATGTCTAGAGCTGCTCAAGGATTATGGCATGAGTGTCCACTATCACCCAGGTAAGGCCAAAGTAGTGGCTGATTCGTTGAGCCGATTGAGCATGGGCAGTGTGTCTCATATTGATGATGAGAAGAAGGAGCTGGTTAAAGAGTTACACCAAATTGCTAGGTTTTGTGTACGGGCTGTAGATACACCAAGTGGGGGTTTTTCAGTTCATTCCAGTTCTGAATCCTCATTTGTTACAGATGTTAAAGATAAGCAGCATCTCGACCCAGTGCTCATGGAGTTGAAAGACTCAGTGTTGAGTAAGCTGAATGAACCATTATCCCTTGGAGAGGATGGTGTGTATAGATACCAGGGCAGATTTTGTGTGCCCAATATTGATAATCTGAGAACTAATATTATTGCAGAGGCTCATGGCTCCAGCTATTCTATTCATCAAGGTTCCACCAAGATGTATCATGATGTCAAAGAGATTTATTAGTGGGAAGGCATGAAGCGAGATATTTCTATGTTTGTGGAGGAGTGCCTCAATTGCCAGCAGGTTAAGGCCGAACATCTTAATCCTGGAGGTTTTGCCCAGTCGATTGAGATCCCAACATGGAAGTGAGAGGCTATTAATATGGATATTCTTATTGGTCTATCCAGGACCAAGATACTGCATGATTCCTTTTGGGTCATTGTTGACAGGATGACTAAGTCTGCTCACCTCATACATGTGAAGTCTACTTACAGGGCCGAAGATTATGCTAAGTTGTATATTGATGAGACAGTGAGGTGGCATGGAATTCCTTTATATATAATTTTGGATAGGGGAGCCCAGTTCACTTCTCACTTTTGGAGATCTTTCCAAAAGAGCTTGGGTACACAGGTGAAGCTCAGTACTACGTTTCATCCCCAGACGGATTAAAAAGCATTGCCTACCATTCATACCCTTGAAGACATGTTGAGAGCATGTGTTATTGACTTCAAGGGGAGTTGGTATGATCACTGGCCACTGATTGAGTTCTCTTATAATAATAGCTACCATTCCAGTATTGGGATGGTACCTTTTCAAGCACTGTATGGCAGGAGATGTAGGTTTCCAGTTGGGTGGTTTGCGGTAGGATAGTCTTCCATCCTTTGGCCCTGAGATCATACATGGGGCTGTGGAAAAGGTGAGAATGATCAAGGATAGATTGGATACTTGCTTACAGTCGTCAAAAATCCTATGCTGATAACAGGTAGAGAGCTCTTGAATTTGAGGTAGGTGATCAAGTTTACCTAAATATATCACCCATGAAAGGGGTGATGAGGTTTGGTAAGAAGAGCAAGTTGAGTCCGAGGTATATAGGTCTTTATGAGATCTTACAGCTAGTAGGGAATGTTTACTATGAACTGAAATTACCAAATGACTTGGCTTATGTTCATCCAGTGTTTCATATTTCGATTCGTAAAAAGTGTCTAGGCGATCTAGCATCCATTCTACTGTTGAGGGGTTATGAGTTTATGAGAACCTTTCTTACAAAGAGGTTCCAATTGAAATTTTAGATCTCCAAGTGAAGCGGCTGAGGAACAAGGAGGTTGTCACAGCAAAAGTGTTACGGAGGAACCACCTTGTTGAGGAAGCAACATGGGAGGCCGAGGACGATATGAGATCTCATTACCCTCACTTGTTCAGTTCTTAAGGTCAGATATACTCTTCCTAAGTCTAATTTTGTTTATGAAATTCTAAATTTTAGTGCATTAGTCGGTTTTGGTGTTTTAAGTCCATAATTTTGTGTTTTATACTTTCACTATATGAGTAAATACGAGTTCATTCTTGAATTCATGTTGTTGTTTTTGTACAGCGTTGACATGATTTTTGTGACATGAGTTTTGATGTGCATTGAGTTTAAGTAAGATTAGGAAGGAAGTTCCTCAATCTTTGATATGAAGCTTTAGATAAGCTTAGAATGATATCCATCATCCAGAGTAAGTTGTGAATCAGATATTCAAAAAGATAAAGTTTCAAGTATGTTGATGTATTTTCAAAAATACCCCCTTTGTTTCAAAATGATGTGTAGTGTCATTCGGGGATGAATGTTCCTAAGGGGGGATAATGTAACATTCCAGAAAATGTACTCGTATAGTGAAGAGTCAATTAAGTTTTAAGAATAGGTATTGGGGCACATAGGCATTCCAATGCCAAATATTGATTAATATTGGGCATATTAGAGAATATTTTGTAAGGGTGTTAGCCAATTTCTAGGTATTAAAATATACTTTGATGTTAAAATGCCCCAATTCAAGCTTGTTTAGGAATTGTACCTGCAATGAACACTCTAAACTAAACTGCTTAATTCCTTAAATCACAAATTAGGTACGAGCATCCAAGTGTCAAGACTAGGTACCATAGCACATGATTATTTAAAATGATCATGTAGACTAAAAAGAGAACAAGGATATAGTGAGGATCCTTGGGACAATAAGAAATGAGTATCAACACGTGCAAGCACATGTGCTAACCAGCCAAGGGACAAGCCCAACTAAATTCGATTACTAATTACCCTAAGTCACTTAATTTATTAAATTAATAAATTAATTAAAAATCATGGTCTTAGCCGAAACCCTTGAAAAATTTCCAGATTTGGCTAAGTCAAATGTTCTCATATTTTAAGTCAATTTAGGAGGGGCATTTTGGTAATTAAATAATTAATTTATTTAATTAACTTAATTAGCCTAAGTTGAATTAGTCAATATTAGTTCCTAAGACATAGACTCACATTCAATCACTAGAATACCTATGACGAAAAACAGTGAACAAGAGGGAGAAAAATAAAAAATCTCTTATGCGATTTCAAGGCTATACTTAAAAGATTTTTCGTGCAAAGTACAAGATGATCTTCGTAGAGTTAATTCTACAGTAAGGTATGGGTTTCCTCTCTTGGATCCTTACCCAAGAGGCTTTTCAAATGTATGAACTCAAGAATTTACACTAGGGTTGTTCCAAATGAAATGGATGTTCCTCTCCCTAGTTTATCCTTATTTCCGATTCTAGTGAATGTATAAGCTAAATCTCGAGCATGTTGTTGGTATGTTGTTCTAATTGGTTATTATGTGTAGGTTTCTTGGTTTGATAATGTCGAATGAGACCTATAGGCTAGATCTATATGATTAGAGTATTATTTACAGGATATAAAGAATGTTGTAATGCCTAATTGTGTTCGAGAGATGAAATTTGTTATGAGTCGTTCATGAAGTTTAGTTTCCTGTTATAAGTTGTTCATTGAATTGTTCCTATAGGCTAATCAAAGATTAAAAGTTGACTAGTTAACATGATGAGATTTCTACAATGTATTCATGAAATAATTGACTTGGCTAGTGATAATATCATAGTTTGATTTATGCCAATAAATTGGCTTACAATGTTGTTTTTAGAATATGATATAAAATTGGCTAATGAATATGTTATACCAAATTAAGCATAACCAATGTAACTCAATAACTCCATAACCAAGGGTATGCCAATCATTGGGACAAGTCCCAACATACCCTATCCAAATGAACTATGAATATAGTAGTATATTGAATAAGTTTATAACTTTCATAAAGAATGGTGTAAGGCTATTAAATGACATTGAGAAAGATAAGGTGAGTAATGACATAACTAAAAGCTTTTGAGTTATGAAATTGACCAGATTGGGGTGTTAAAGGAAGTGAGACAAGTCCCATTTGCACCTAGATGATAATGTTAAAGATACTCACATAAGAGGGTGTTAGAAATCGGGAGACAAGTCTCATCAACACTATGATTATAATGTAAGGTTTAAGTTCACATTCATCAAGTAAAGAAAGGGATGATAAGTCATCCATTGAGTTAAGCATACCTCACATTAGAAGAAAGCTTTCATAATGTATGAGTCAACTCTAAAAGTTATAAAGTATAAGAAATTGAGCAAAGCAGCGATTGACTAGCAATAAGATTGTGCAAGCACATATAAGCCTCGTGAGATGAGGCTACAACCAAGGTGGATAAGTAGTCTCCAAAATCTCCTAGTCTTTGAACTATGTTTACAACATAGGAACTAGCTAGTGGATTCCACCTAAGAGAGATAGGTAGTATTCGGTTTCACATTGGCAGATGAACCACCCCTTTTCAGTGTGGGGAAGACACTGGATTTCATGTTTACCTCACATGATCTATGTCTGTTAATGCTCAAAGAAAGTATTCGGTTTCACTTTATCCGTGAACCACATCTTTTCGGTGTGGGAAGACACTGGACTTGGTTTCACTTTAGCCAGTAAACCACCCCTTTTTAGTGCAGGGCAGACATTGGATTTCATGTTAACTTACATGATCGAGGTACACTTTGATCGGTGAACCACCCATTTTCAGTGTGGGGTAGACACTGGATTTCATGTTATCTCACATGATCTTAATGCTGAAGATTTCTTTAAGAAAGTAAGAAAGAAAGAAGACGAAATGTAAGTTCAAAGTGAACTAAGAAAGCAAGAGCTTAAAGTATATCAAATCATAAGTTATTAAGAATGAAGTTTTAACAAGTTATTGGCTTATCCCAATATAGATATATGATCCAGTATCTTCACATTATGGAAATGATCAAATAATTGTATTGGCCAATAAAGATTGTCATATAAATATTTCATGCCCAATTTATCAAGAATGGAAATAATAACTTGTGAGTAAGGTAGTCAAAACATTTCCTTAGTCTTTTGGCTTAGTTACTTGATTCATTATAGGTATGGGAATACAATGAATCATTGTAATCATAAGTAAAACATAGGATCAAAGGAGATCATTGAACTATACAACGAAAAGAAGGAAAGACTGAAAATAACCTAAGGCATGGAAGTAGATCTCTCGCAGAAGAGGGAGCAAATATCATAATGTTAGTTCGTAGTTGTTCTTAAATATGATCATGATCCAATGTCTTGTGTTCATATAGAAATAGTTGTGTGCTTTAAATGCATGAAAATATATCATATGCAAGCCATGGATTCAAAATAACGAATTAGGAAGTAAACGAGTTGCTTTCCAGAAATGGCAATGTAGCTTGAAGAAATTTTCTTGATGTGGCATGCATGTCTCTTATGTGTTTAGTGCATCACCAATACTGTACCTGTGTTACTAAACCCCTATAATATTACTATTTTTAATATGTGCGGGGGTTCTTGAAGAAGATTGAAGATACGGTTTGAAGTGTTCAGACTAGTCTCTCCAGACCTTTGCTAGGTCCCCAGAGTTCGGGGATGCTACGTTTATTATTATAGATTTAGTACATTATACATAGCTAGTGGATGTTGTTCTAGAGTATACTTTCAAACGGCTGTTCTAAGATTTTTTATTAAGGCCATTTGGTAAACTATTATTATATTATGGATTATTTCAATTTGATTGTTTAATCTAATATGGATGGTTTTTTAGTTGAGATTATTAGTATACCACTCTTATGAAGTAAGTATGTGAAGTCTAAGTACACTACAATAGGTATCAAAATTTTTAAATTTTCCGCAAGAATTTAACTGTATGATTGTGATGAAAGGTAAGAAGAGGCTTGTCTGCGACTTCTGAGAGGTTAACGACGCTTGTCTCATCTGGGGTCTAGATTCCGAGTGTTACACTTCCTTGATATGACATGATGCTCAAATTTATATGAGATGTTCCTAACATGTATAGAAGAGTATTTGAGGTGGAAACGTCCTGTCAAAACTCCCCAGGACCAACCAAAGGGTCCTTGAGGAGGATCCAACCTTCGGCTGACAAACTGCCTAAGGCAGAAGCATTTTTTCCTTGGTGAAATAGGTCCACGTCGCAGTCTTGGTCCTCCATAGATCAAAAAGTTTGTCCTCGTCGCGGACACAACGCAAACTCAACTTCCCCGGAAGTTATTTTCAAAAAAACATGCAGGAACAGCTCCGCTTCGTGAACTTTATCCTCGACGAAGATTTCAAAAATGAAAGTTGAGTTTGACATATTTAAAAGTCCAAATAAGTGTGGGGGTGTTTAAACCCTTTCACAAGTCCAACCCCCAACACACAATGAGAAAATCAAAATCCCAAAAGCTCTCTTCTATTCAAAATTTTCTCAAACCTCCATTGGAGGGATAACTTAAGGTTCAATTTATGGGCTATATTTCTCATGGGTATTCATAAAAAGGTATGGTTACCTTCATCCTTAGTTTATCCATCATCAAGGAGTCAATCAAGGATTTTCAAATGGTGATTCAACAGACAAAGTCTTTCCCAGTTTTTTTTTATTTTGACCTAGTCATGAATTTACTGTCAAATTGATTTTTGAAAGCTTATAATATAATTTATGCATTAATAAATAAATTTCTATGAATTTTCAATCCAATTCCATGAAGAACCCATGATCCTCCTAAATTCTTAAATTGACCTATAATGTGGGTGTTGTGATCTTGACTCTTTGTTGATTGAATCATGATTCAATTATGTTATATTGACTATTACTATTATTATTCAAGCGAATTGAATATGAATCGTGATGAGTGACCAATGATGATCAAGGTTTAGGGAATGGGTAAATGATCTTTGTTCCTCTACTTTCTATCGACTTGATGAAGTAGTGTACCGGTTGTGATCTTGAAGCCATGATGCTAGAAGTGTGATTTTATTTAATGGTACCTTTAGATACTTTTTTATACATGTATTTATGCTGAATGATGGTAATTTATCAATGATGATAAAAAATTGGAGGAATTGTAAGTTTTCCCTATTCTCTCTACTTTTCAATAGAATTGCTAGATGTTAGGCCCTGTATGGCATTGTGTGCTAAGGTCCACTTATGGGGGCGGTTTTTACCTTATTTTCATTTTGTATGTAATGTGATCATGGACTTGAAGGCAATTGTATCTTGCAAGTGTGGTTGTGATGATCACAAAATGTGAAGTATTATTCCTAGTCCCCAATGCTAGTTCATGATATAGGTTATATTTATGATGATTTCTATATGTAAATAAAGATGTTAGGGTTAGGGTTCTATATGTTTGACATGGTTGAGGTCTAATGATGATTGGTTACTTATTGTGTAGCATAACCCTTATCTATGAATCTCTACATGATTGTGTGGTTTTAAGCATGATTAGGAGTCTTAGATTCGAGTAATGAAGATGGATTGTGTCCTGTGTTATAATGTTGTTGTGTGTGGTCTAGAGTTCCTACTACTTTATATGTGACTTGTCTATGGTTTAGGGTACTTTAATGTACATTTACTTTGTAAGATGGTTGCCTCAATGTTAGGGTTTTTACCATTATGTGATCATGTTGTCCAATGTACACACACACACCTCATGCATACTTACAAGTAGTATAGGTTCATGGTGTCTAATGAAGGGATAATTTTCATATGAACTAATGTTTAATACTATGCATGTGGAGTACATGCCCATGATGTATGAATGTACCTCTTAACGAGTATTACTTGATAGGTGTACTAGTATGGACAAGGGTATGGGACCTTGTCTATGCATTGCACATGTATGCCTTGATAGGATAGTTCCTAGGTTTATTCCATATGTACATGAATATGAATGAATGGTTAAGTGATGAGCATGTCTTATATGCATGAACGAAGTAAAGTATGAACATAAGTGGGTCAAAGGTATTTATGTGAAACGTTTGCTCACATATAAGTAGACACACACGTGAAAACGTGTCCATTATGCATGTATGATGAACTACTCAATAGATGGGCTCTTGAAAGGTGTTCGCAAGAGTATCCTAAACTAGATGGTGCTTGAATATGCTATGTCCATGTGAAAGGTTTTCTCACATGAATTAGGTTGATAAAAGGACTCTCTCATCTATAACCTATGAGCTTAGCATATAAGGGGTTAACTCTCCTAATCCTATATCTTATAAAGTAATGAATATAAAGGCTTTTCAATAAAACGAACTTAGCTTAGCACTTAGTAAACTTGAATATGAGGGGTGCCCCTTCCCAATGTGGGGAGTCTTGTTCACCAAAGTCCTCACCAGATGGATAACTACAATGCCCCATTTGGCACAAAGAGAGTTTCCATATATGCCTCCAATTTTCCAAAATTATGTTTTCCCCATAGAATATAGCAGTGATATCACCTAATATGCATCATGATTTAATGTTTACTTCGGCAAGATAGAAGCACCTTCCTCTTTGGTGAAGGCTATACAACACCAAATACATGGTTAGCACCCATGGTTGTAGTGAGGAGGGGATTATTTCGATTAGGCCATAGCTTCCCTAAGTATTTGACAATGGAAGTAAGTAAGGACCCTAAGTCGGATAAACCTGAGGGAATGGCTAGTGTAGTGAGGTATTGAACTTACCTAAATTGCATAAGAAGCTCTTACTGGGGGAGTTTCTAGAAAGGTGGTTCTCATGTATGTTGACTTGTAGTATGTTCCTTGTGCATGACATGTAAGTGTTTTCTGCTTGTTTATGATGATGTTGCACTGGTAATGAGTCCTAATGCGTCTATGTGATGGGCCTACCTTTACGCATAATGGGGTCGCATTAACCATATTATGAGGTTTTGTTTTTTTTTTGACATGTATAAGTGTTATCTTTGTATCATTGATGGTGAAGTAACTGGTATGTTTGTGGTCCTCTTTATCAGCTTACTAAGCTGTGTGGAGGTTATGTGGACGTCACATGTATATGTTCACAAGTAGGATTTTTTATATTGAGAGTAAGGTTCTTATAATGGTTTTATGGAATTGAATTTAGCATGTGTGGCAATTGAAAAATAGTTTACTGAATGGAATTGGGAGTCTTGACTTGAACGTGTCTTTGGGATAATACTTTATTACTTGCTTCTAGAAATGCATGTTTTCTGAATTTAGAGAATGTTTGTATGGAAGTGAATAGCCTCTGTGCATTAAGGTTATGCATTACACCAATGTACACGAGACTAGGTTTGCTTGCGGTGAAGTCTGATTGAAAGAAAAGAACAGTTACTGTACAGAATGTAGTCCTGTAAATAAATATTGTTTCTTTTGTACTGTGTCCTCTAATTGTTTTTTAAATTCAATTATGGTTTTATGGGATTTAGAATATTGTATATGCCTAAATGAAGTATGTGAATTGTATGATGCCTATTGTATCAAGCTTTATGAAGTTTTCAAAAAAAGGCATGATGCATTATTTTAAAGTAAATGTCCCTTTTAAATGCATGTTTTTGCATGGTTTCCATACTTACTGCATTTTTTGTACTAACACCATTCTGTTTTAACTTTTACACCAAGTGTAGGTTATGGATGCTCAAAGGCATGTCTTAAGGTGAAGGGATATAGTGTTTCCCAATATACAGAAAGGAATCCTTAAATTTAAGGATGTCCCCTATGTCGTTTATGTTACAGTCATATAATATTTAGTTTGTATTATGTTATAAGGGTTAGTGTACCCCCTATGTTCTATAATGATTTAGTCCTAAAATGAAAAAGACTTAGAGTCTAGCTATGTACTTATATATTTTATATATAATGAAAGTGATGTTTTTAGCATATGATGTGCTATGATTGTTTTAAATTTTCAACTAAATTTACCAATGATAATGCGATGAATGATAGCTATGAGCTTGTACAAGACATTCGAGAGGACAAGTACGCCATGCTACTCCTATGGGGTACTCCCCGGTCATGAAAAATGTGGTATCAGAGCATGAGGTTTATAAAAGTGGTTTTAGGATCCAAAGTATCATATTTCCACGTCTAGTAGAGTCTCGTTCATTGGTGGTGAGTCGTGACACATCTATGAGCGAGAGTCTATAGGAAGATAGAGTTTCCCTTCTTCACTATTCTCATGTCGTGTCATAGAACTTAACTCTATAAGATATATCCATTATGTTTTCTTAACCGATGGTATTTTAGATGTCATTGCTCAAATGAGATGGTACCTATATGCTTGAGGGAGAAAAAGGTGAGTTTGATGCTAACCTTGGTTTTATGGTTTGATGAGTGTATTTGAAGGTGAATTTTGGCATGCTTTGAAGATGTGATTCAATTTGTGGCTATATATGATAAGTATGTGAAGATTTATGTTGTGATATGGTTATAACTTTTTAAACAGATGTTATGATTGAAATGACTTTCCTTTTGGAATAATGAGTCTCTGTATGGTTTCGTATGAAGATAGTCTAATGATATGGTGTAGGATTGAAATGTTTTGGAAGAAATGTGGTAATTAGCTTAGGATGCATGTTTTCTTGTATATGAGAGAAGGTTTAATGTTCGCTTTATTTATGTTTGTGAACCTTCATGGTTGCCTTGTTTGGATTGGAGTCTTTTCTAGAGGCTTGATCCTAGAAGTTTAAGTAGTGTGCTTATCTTGTAGGGTGATTATGTGGGTTGGAATGACCTAGAAGTTGCCTTACTCTAGTATCAAAGGAAAAGAAAGAGGCCTTATGGCTAAGTCTCCTCTATTGTTTCCCCTATGGTTTTTCATGACCCTTGGTGTTCATGGTATAGTTGAGACCTTATGTGCTTGGGTAGTATGACCTAATATAATTTTCTAGATTTCCTTTAGGTTTTGAACTTAAAGGAATGATGATTCTTCAGGTATTTACCATTGATGATAGAGTTAGTAGACTCCTTGATAGAAGATTAGGAATGAGTACCCTCAATGATGTTAAATCTTCTTGAGTGAAGAGTATGAAAGGTTGGTTTTGAATTGTCTTGACCTTGGTGTTTAAGGGCATGATATGATTAGGCTTCCCCAAGTGGGAGATAATGTGCCTACATGGTGAAATTTAGAATTCGCTTGATATTCCTATGTTGATTTCCTTTGAACTTCTCTATGTTGGAAATAACTTTTAGGTGATATTGATGGAGGGTTTGGTTAAGCTTAGATCCCAAGAGTAGGGTGATGTGCTTAGTTATTAAAGATTCTGAGCTAAAAATTCTCTTAAGGTTTAGATAAGTTGTTCTTAAATGAGTTTTCCATAAGTGGGGGACAATGAGGTGAGTAGTACGGTTATAGATATCGCTATATTGTCCATTTGTTTCTACTTGAGCTTGGAAACAAAGAGTTCCTAGTAGTTTCTTCATGATAAGAGTCTTGCATAAAAGTTTAAGTTGCATGTTCTCCCTATGTTTAATATATGTCTTGATTGACACTATGTTAAGCATGTGTTAAAGATTTTAAAGTGTATGAAAAAGGATTTTGATCAAATTCATGTCTTCTCATGTTGATTGTGCATCATGCTATGTTAGTTGTGCCTTCAACTTCATGAGATAAGGTAAGAAGCATGTATGAAGTCACTCTTAATGTGTGGTGTTTATCCTCAAAACGCAAAAAATTTGAGTCTCCGTTAAAATGAAAAATGATGAGTCTCTTGAAAATAATGTGACTTTTATGGTTTGGAAAGCATGATTGTAGGCTCACTTTTGAAAAGTGAAGAAATGACTATCTAGTGTCTATGTGTGGGCCTATAAATTGTAAGATGTTCCCTAATTTATACATGCTTTTGAAAATTATTTCCATGCTAGAAATTGAAAATTTTTTAAATGACTTCCTATTGTTGTGATGTGTGTGGTGTGACTTACCATTTTGTATTCACTAGGAAGGAAATATGAGCATGCTATGGTTAAAAGTTGAGAATATCTCATTTAAAATAAATTGACCTTTATACATTGCTTGTGTAAGAACTCATGAAGACATGTAAGTGTGTTGAGGAGAAGTAAATTACTCCTTAAGCATAACTAAGCATGGTAAGGTTGAGTATGTCCTTAATGGTATTAAGTATAAATGACAAAGAACTTTGTTGATCTACTTGACTCAAGTCTATGTGCATTGGAGTATGGGTGATTATTTCTTCTTGAGTTTTTTGAACGTGCTTATGTGTGGCTTAAAGGTTGTATAATAAACTCTTAATGAATAAACATGTAAATACCATGTTATGATTAGGAGAAGGATGTTCCTCCTATGAACATGGCAAGAGCCTATGCGTTTGATGCATTTTGAAAGTGAGTGGATAAAGGTTTTTCTTCCTTGTTTTGTATTGAGTTCTAAATGGAAGTTTGTATTCCTTGTAAGTTTGGTGAATTGACTTCTATTTGATGATGTTATGAATATTGTGAGCTGCTCGATGAGTCATTGAAATCCTAGATGTGTTTGAAATGTTCCAAGGATGACGAATGTTCCCAAGTGGGGATATTGTAAAGACCCTCAAAATGAATTAAGGCTCCTAGAGACTCACATGTGCTTTAAAAAATTTAAAATAAGTTAAGTAAGTGTTTTAAAGTATGCATAATTTATTTGAAGTGATTTGGAGGTCAAACATCCAAGAACATCCGAGAGTTCGAACGTTAGACCTTGAATCATGCTTGTGTGTTCTAGTATGCCTTGGTATGTTTTATGTATTATTTGATGCTCAAATTTATAGGCGATGTTCCTAACATGTATACAAGAGTATTTGAGGTGGAAACTTCCAGCCAAAACTCCCCAAGGACCAACCAAAAGGTCATTGAGGAGGACCCAACCTTGGCCAACAAGCAGCCCAAGGCAGCAGTGTTTGTTCCTTGGTGAAATAGGTCTGCGTCGTAGACTTGGTACTCCATTGGGAAAAAGGTTGTTCCGCGTCATGGAAACAACGTTGACTAAACTTCCCAAGATTTTATTTCCAACAAAATCATGTGGGAACAGCTCCTCGTCACGAACTTGTTCCCCGACGAAGATTTCAAAAATGAAAGTTGAGTTTGACATGTATAAAAGTCCGAATAACTGTGGGGGTGTTTTTATAATATTGGGAGACAGTTATAAACAGTTTTTAAGAATTATATAACCCCTTTACCAAGTCAAAACACCAACACCCAATAAGAAAATCAAAATCCCAAAAGCTCTCTTCTCTTTTAATTTCTCTCAAACCTCCATTGGAGGGAAAAGTCAAGATTCAAGTTATGCGCTGGATTTATATGGTTTCTTATCAAATTTCTCATTGGTCTTCAATTAAAAAGGCATGGTGATCCTTAATACTTAGTTATCCATTCATCAAAGAGTCAATCAAGGATTTACAAATGTGATTCGAAGACCAAAATTCCCAATATTCAATCTAGTCATGGGTTCATTATCAAATTGATTCAAAAAGAATTATAATGATGAATTTATGATTAATCAATTATTTTAAGATTAATTTAAATCCAATTCCATGAAAACCCATGATCCTACTAATTCTCAAATTGGGCCTATATGTGGAGTGTTTGTGATTAGCTCTATCTTGATTGACTTATGTATTTCATTAATGTTTGTGAAATTTGCCTATTACTTTATAGTCATGAATTGAATATAATTGTTTATGAGTGATAAAATGATGATCAGGTTTAATGGATTGGGGTTAAATTTGAATTTTGGGTTCCTCTACTTTCTATAGACTTTTGATGAAGTAGGCCGCCTAATGTGATCTTGAAATCATGATGTTTGAAGTATGATTTCGTTTATGTAATGGTACTCTTGGATACTTTTTTATACATGTATTGATTTTGGAAATGATAGGAATTGATCAGTGATGATCAAAGCTTGGAGGAATTGTAAGTTTGGCCCTATTCTCTCTACGTTTCATCAATTGACATGATGCTGGCCTTATAATGGCATTGTGTGGTATGGTCAACTTAGTGGCAGTTTTTACCTTATGTCATTCTATTGTAATGTGATGATGGCGCTTGAAGAATTGTATCTGCTGGAAGTGTGGTTGTGATGACCACACAATGTGAAGTATTATGCCTAGACTACAAAGCTAGTTTATGATATAAGTTATATTGATGATGCTTTTTATATGTGAATAAAGATGTTAGGGTTAGGGTTCTATACGTTTGACATGGTTAAGGTCTATTACTCTTGTGTAGCATGACCCCTACCTATGAACCTCCACATGAATGGGTGGTCTTAAGCATGATTAGGAGTCTTAGATTCGAGTAATGAAGTGTCTCCTATGTTGTAATGTGGTTGTGTGTGGTCTATAGTTTCTACTACTCTATATGTGAGTTGTCTATGGTTTAGGGAACTTGAATGTGTATTGTGACCTTTGTAAGGTGGATTCCTCAATTTTAGGATTGTTGTCATTATGTGATCATGTTAACCAATGTACAAACCTCATGCATGTTTCCTAGTACTATAGATTTATGGTGTCTAATGAAGGGATAATTCTCATATGCACTAATGTCTAACACTATGCATGTAGAATACATGTCCATGAAGGGATAGTTCCTAGGTTTATTCTATATGTACATGAATATGAATGAATGGTTAAGTGATGAACATATCTTATATGCATGAATGAAGTAAAGTATGAACATGTGTGTGTCAAAGGTATTTATGTGAAAGGTTTGCTCACATATAAGTACACACACATGGAAATCTGTCCATTATGCATGTATGATGATCTAGACAATAGTGGGGCTCTTGAAAGGTCTTGTCAAGTGTATCCTAAACTAGATGGTTCTTGAATATGCTATGTCCATGTGAAAGGCTTTCTCACATGAATAAGGTTGATGAAAGGACTCTCTCATCTATTACCTATGAGCTAAGCATATGAGGGGTTAACTCTCCTAAGATATACCTTATAAAGTAATGAGTAACAAAGGTTTTTCAATAAAGGAACTTAGCTTAGCACCGAGTGAACTTGAAGATGAGGGGTTCCCATTCCCAATATGGGAAGGCTTGTTCAACAAAGTCCCGCGCGAGGTGGATAACTACAATTCCCATTTTCCATAAGAACGAGTTTCCATATATACCTTCCATGTTTCCATAAACTATGTTTACCCCCCCATAGGTATCTATCAAGTTATATCACCTAAATAATTGCTAGTATGATGCTCATGTTCTACCTTTGGCCAGGTAAAGCCTATCCCTTTGTGTAAGGCCTCGACACAAACACCAAATTACTCTTGTTTTTAAAATCCCCCGTCCTTAAATATCGTTTCGGCTATAGTGTTCCTAAAGTAAAATGTACCATGGAAGTAAATTAAGGACCCTAAGAAGGATAACCTAAGGGAAATTGTTTAGTGTAGGTGAGGGTATGGGACTTTACCTATGTCATTGCCACAAGTAGCTCTTGAAGGGAGGTTCTAAGGAAGTGTTTCTAAATGTATATGCTATGTAATGTTCCTTCTATGCATGAATAGTAGTGGTTGGGGTCGACTTTTTTTGATGATGTGCAATGGTTGAGTCCTAATGGTTAATGTTAATGTGGCCTTACCTTATATTTATAATGCGGGTCGTATTGATCATATGATGAAGGTCTTGCTTGACATGTATGAAGTGTCTATACTTGTCTCATTGATTTGCGAAGTCTCATTGATTTGTGAAGTAAATTGAATGCTTGTGGTATTTTTATGATTTTACTAAGTATGTTTGAGGTCATGGGACTTCACATGTATATTGCATTAGTAGGCATATATTGGGATTGTGAGTAGGGTCTTATTATAGTGGTTTATGGAAGTGAGTTAGCATGGGTGCAAGTTGACATTAGTATTACTGTAATTGTTTTTGGGATCTAGACTTTGGAAAGTTTTCTTATGATATGTTTATACTTCTAGGAATGCATGTTTTTAAGTTAGGCACGGTGTTATGTATGAATTACCTTGTGGCCTTAGTTGAGCATTGCCCCAAGTATCCCTAGAGGGTTACTTGTGAAGTTAATGAGTCGAAGAAAAGAAGTTTACTTTAAAAGAAATGAGTTCACTGTAAATAAAATATGTTTATTTTAATGTGTCTCTAATTGTGCCTTAAATTCAATGTAATACTTATGATATTTTATATATAATGGAAGTTATCTTTCTAGCATGTGATGTGCTATGAAAGTTTTAAATTTTCCGCTGAATTTACCAATGATGCTATGAATGATAACTATGGGCTTGTATAAGACCTCCGAGAGGTGAAGTACTCCATTTTATTTCTGGTGGATGCTCCCCGGTCATGACATGCCAGGCGTGCGACACGTGAGTGGCTCCTCTTCTTGCTGCTTCATGCTACCTTTGGCAGCTTCCTTGTAAAACGTTTGGGTCCTCCTCGGGGTCCCTTAGGACGGTCCTCAAGGAGTCGTACCCAGACTTTTTTACCCTTAACATGTCTACTAAGATACTAGGGTCACCTCTATTGTTTTAAGAATCTAAACAACGCATAAAAACAAGGCAAACACACAAGTACACACTAGCACGTTTAAAGACTAACTTTTGAGCGTCTTGGACGTTTGACCTCCAAACCTCTTCAAACTAACTATACATGCTGCAAAACACTTTATTTACATGTTAATAAAATTTTTAGACACATGTGAGGCTCTATCTACCTTAGTTCATTTTGAGGGTCTTGATAGAAACTAGTTCTATTTCTCCATGGATTCAAGCTTTGTTATGGACATTGATTAAAGGTATGTGAAGATTATCCATACATGGGTTATTCCACCAATGGGTACCCATTTGTTTTCCCTCAAATGAATGTAAAAACCCCTAAATTCTAGTTAGGGTTGTTCTTGCATTGTGGGTAGGGTTTTAGGTGTAATTCCAATCTAGTGTATATCACCCAATTATGATTGATTTAAATTTGTTCAATAATTATATGATTACTTCATGTGATTTCCGTGATTAAACCTAATCTAAATTGATGAATGTGATCATTGTGGGTTTAGGCCATTACAAGAAAAGTTGAAGGTTCGAAAGTGATCTTTCTAAATCAAGGTTTTGAATACTAATTGATCATAGTTAAAATCATCTAATTATGAATTGTACTAGACTTGATTGAATAGGAAGGATCTTGACTTGTAAGGTTAGAATTGAACCTTTATGATCAATTTTGAGTAGAATCACCTTATAATGAACAATGTGATTGAATAACTTTTAATTTAGCTTGGACCGTGATAGAATGAAGCTTGGAAGTAGGGATTGTAGCCACAATTTTTAGGGCATTGGGATGAAGTCAATATGATGTCATCTTGTGGTGTATTCTCTTATATGCTTAGACATGAATATGCTGAGAGATTCAATTTCTCTCATATAGACGGATTCTAGGTTGACTTGAGAACCTAAAATGAATCGAATCATGCTAGTCTAGAATAGCTTGAAGTTGAGGCATATGTTTCCTTCATATATAGCTTTTCTTAGTAGAATAAGACAAAAGTGAATAGCTTGTGATGGAGGATCTATGCTCTCCTAAGGTATATCTTGACTTCCATTGTAGGATTCCTGTCATGGTAGCAGTTAGTCATGGTATCTTGACTTGGTAAGAAAAGACCATTTCATGGTAGCTTAGGATTAAGGATAAATACTCTCTTAAGGTTATCTTGATTTAGCATTTGTTGGATGCATCTCATGGTAGCTTGGATTCGCATTGTGAGGATGAATTTCATGGTAGCTTGAATTGATAGGACAAGACCATTTCATCGTAGCTTAGGATTGAGGATCTACACTCTTCTATGGATAGCTTGAACTAGCATTGCAAAAATGCATTTCATCGTAGCTTGATTTGGTTAGGTCAAGACCACTTCATGGTAGCTTTAGGATTGAGGACATATACTCTCCTAATGGTATATTTTGATTGAGATAAACACTCTCCCATTAATAGCTTACATTAGCATCTTAGTTCTCTTGTAAGGATAACTTAGGGTTTAATAATCATACCCCCTATGGATAGCTTGCATTTGTATTCTAGTACACTTGTACGGTGAGCTTGAGTTGCATTGTAAGGTTTATTTCAAGGATAGATTGAGTTAGTAGTAGTCATGGTAGCCTAGGATTGAAGATTCACTCCCTCCTAGGGATAGCTTGCATAGCATCATGGGATGTGTTGCATGGTAGGTAGGATGAGACATTGGTATCCTTCTTTGAATAGCTTCAAAAACATGATACTATTCCCTCCATGGCAGCTCGATTTAGCATAATGTGGTCATGTTAGTAAACTGTTAGCTCGATCTATACTAGTAGGGTGCTATTCCTTGGTATCCTTAAATTGATGTCTTGTACTCATTCATGTGTGATAAATTTCCTAGTACTAAATAGAGAAGTAAATTATATGAATAAAGGCAAATAGTCAAGAGGGACTAGTCCCTAACTAGTGAACTTTCATGATAGTTTATAGGAGTACATAGTGTGGGAGTAGTATGGGATGCTATCCATACATGGCATAAGTATGATTGAGGCTTGTTGTGAAGGGTTCCCTTATGTAGTATGAATTAGCTTGGGTTGTTTTCATAGTTCCCTTCCAAGACATGATTGACTAAGGTGGCAGTTCCCTTGTTTATATGAATATAGACAATAGTAAGACCTAAGGAGGGCTCATGTGACTAGGAGGACTTTAAGGCTATTCTTGGTGAGAAGGGTAGTACGGGATGTCTTTCATGCATTGCACAATTGTGCTTTGATGTTACCGAGAATCATGGTGCCCATAAGGTGAAGAAGCTTATGTCTAAACCAAGAATTTATACTATGATTAAGATAACTAAAAAGGGATACTTGGCTTGGGTAGTAGTATGGGATGTTATTTTTACTTTTCACATGTATGCTTTTGAAGTTACATAAGAATGACGCTAATATGATATGGATGACCAAGAGTCAATTATGCTTGTATGATGCTTATGATGAAGAATTGGCTTATCATGATTATGAATTATCTCCGATGCTCATTAAATATGTCTTATGTTGACTTATGTTTATATGAAGCTTATTTTGTAGACCATGCTATGACTGTGATGATTATGTTATGACCATAATATTCTCTCTTATGCTTATGTTTTATGTTGACTAACAATTTGATATGCTCTTATGATGTTGTGCTAGTTTCCATACTTGGTACATTTTGTACTAACGCATATTGCCTACATTCTAACCAAATGTATTAGGGTTGGAGGGTTGAGCTGCATTGGAGATAGGTTTTCTAAAGAGCACATGAAGATTGAAGACTTGGTGAGTCTGCATAGTTTCGAGGACAACCAATTACATTTCTTATGTCAATTACCTTTATGTTTAAGACTTTATATGGGTTGCGTCCCAAAGTTTAATATTCAAGTCAACGTAGATGGTTTTGAGACAGAGTTAGAAAAGACTTATGTTTGCATTTTATGAAAATGACTTCGATTGTATATTTTAAAAGATTTAAATTTCTCTGTAATTTATATTATCTTATGTTAAGATTATGCTAAGGGATTGTACGAGACCCCTTTGGAGTCAAGTATGTTGTTTCACGTCTAAGGGGTTTTCTTAGGGCGTGATAGAAATTGTTCTTGCAAACTATTTTTTATTGATTTTTTCTAAAATAACTATGTTAAATTGTTTTAAATTGAAAATAAAATGATAATTAATCTATATTGTGGAGGTCCAAATTTGGATGTCAATAATTGTTACCCTATTTCATCTCAAGTAAATTTTGTATTTCAAATAAACGTGAATGTTTTTCAATCCGCAAAGAGATAATAGGACCTACGACCTATCAATTTAACGTTTCTAGGTCTACTTTTTCCATTAAAAAACCTCTCTTCAATACAAGTTTGGAGAAAATTTTTAGGTGTATTTTACCACCAATCTATACAATAATTGAGTGTCATATATTTAAGATGGACTCATTCAAAATGAATGTACAAGAAATTATGAATTGTTGACAACATAGTCGCACGTGGCATTATTAAGGGAATACAGCATCAACTAGCATGAGTTACATGTATAAAATAATATTAATGCACTAGTATATAGCGTACATTTTTTACATGTGTATTCCGTAATAATGAGTATAAACTATTAAAAAGTTACAATTTTTTTTTTGGAAAAGTAACATTTGAATTGTAATAAAAGCATGAAAAGTAAAACACAAATATTATTCATTTGTATAGTTAACTTACAGAGGAGAAACTTTTTTCTACATTTAGTCCTCACCGTATTATAAATTCGATATATAAGTTTTATATTTGTTTTAGAAGACAAAAATAAAGTAGAAAAAATAAATATAGAGACGCACTGCTATATGATTAACTTTTTTAAAATGTCTTTCTTATCTCAAATTTGATGTCTCGTAGAATAGAGTAAAAATATTAAAATTAAATTAATAGTTACCTAATAACCTTTTAAGAAGACTAAATTATTGCATAATACTAGAAGATGAAAGTGGCATTCTTATTAAGTTTAATGGGGCAAAAAAATTTATAAATTCCATGTGTCCTTAGGGGCTGTCCATTTTAAATGACATACCTATTAAGAAAATATTAATTGACATAGTGAGTTTACTATTTAGTCCCTATTAATTATGGAGTGGATGAATTAAAAACATAAAATTTTCAAAGAATTGTACCTTTTCCAAAGTTGTGAGGATTAATTGCGGGTATAATAGGTAAAAAAAATTCTTTCTTGATTTGTCAAATTGGATAAATAATTAGAGACAACTAAAAATAATAGTGGACACTAATTAGGGACAGAGGAAGTATTTAAAATTTATAACTAAGGAAACTTAATTAGAAGGTAACAACTAAAGCCTTAACTGCAATTGTGATATTGAATATACATAATGAATACTAAGATTTAATTCATAAATCAAATTTTACTTTATTGAGACCCAAAATGAGGATATTGAATATTTTTATAATAAAAATTTTTATAAATATATTTTATATCTATATCAAAAATATAATAAGACTAATATTTGGGTGGAGGTTAAAAGATCTTCTAACGTAATAGAATTTGGGTATTATTTTTGGCTCACCCCCTACAAACACTCTACTACCTCTTAAACCCCTTACATCTTATCGATCTATTCATGCTTCACGTAGGGGGATTTGGATCTCTTTATTAATTTCATAAATCCAGTCTAAAAATATATATTTTTTATCCTCAAGCATATGTAAGAATAAGTCTTTACAAATATTTAAAATATAAGGGGCAAAAAGTATAATAATTCATAATGACGATAGCTTTGAAATATGAAGATCCACTCACAATGTTGAAAGGTCAAGCATTACAACAAATTAAAGACAAATAGATTAATTAAGAACATAAATTAATTTGAAAGATGAAACACGTACATGTATCTATTTAAAGTGATAATTATTATTTTTAATTTATTCTATTTAATTAACTCACATGTATACCAACTCAAAATATTATAGAAATTTTTATTAGTATTATTTAATTAACTAAATATTAAATAACATCTCAATTTAGTTAAAAGGTAAAATGGTAATTTCATTTTGCACTTTGAGTCTTCATCATACCTTTAATTATATATGATATATGATATGATATTGATATTACGATACAATATATATAAGTAAAGTAAAGTAAAATCTATTGACCACACTTAACCTTTGATTAGATAAAATTAACAAAAATACACATGGATCGTCTTAGCGTATGATAAAAATACAAATTTCCATGTTATTATTATACAAACACCATAAGTAGAGTCATAGGTATTTTATAAGTAATGAAAACGAAGAATGTAAGAAAGAAAATTAGACAAGTAGATAAATGCATAAAAAAATAATATTTATCGTGTATGTTAGGTTATAAATGAAAGACAAGTAGAGTAAATAGATTAAAGAGTTACATTGATTGAATTTAAAATGTCGAAAAACAAAAGAAAATCACAGTTACCTCATGCAAACGTGAAAAGGCAACTGACTGGTAAAATGTTCCACTTTCAAAATGAAAAGGCAATTCGCAAATAAAAATTGATGCACTCTCTGAGACAATGGTCGTTCTCAGTTATACTAGACGTTTTGACTATTACTCTAATAATAATAAGGTCGTGCCTTTTTTTTCTCGATAATGTATTTTTCTTGTCCGAGACTTTTCCTATACAATGAATAAGCATCAGAAAAAAAAAGTGTCATTAACATTATGCTGATGTTATTATATCCTACTCAGACAAACCAAGCTCTAAAGGACTTGTTGTGGAGTCATAGAATTTTCATCAGAATCCACACATGATGTTACTATTCGAAAAGTTAGCTTATTGGCATATATACTATTATTATTTTACAAATAACTCTGGCTTTCCTTCCTTGTTCGCATTAGGAAAGTCTAGTGTTCCGCCTAGAAATGGCCATCCGCAACTTCGAGGAGCATAATTTAGTGAAAAAATAATGTAATACTTATATAAATAGCTATAGTTTGAGGGTTATTAGATTGAGATGACTAATTTATCATATTTCAAAAAAATAGTACAAGTTGTGTTTAAAAAATTGGCTCAATTTTTTTTAAAAAAAATATAAAATTACATTGGAATTAAATGTAAGCCATCCTTATATTCAACCATGAAAATCCTATTTTGTAGCCCACTAATTTGGCCAATTTGCAACTTGTAACTTACCTTTCCTTAAGTCGAATTTATTGTCAACATATAAAAAAAATGAAGATATGCAGACTATGTTCTTATAAATGTACTACTGGAAAAAAATTCGAAAAAAAATGGCAACAATCTGTGTTTAATTCGCCATTCTGGAAAAAATGGAGCGATGAGAATTGTTATGTGGGAATAAACATTGACGGGCTGTTTTGAAGGAATTATGTCATATTCTGATATTAGTTGATGTGATTTCCGTTTAGCAATTTGAAAGTTGATTCTTACCAAAGAAGGGTATAACGATTAAATATACTATCGAAGGGAGACACGCCTATGGAAATACATAACGAAATGGGTGTGGCCTAATCTGTTCAGTTGAAAAAAATGAATACTCAATGGAGGATATGCCCGGGTGTTAGTATTTACGATATTGATATTGTATAGTCTGGTTCTGGAGCAACTTCTATGAAAGTGATGTGCAACTCTGACCTACAATAAAGATGAAACTCGGAGGATGCGCCATTCGCAATTGACCAGGCTTTGCGGTCAAAACAGTAGATGCATTTGATGTTGAAAAGATTTAATAAGCACTAACAGATCAGCAAAAGGAGATACTGCGTGGATCGATATACATGAGTAAGTGACATGAAAGATGTGATGGAAAATATTCAATCGAAAAAAAAAGGTTTAAAATTCTTGGTGGAGAGGTCAAACTCTATTAGGTAAATTATGTTTAAATTATTCATATTACGTTTATTTATATATGTTGAAGATGCAACTTCAAAAAATAAAATCAAATATAAATGGGTATTCGCAGTTATATTCTGGTGGCAAATCTAAAAGAATTGCAGTGGTTATGAAGCGTCAAGTATACCAAGTTCAAAAATGTTCAGCAATTAGAGTTTTTAATCTCTGAACATACATGTCCTTTGAAGGATGGGTGAATTCAGATTGTCGTGCAACAAGTTCGTTGATTGGAAGGAATAAAGCAACGCCCAAATTGCGGAATCATAAGAGCGAAGTACAGTCCAATGATATTAAAGTGACACTAAGTTGGATTTGGGTATTGAATATTAATTACATCGTTGGCATGGCGAATCAAAGGAGAAGGAATTAGATTATCATGGGGCAACCAGCTGCGTCTTCGCGCGGAAGTCAACAGGATAATTGTTATACCGTTGCAGATAGAACGTATCCATGGTTCACATATACGAATAAGAAACATCTAATGCCGAACTTTTGTATGGATTTTATAGCGATGGAATGCTTTTATAAAGGGATTGACATTACAGGCAATTGTTGTTGTAGACGTCAGCACCTCAAATAAGCTACACTGTGCCATTGTATCAGCGCACTAGGATTGCGCAGGGATTTGGATTACATACATACAATTTAATTATTTTATTTTTTTTGTTATCATAGTATTTTTGTAGAGTATAATAGGAATATATTCCCTTGGCATACGGAGTATAGATTCGAAAAATGCGCTTCTTGGAATGCTTTTTGAACAATGCAAAGAAACAATGAGAAAGAGAGAATCTGTGTGTAAGTATCTGACCGACATCTTAGCATAATTAAGGCTGTAAATTATATTACAACATGTCAACATTACGCTGCTATGGCAGTGTGGGCTAATGTATTGTAAGAAATTTTGAACAGCAATGATCAATTGGAGTCGAAGTATTCTAACTATGGAGGCTATACTCAAAGTGATTTTGATAAGCTAATGAAAAGGGTTGAGCAGTTTGATGTAGAGGTTAAGAATTACTGGGAGATGGTTGGATATAGAAGTGTGCAAGCGGGTGTATGCACCAGTTCTCTGGTTGGGTTATGACATCGAATATTGAAGAGTGCATCCATCGCGTTAGTAGAGCAAGAGAATTACCCATATTGACTTTCTTGAACAAGTGCTGATTGATGTTTGCTAGAGGGAATTGGGCAACAAATCGGAAAAATTCTCGGCATCAGTCACACTGCTTGGGAAGAAGTTTCAAGAGATGCTTTTGCTTAATGAATCAAAATCGGGCGTATGAGGGTATGTATATTGAAAAAAAATTCTGTTCAATGGATCTGTTATTCATTATTTTAGTATCAAAGATATTTGCTTTAATACTAAAGGTATAATGTGAATTCTGTATTGACGTATAGGTTGCCCCGTCAAGATACGTTTATTCCGTAAGGTATGATAGGGGGACGAGTTATATTTGTATGTTGGAAAAAAGAACTTGCAGTGCAACATGTTTCAATGAGGTATATCGTGACTCACATGGGTGGAGTGTGTTGAATAAAAATCGGACATGCTTCCGGAAGATATTGTTCAGAATTTATACCGAGGACATCATTGAAAAACATATGAAGTCCCTATATATCCTCTACCTGACAAGGTGAATGAACATACGAACACATTGCGACCGAGTTGTGTTGCCACCAAACTTCAAGTGCCCTCCAGGAAGGCCAGAAAAAGCAAGTGAAAAGTCATTGTAGCGAAGCTGAGCAAAAAGGAAGGGTACCAATTCTTGTCAGCTTACAATGGACAAACAAGGTACTAATAGGAGTCATGTCGAATGCCAAACGACAGGCATAGAAATTGTTACATGACCCCATTAAATTGTTCTGTAGTTAATTTGTTATTGTTGAATCAAGGCTGATGAGTTATTTGCCTTTTGAATATTTGAACTATTTATTAAATAAAGATATCAATTATTTAAAGTATACGCTATTTATGTATATGTAAGTTCTTACCTTTGACAAATTTTGAAATCAATTTCTGGGTATAAGTGTATATGTATTTTGACATTGATTCTCAATAGTTAGAATGTAAAAACGTTTGGGGATCGCGTCGTTATGCTGCATGGCTCCATGTTTATACATGTAAAAATGGGGTCACTTAATTGTTTTATGATAAAAGCCATGGACTATCACCGATGCCACAGCAAAAATAATGGCAAGTAATGAAACGATCATCATTACTTCTGAATAACACCGAAATAAATTAACACAACTCAGGTGATCATATATGACTAAAAGAAAAGGTGATAATGTTTGACAAAAAACCAAAATATTAGTTTTTACCATAAGTTCAAAAAAAATAGATAGTAGTACGAAGATAATCAATCACAACAAGTTGGAATATTATCAATCCTGCGGTTGTCATAATTCTTCTGGTGGTGCCTTTTCATTATCGCAAACAGCCCCGTTTTCTCTTTTCATTGCTATCCCACAAGAGTGCACCGGAGCCTGATTACGGTGTAAATTAGAATCAAGTATACTTAATGGAATACCGCACCCTCATTAGGTACTCGGCAAATTCTAGCAAGTATCCCCGCAATCCTGAAAATATACATTTACTTTTTAAAATTGATACTTTTAGGGACAATTGAACGACAGAGATTTGTTTTAGACTTACAAAAAAATTTGGATACTTGTTGAGGTATATCTCAACATACGTCACGTCGTATGGCGATGTGGTATATTCTGCATCATAGAACCATCTTCCAAATTCCATGAAACATTTACATTGGAGAAGTGAGCAAGCTTTGAATTCTTCTCTAACATGATAGTATGACTGCTGCTATGTATGAGTCATTACAAATGTGTTGTCAATTTAATGACAAAACAGCCAACACCCAGTGATTTTATGCTCCACGTGCACAAGATGGTATTTCAAACACTGTATGTAATGTATATTTTGTTTACCTCCTTGTGATTATCCTTGTGGTATTATTTAGGAATAACAACCCCCAGATCCTCAAAAATTCACAACAAATACCTATTAAAAAACATAAATATTTCCGAAAAATCAAGCAATGTTGCGTATTTGATGAAAAAATAAAACCTCATTTCGTGGAAGTTATAGAGATCTAATTGATTAAGAATTTTCTGGTAAATTTGATTTTGGGCGGAGTTTGGATATAATGTGAAGTGTAAAATGGTTTTAGAAATGGCTAGAAATCAGATTTGAAGAGATAAGTATTAAGCATGAAAAAAGGCTTCTTAGAATTAACGTGAAAAATAGAGTATTTAATTGAAGCAGGAGTGAGCTGAAATTTTTTCTGGAATTGACGTGCAAATAGTTCTTTAATTGAAGGCTAGCCGTGATGCTGACTACTATTAGCTATGGTTTCTTGGAAAAAAGACTAGAATCAGATTTTTGGTGGATTTAAAGGATGAAAGTAAAAAGATGAAAAATGGATTCTTTGTAGTACTAATATATGTGCTGCAAAAATACACTGAGGCGTGCATGCCAAATTATGGAGGAATACATCCATAATTATTATAGAAGGAATAAAAACGTTAAAATAGGACACATAATTAATTACGTGAGTAATACTAATGAATATCGAAGTATATTAAAGAGAGAGAAAACGGGAGGCGTGAAAGATCTTAATAGGACTGTAATTATATGAGATTATATTATAGAGGAGAAACCGTGAGCTGAAAGATCAATGAATTAAGGAACTGACTAATTCTTAAATTAGGGGCTATAATCATAGTTTGTAGGATAATTTAATCATTTATTGCTATGCATACTTATTGCTATTTATTAATTAAATAGTCATAAATAAAAATTTATGAAGTATAGCTATATTATGTTAATATCAAATATAGTTTCCCTGTTATGTCGGTTTTCCAAAAATAATCTCTCGATCTCCAAAAAGACGTGTTTATATTATTTTTCAATAGTTCGTATTCATCTCTGTGTTAATTATCGTCTTATTAATGACTAATATTTCAATGTTGCTATAAATAGTTAATAACTTTCATATAATCATTCCTTATGAACAACTGTTAATGAGTTATTATTGCTCATTATCACAATTTATTTATTTTCATTAAATCTATTACAATTTCATTTAATTGTATGGATGTTTCTTTCCTACGTTACGTAATGTCCCATTTAATGTATCAATTAATGAGCTTCTAATATATTTTCTTAATATTGTAAATGAGTGATTTCTTCATCCCATATAAGGGTATGCTTCACCCTTGTGAAAGATAACAACTGAAGAGATTAAAATAAGGCTTTCAACTTTATACTTCTTCCCATCATACTTTGTCTTACTTTCTTGTTTAAGTATTCTTGCATTTCTTTCTTGTTTTATAACACGATCAACACGAGTCTCTAACCAACTGAGACCTACTTAATTCAAAATTAATTCCTAAAAGTTTATCAACTTTCTTTTCGAGTCAGGTATACATTTATTTGTTTATAACATCTCTAATAGGACTTGCATAAATTTTATCTTTAATTTAATTACTGCGTATATAACTGGTTTTAGGTATTATTATAATACTTTACTAGTCATAATAATCAATATGTTTCAGATTTATATTTTTATGTTGCTCATATGCTACTAACTTATATTCTGAATTAAATAGTAGGAAATGTGATAACATGCTAATTAAGACTTGTAAATATTTTCTTGTCATAAATTTATGATAAGTATTTGTGTGTCATAAAGAAAGTAGTATTATATTAAATATGACTTGAAAAACTTACAAAAATTTGACATTAATAACTATTGAAACTAGAAAAAAATATTAAAAAATAATTAGAACATATAATTAATCTCATACTTTATGAGTTTATATGATTTTGTAACATTCCATGTTTATACATATAATATACTTTATACTAATTCTTAATCATTTGAAGCATAAATTTATCTTTTATAATAAAGAAATCAACATCATGTTATTGACTCAACTAGTTTATGATATAGTTTTCATCATGACGAATTTGTCAAAGCTTGAATTTGTGGCACTTTAACTTTCTTGAAAAAATTATTTGTCATGGGTACTTGATGCTGAACTTCACCTTACCGCTAAAGGTCTGGATGATTGTATATTTGAAGGAAATAAAGCATCAAAGTCTAGATAAAGCGAAGGCTATGATTTTCCTTTGTTATCATCTTAATAAAAGCATGATGATTGAATACTAATAGTGAAAGATCCACTTGAATTGTGGATAAATTTGAAAGGGAGGTATGATCACCTTAAGGCAACGGTATTGCCAATGGATCATTATGAGTGGATGCACTTATGATTTCAATATTATAAAATCATAATTGAGTATAATTCTGTTGTATTTAGAATGACTTCTCAATTAAATTATGTCGAGAAGTTATAAGAGATGAGGATATGTTGGAAAAGACACTAACTACTTTCCATGCCTCCAATGTGATATTACAATAGCAATACCATCAAAAAAGTTTTAAAAAAATACTCTGAATTAATCTAATGCCTTCTGGTGGCTGAGCCGCTGATAACTTTTAATGAAAACATCCTGAAATCCATCCCGCTGAAAGACGATATACAAATCTCTGAATTCTAATGTATGTTTATTCTGATGAAGATAAATAAATAAAATTTCTAGTCTTCAATTGGACTCAAGATGAGTAGGGGAGATGTGTGTCTTCTGTATAGTGTCACAACTCATACGATACTAAGAGAAAATAAATATTTATGTCATTTGGTAATGAAAAAGACATATATTAATGCAATATTCGATAGTACAAAATTATTTGAGTGCTCTAGAAGTGCGGCCTTATTACTATATGGAGAAACATTATTTGTAATTGATAATTCATTGTATATTAATATGTCTCGTAGAAACTTGTTAAGTTTCAAAGTTATTTGCCAAAATGGCTACCATGTTGAGACTGCTAATGAAGGAAAGGTTGAATACCTTTATATTACTACAATAAATATGGAGAGAAAACTGTACATGAAAAATTGCATGTACTTTTTTCTGAGTTGTACCATATAAATATTGATATAGTTGAATCACATGTCGTAGCAAATAAAAGATTTACTGATTTTAATGATTTTATCATTTGGTATGATCGGTTGGGTCATTCTGATTATAATATGATATGGTCATTCTTTGAAGAACCAAAACGTTCTCAATCGAAGGAATTCTCTTGTGTTGCTTGTTCACAAGGAAAGTTGGTTATCAAACCATAATAGGCTAAGGTCGGGGTGGAATTCCTTGCATTTTCTAGAAAGGATATAAGGTGATATATGTGGACCTATTCACCCTGCATGTTAACCATTTGAATATTATATGATCTTGATAGATGCATCTACAAGATGGTCACGTGTGTTCTTATTGTCAACTCACAGTATGCGTTTTGCTAGATAGTTTGCTCAAATAATAAGATAAAAAGAACAATTTTCAGATTATGCAATAAAGATACTTCGTCTTGATAATATTGGTGAGTTTACATATCAAGCATTTAATGATTATTGTTTATCCACTAGAATAACAGTTGAAAATCTTTTTGCACATGTTCATACTTAAAATGATCAGTAGAGTCGTTGATTAAACATCTCCAATTGATAGCTAGACCATTGTTGATGAGGACAAAGTTGTCTGTTACAGTTTGGGGGCATGTTATTTTGCATGTAGCGGCACTTGTGCGTATAAGGCCAACCAACTATCATGACACTCCCCATTGCAATTGATTTTTGGTCAGAAGCCAAACAATTTCTATCTTAGAATTCTTGGTTGTGCAGTATATGTTCCAATTTTTGTGTCACAACGCACAAAGATGGATACCTAAAGAAGGTTGGGGATATTGTTGGGTATGAGTCTCCTTCTATTATAAAAGATTTGGAACTTAGAACTGGAGATTTATTTACGCAAGGTTTTCTGATTTTCATTTTGATGAATCAGTATACCCAACATCAGGGGGAGAACAAAAGAAGTTGGAAAATGAGATAGATTTGAATTTATTTTCGCCGTCTCATTTAGACCCCCGAATAAATTAGTGTGAGCGAGAAATTCAAAAGATAATTTATTGGAAATCAACTGTCGGATGCATTTATTAACCTTTCACGTATTACTAAATCATATATCTCGCCTGCTAATGTTCAAGTTTGAGTTGATGTCCCTATAAGAAAAAATGTTAAGGCAAAAGAAAAGGAATAAATGATCAAGATGATTATAATATTGAGACAATTGATTATGAAGATCTCACTACTAAAGAGGTCTATGAACATGAAACAATGAGAATGAGAAAATTCAATAAATTGTGTCTAAACGAGAAAAAGATGAAATCGAAATAATATTGCATTGGATAATATTTTTTTCTATAATGTTATAGTTGAAATAATGCAACAAAATGAGGATTAAGGATCAAGATTTGTCATAGAATTTGCTTCACTTGAAAAATGTGAAGTTTTTGGATCAATAGTCCGAACACCTGAAGGGGTCAAACCAGTTAGGTACAAATGGATTTTTATGTGAAAACACAAAGAAAATGGTATAGCTGAATAATATAAAGCAGAACTTGTAGCACAAGAAAATTCGCAAAGGTTTGGCATTGATTATGAGGAGATGTATTCTCTTGTGGTACATGCAATTACCTTTAGGTATCTGATAACTATGACAGTTCATATAAAACTTGAAATGCATCTAATGGACGTTGTCACAAACTATTTATATGGTTGGCTAGAATACAAATTTTTTATAAAAATTTCTGAAGCACTCAAAGTTCCTGAAGCATATAAAAATTCAAAGAAAAATTGTTCAATAAAGCTTCAGAAATCCTTATATGGATTGAAACAATCAGCGTGATTGTGGTATAATCGTCTTAATGAATACTTGCTAATAAAAGGGTATAAAATGACCCTATTTTGCTAATAAAAGGGTATAAAATGACCCTATTTGTCCTTATATTTTTATACGAAGGTCAAAATCTTAATTTGCAATAATATCTTCTTATGTTTATGACTTGAACATCATTAAACTCCTGAAGATCTTTCAAAAGTTGTTGAATGTTTGAAGAAATAATTTAAAATGAAAGGTCTTTGTAAACCACGATGTTGTCTTAGGTATTCAGATTGATACAGTTGACAAATGGAATATTTATCACATCAAAAAAAATATACTGAAAGATTTGAAGCTATTTCACATTGGATCAATTACACCAGTAAGTTACCAGATGAGTTGTGATATCTCTGGAATAAATAAAGATTCATTCCAACCTCAAGAAAAGTGATGAAGGTGAGTTCTTGGTATAATTGTGAAAACACCATATCTTAGTGCTATTGAGACATAATTGTACTTTTCAGAAAAACCCCACAGATATTTGCTTGTAGTAAGTGTATTTGGTAGAATCAGCTCCGATCATCCTCTTATTATATGTCACAGAATTACTTTTGCACTTGCATTAAGAAATGATGTAATTTTATTCTTCTATCCTTATTTCATGTTTTCTTAAGTTAACTCTTAATAAATGACAAGATTAATTAACTATTCTATCAAGTGTATAATACACAAAATATAATAATTTATGCATAAATTTTATAATATGACAAGTATTGTGATCCAACTATTTATAAAAAAGAATTACATATAAAGTGGAACTGAGGGAGTATATATTCTATGTTTTTCCACTTTGAGGTGGTAGTAGATCATAATATCAATACTAAGAAACAAAGTTTTCTTCTCCCATTATTGCGTGTTGGGTCATCTTTAAATAAATCCTTGTTAGTTTATGGTTCCTAGTTTTATATAAGAAGAGCTTGTTGAATCCTGGCAGATAGACTCCACCCGGATGAAATATCATCAAGGACAGCGTCTTTTGACACGCCTCAAGCTATGAGAATTTCCTAGAAGAGTTTGTGATGAAGTACAAGCTTTAGTAAATTTCGTACAAATTTTTATGATGAACGTATTTTTCGTAAGGTTTCCAACATAATTCACTCTATTCCTTTTCATCACCAACACAATTATGATGAATAATACTAATGTCAATGTCAAAACTCTTGGAATTAATGCATTCACACCTTGATATTTTAGTCTTTTAATATTTTCTCTAATAATTTTCAAGAAGTCTTTTAGGAGTTTATAATACATGTATCTAATAATGTGATATATGATTTCTAGTTATTTATGCAAGACTTTAAATTTTATTTTTTCTAGGTATTATGCAAGACTTTAACTAGTATTCTTTGTTAGTGTATCGAGCTCTGTATGTTATAGGATGATCTAATCATCTCAATTATCTGAATAATCTATATACAACTTAAGCATTTCTCTTAAAAAACAATTCCTCTCCTATATATTCGAAAAAAACCATTTGTAGGAATTCCATATATAATGCACACTCTGAATCTCTTAATTTTGCTATCTTCAATCAAATACATCTGTATAGCTCGTGGTGAGATAAATACCCAGCTCTATCCATTTTTTTTCCACATTCTAATTATTCTATTTTGCAACCCCAAGTCTTCTTTTTCATTTTACAACACCCAAAATCCAATAATACGCTGAAAGAATTATCATCACAAGGTAGACAATTTGATACTGCTACATGAGAGGCTAGTGATTGTGTTGCTGTGACATATTTTCAGTACTAGTTACACAACATCAAATGCAAATAAAGGTGTATAGAAGAAATTAAACATAATAATTAATGTCAGTAATTGTGAGGTTGAAGGCTAAAGGAAGTCTCTTCAAGACGCGGGGACCACGGATTGGATCTATTATTTTCTCATGGGAATAAGTTTAATTACAATTAAATTTCCTGATAGAGTGCCAGAAGATGAGATCTCCCAGTCGAGCAAAAATATTTTCTACACCCATTCGGGTCCTCCCAAATGGGCCATATACGTCTAATCACTCGCCCGCCCTCTGAGGTCCCAAAATACTTCAAATTTTGCTGTTCTAGCTTGTCCGCCGTTGGGGAAAATCTCTGAATCCAACTTGTTAAACAAGTATTCCAGTAAAACTGTTCAAACATAAATAAATAAGTTTAACCTTCTATGATAAGAAACGATTTATATAAGATTAACCCCCCCTTCCAGTTTCCTTAATCACATGATAAAAATAGTAATCTCACTTATTCACAATTCATTGTCTATGTTGTTTCAGAAAATAATCTTTGCTTTCATTTTCGGATAATTTTTTAATTTCAAGTTTCAACATAGCATATTTATGACTACAAGATGAAATAATATTTTGATAAATTTGACATATCTTTAATTTTAGATCACAAGATTTAAAAGTTCTTTTTCACTTTCGGAAATTGTATCAAGCCAAATAAGCAAACATATTAAAACCCAAGAAATATTCCCTTTCTCTCATTTTTATATGACATTGTTTTCCTTTTTATAGTTCGTCCCAAAGAGAATGCCACATCATTATAATTTGAAACAATTTAGCTTTAATTTTTTTTTTACTTTTAATGAAATGATTTTCAACCACACAAATACCTAAAGATTAATTGAAACCACATATTTGAAAAGTCTTTCTTTTCCTTAAAACACAATATCAAGTCAAAATGTATCCACGAAGAAAATATAGTTTTACCTTCCAGCCCTTAGGGATATGATAACCTCCATATTTTATATCCACAATTGCTTCTCGATAAGCCCCCATTATAGGAGGTGTTAGTGTCATAACTTCAGATACTACATTCCAAGAATACTTCATCTTTTGTATTATATCCCATCAAAATCTCCTTATTTCTTTGAGATGCTTTTCAATATGCTTGATTTCACCAATTAATATTATTATATATATATTATATATAATAAAGATACACAATTTAATGATCAATCAATGAACTAACCTTGGAGAATGTTCTGATAAATTTGAGGGTGCTCTGCAAGTCTCTTAATAAGCAAAGTAAGAGTGACAGATGAAGTGTCATGACCAGCAAAGAGAAACAACAATATGTTATTAACAATAAGTAGTTCAGACATGTACTTTCCATTTTCATCAGGGCAGGACAACAAATGAGACAAAATGTCTTGTGAAGGTGATGCTAATTTCTGTTCCAAAGCTTCTCTTCTTTTGTTACAATTGTCACCCCTAATCTTCCTATAGCAGTTGTACCTTTCATTTGATTTGTAAATGACCCCCCTGCTACCAGGTAAATTTATAGGGAGGGAAATTAGTCGTTTCAATAAAAGGTTGAACTCCCTAGAAAGTCTTTCAATTTTATTTCTGTCTTCAATGCTCATGAATAGTTGACATGCCCACTTTAAAGTATAGCATTTTACCCAGAGGCAACACCTTCACCTTCTCTTTACCTGCCTAAATCAAAGAAAAATTGTTAAATATGATGGGAAGAACGAACAAATATTATGTTTCTTACCAAGAACTCTCGGAGTTATAAAGTAATAAACCAGAAAACAGGATCAGCCAGAACACAAATTAAAATACAAGAATTATCCGAGTCCACAGAACTACTGTGTGGCCTTGAAGAAAATTTAATCCCTCACTGTACAGGTTCCCCCTCATGGATTAATTTCTCCAAGATTAAAACGGATAAAATGTTAAGGAATAGACGGTACCTCAAACTTCTTTAACTTTCAACGAAATTACGACAGCAACAAGTCAACAGACTCAGTCGATCGACACTTTGAATTATTGAGAGAAAAAAACATGCAGAGACAAAGAAAAATTTCAGTGATTAAAACAATAAAAATGACTCCTTTTATAGCCAATTTCAGAAAAGAAATGTCTGTTACGTGAAATTCTGTTCAGACCAGTTTATCCAGAAAGTTGTGTCTTTGAAAAAAAAAATAACAACTTTTCAAAAAGTGTCTGATAGGAAAATAACTACTTTTGGAAAGTAACGACTTTTCGAAAAAGTAGTAAGATTTTCAAAATGTTACGTTACCGCACAAAATTATAAGAGATAATATTAACAGGATTTATTTGATTAACAAAATTGATTAATAATAATTTTGTCCAAAAAAATTTATCCAATCAATCAATCCATTGCCCAAATCAAATTCAATCAACACGTCCCAAATCCAAAGCCAAAGCCAAGCCAAGGAGCCGAGCAACGAAGTGGCGACGCGGGCCCCCCCCCGCATCTTTTCTCGAGCTCTTTAAGAGTAATGGAAGGTTTCCTTCTATCATAAGAACAACAATTCCCTTTCTTTTGCCGATAGTGGGAGCCAAATGATTTTCATTTGCACCTTGAAATGACTTTCAATGTTCCCTCAAAATAGTTACCTCCCTTTTCATATTCTCTTTTCTTTCCCCTTACACTTGCTAAAAACCAAACAATTCCCCCACACATGAATGGGGGAAGGCTATTGTTAAACATATGCTGAAAAAACCTTGGTGTCTGTAGGTACAGGTTAATCGCATTGATAAGTAGGTTTCCTTTAAACCTTTCCGTAGTGAAAACAAAGATCGGAGATACGCGTCAATGGTAGAGTTGATTTATCTTTGAACCGTCGAGCTTTTGGGTATACCTAGACCAACATAGGTCACAAAATTCCAACCCGGAACTGTTCTTAGTTCTCAGTTTTTTTTCGTTTCAGCCAGACACATCTTGGATGTAAGTGCCTTAAGCACTGGCCACTACCGGATTTCATCCTTGAAGCGGCTTACACTCCCACCTTCTTATCATCGGTGATTTCTAAAAGTGTTATCCATAGATACACCATTTGATATTCCCTGTATCACTACTCTTAGAAACCATTTACAAAGACCTTAGTGCTTTATCCTGGTTACTAAACATTGTCTCATCTGAGGCATGGACCATAAAAATAATAATAATGTTTGTTCTTGGACAATGTTGAACGCATCTAATGACTTGTTTGATCCTCCTGACATAGATCTGTGGGATCTCCAGTTCTCTCTAGGTAGAGTTACACCACAATGGCCTTGTTTCTAAGGCCTAGTCCCATTCCCGTTCGATCGATTCTCAACTCCCTCCTCTTTTAGGCCTTTTGTCCCAGTGATCGACACCCCATTAGATTTGGACTTCACAGAGTCAATTGTGATAATTCCATAGAGCGTAGTTGTCTCATCGAGGTAAGTTATGTCTTCAGTTTAGTGACGAGAATGCCGTTTATACATAATGCTTACAGCCACCTC
Organism: Solanum habrochaites; assembly: GCA_027704765.1. NCBI lineage: Eukaryota > Viridiplantae > Streptophyta > Magnoliopsida > Solanales > Solanaceae > Solanum > Solanum habrochaites. Next base: position 397,048 of record JAKWJA010000793.1, read on the forward strand.
TCACGATTGACTTGACTTATCACATGTATGCATATATGGGCCATTGGTTTGGGCCCAAAATGGATTCTTCTATGACATTCCTAGCCGTTCAGCCCTCTCTCCTAACCTGGCTTGTTCTAAAGAATGAATTCAAACTCAATTGTAGTAGAACGAGATATACATGTTTGTTTGGATGATTTCCAAGATATTGCTCCTCCACAAATCGTTAAAACACACTTATCCACTTGTGGTTTTGTTTCAGTTTACCCAGTTAACTCCAATTGCACACTATATCCTTCAAGACGGCTGGGAATCTTTGGTAAGGTAAAGCATAGTTTTGAGTGTCATTCTAGTATCCCAAAAACTCTCTTCATGCAACCAATGATTATGATTAGGATTACTTGTGTATCGATCAGTTTATGATAGCGAAGCTATGTTGGTCGTGTGCAATTAATAGACATACATAAGTTCCCATCGCTCGCATAGGTCAATTGAGACTGAATTTCTCCTTATCTTTCAAGGATGAAAGATTAAATCAATGGACGTCTTTGCCTTTACACACATACAAAAAAAATCTAAATTTTCCAGTATTTTTGAATATAAGAGTTTGAGACAAATGCTAAAGTTAGGAGTTTTAAGAATTTTAAGCCTAATATCACTCAGAACCCTAACTCTTTCATATCAAACTTACTAGCAAGGCATACGCTTTTGTAGATTTATATTAGAAACTGTCTTGCTCATTATAAGCATATAATTTCTACATATAGGCATAAAATAAACTCCCCTGATTTGGCGTATCTTTACACATTGTAAACACATTTATCCACATTCATTGATCATTACAATGCATTTGACAACAATTGTTTGATCAAACTTTCGCATGCTGTTTTGGTGCTTGTTTAAGCCCAATAAAGGACTTACTAAGTTTGACCACTTTCTTTTCTTACCAGGAACAATACAAAAACTCTCAGGTGTTCTACGAAGTTTCCTCTTCAAGTCTCCATTTAAAAGGCTGTTTTCCATCCATTTTTTGAAGAATTCAGACCGTCTATCATGCTAGTAGTGAATAACATCAGGAATGATCTAAGCTAGTCACGGCGGTAGTGTTTAAAATAATCAAAGACCTCTTTTTTCTAACACTTTGGACAACCAAGGTCTTGAATTTATATTTGTTAATAGTTTCTATCGTCTTTCATCTTCCTTTTAAAGATCCAGTTAACCAAGGGTTTGTTTCCCTGGAGGAGATCAAACCAAAACTCCCAAGTATGATCTGATAAGATGAATTCAATTTCACTTATTAACAGGAACCTTTCCCAAGAGTTGAGTCGTAAGAGCTAGACCACCACCTCCGATTCCTCTGAATGTTGAGGCTCACTTTCAAGAAGAAATGTTAAATTCTGATCCAAATGAAGTAGATGTCTTTGACGTTTACTGCGTCTTGGAAGTTCTTCATTTGTTATTCTCTTTTGGTTCTCTCTTAGGTTGTTAAGATCCCCCACAGATGACTCCAAGTCTAGTTTTACCCGGATATTATATGTCTTCAAAAAATTCAGCACTATCTGATTTCATTACCGTATTCTTCACTGAATATCCGGATGTGCGGAAGTGAACAAAAAACAATCGGAATGCCTTATGTTGTGGCATATCAAGAATGACACACAATCCACAGTTTAAGGTCCTATTTTTACCCTGTTAGGAGGCATAGTAACTTGGACGTTGGTAGCAACCCACACACTTTGAAATTTTCAAATTAGTTTCTACCCTTCCTATTTCTCATATGGCATCACCTTTTCTGATTTGAGTGAGGCACGCGGTTTGTTACGTATCTGATTTGGCGTCAAGGATAATTCCCCCACAGATCTGTGTAAACCTGCAACTTATCAAAGTAATGCAATTCATCATTTATTTAAAGTTTATGGTTTGTTATTTCCGCAATTCCATTAGATGAGGAGTGTGGGGGCCCCCCCCCAGCAGGAGTTTGATGGATTATTCCATTTTCTAAACAGATTTCTGCAATGGAGATTCATATTCTCACCTCTTACACTCTGATCATTTGATCTTTTTATCGAGCTGATTTTCAAACTTCAGTTTTTATTGCCTAAACACATCTATTGCTTCATCCTTATATTAAGCACATGACATAAACATATTAGTACTATCGTAAATGAATGTTAGAAATATTTTTCCCACAATGTGATGGTGTGACTTCATGTAACAAATTGCAGGTGAAAATTATAAGGGATTTGAATTCTTTCAACAGAGTTATAAGAATGAGTCAGCATACTTAGATTCAACACAACGTTGACATTTTGATTTTTGCACTAAATTTAGCAAAAGATTTAAGTTAAATCATCTTCGCAAGGTTTTGTTATTAACAGTGTCCCAAACGTTATGCCATAAAACATTTAGACTCAAGAAAGTAAGAAGAAGAAAAATATTTATTCATATCAACTGCCAATTACACTGAAGTTTTTGAAAAGGCATCACCCTAAGTGCTTTCCTACACATACATTTTTCGCATTAATACATACTTTATAAGGAAACAAAACACCTTTAGAATCCATTTTGGTCAGAACTGGAATTGAAACTAAATTCTTTCTTCAATTATGGACATATGAGACCCATTCAAAGGCACCACATTGCTGATGTCATCTTTAATAGGACTTGCCCAGTTCCTTCCACCTTTGCCAACAGCGGAGTTTGCCATAAAAATACATTTTGTCTATGTAAGTGCTGGAGTATCTGATGAAAATAATTCTGTGTTGCAAAAACATGGAATGACGGCACCAGAGAATCTATCCACCATTCTCTTGGATTTCCAACCAAGTGACATTCATGAAAGCATTGCCACAGCAGAGCGACCATTTCTCCTTTGGATTCAGCCAAGTTTGATTGATACTTCTTTTTCTGTCCTTCTTAGGACACCGACACCTATTAGGCCCGGTATTGTGACCCCATGTTTACCAAAATTAAAGCGTTTCCTTGAATTCATCTCCCTTCCCCAGGAGGATTTGTTTTGGACCCGATGCTTCTTTCTTTTCTTTAATTTTGTGGAATCTTCTTCAACAAATTTACTCCAGATATTGCTGAATTACCACGGACCTCTTTTGCAGCCTTATTATCCTCTTCGATCTCAACCTATCTATGAGATATTCAAACCAGTAATCTCATTGCGTTTGTGTTTCCAAGTAGTTTTAAAGTCTTCCACAATGGACAGGTATTTTCAATAATTGCAGACACTTGGAAAAAGCACCTTACAATCAATCTAATTACAAGGTTATGTGAGTATTAAGGAAAAAACTTAACACACAAAAATTATTTTCTAACATCGACATTGAATAAAATTATTACCTTCCCCCCAGCACAGGAGATCATGGATTATGAACTGCCCAATTCTTGAACTGGGTTGACGACCAGTCTTTTTGTCATCATCTTCATAGTCCAGAAATTTTGCCACAAGAAATTTTTCATTTCTGGCTATCTCTGTTTTGTACTTTCTTTTCTACGCAGCCTAGAGTTCTTTTGAGGTTTAGGCATTGCTGTACACATGGTTACAGATCATCTTGCAGACACTCAAAATATAATTTTACACAAAAACTCTTAGTGTCCGTCCCATTGTCTTCTTACCAAGAATCGATACATCAGGCGGAGTTTCATCTGACATAACAGGACAATTCTCATTGATGAACTTCCTTGCAGACCTCAACGGAGTGAGATAGAAAGAACATCCTTTGCTACCATCTCTAAAGTCGATCGAAAAGTTTGTCAGGTTTTATCAGCGGTTTGTAAGACAGCATTTGAACGATTATGTGGGCAACCGTTGTGGTTGCAGCACACTGTTGCCAAACTTGTTTGAATTGAATTAGTAAATTTTTTTTTGTCTGTCACAAATGACAGCTAAATTAGGTATTTAAAATACTAACAATAAAGAACAAATCGTTACCACCAAAGTGTTTCTGATTTAACGATAAAGTTTTTATGTTTCTTTTAATCGTATCGAATGAATTTTAAAAATTCAAGCAGATAGAAAACCATAAAGCGTTTTACTTCCAGAAAACATCCAAATCAGAAAAATGTGCCTCTCCCCCCCCCCCCTAATTTTTAAGATTGTTATTCTTACAATAAAACTTGTATTTATTAAAGCTAATAAACAGAAACAAGAAAACAAGCGGAAGCAGAAAGAAGGGAGGAAAACCATTAAAATACAAGGAATTAATCGAGTCACAGAAAAACATACTGTGGGTCCTTAAGACAAATTTAATCCCTCACTGTACCCAAGGTTATGATTATTTCTCCCAAGATAAACGGATTAAACCTGTTAAAGAAATAGCACCCCCCCCCCGGTACCTCAAAACCTTTACTTTAACTGCCAACGAACTTAAGAACAGCAAAGTCACACAGACTAAGTACGATGACACTTTGATTGACATTTATTTGAGAGAAAATAAATAGAAAGAAAAAATGTTCAGTGATTAAAAAATCAAAAAAACTGCTTCCTTTTATAGCCATTTTCAGCAAGGAACTGTCTGTTCAGTGAATTGTCAGAACCATTTTATCCAGAAAGTTGTGTCTTTTTGCAAACCCAAAAATAAACTTTTCAAAAAAATTGTGGTCTGTAGGGAAAATAAATACTTTTTGGAAAGTTAACGACTTTCCTGCCACCCCCCACCAACCCGTAACCCGACTTTCGGAATGTTACGTTACCCCGCCCCAAATTCGCATAGAGATCAATCAATAAACAGGATTTATTTGATTTAAACAAAAATTGAGTTAAAAAATTGTGTCAAAAACAATTTATCACATCAATCACATTCATTTGCCAAGCCAGCCAAAGCCGAGCGACGGACGACGGCGCGTGGGGGAATATTCTCTTAGCTCTTTAAGAAGTTCATGGAAGTGTTTTCTTCTATAAGGACACCATTTCCCTTTCTTTGGCACGATTAGGGAGAATGAATTTCCTTGCAATTTGAAATGGATGTTCATTTTCACTCAAAGTAGTTCCTCATTTTTCATATCCCTCTTGCTTTCTCCCATTCCACCATTGTTAAATCCAACAATATCTTTTAAATTATAGCTTAAATGGACAAGGTTCCCCCCGTGAGTACCCTCCATTATACTTCCTCAAGTCATTCAATGACCTTACCATCAAATTTTAGAGCGTATCTTATCTAACAGTTAAGACATTAATCCATCCATCTCCATCCAAAACTTGATTAGATTTTCTACCAAAAATCAAATTTTAGGCACTAAACATATGTACGTAATATCTAATAAGAGGAGAATACTGCAAGTGTTGCCTTGCCAGTAATTCATAAATATAGACCAAGAACAGAAAAATGTTGAATGTTACTCCCATCTGTTTTTAAAATAATAACCTAGTCTAATTTGATACGAAAATTAAGAGAATAAAAAAAGATATTTCTATTTTATGGTCTTAAGTTAAAGTTATATCAAATGTACTAATAAATGTCTTTTAAGTTTATGGTTTAAACCCGTCCATTTTTTTTTTTGCAAAAAAATGAAAATAAAGTATTACAAAAAAAAAAGTAAAAAAAAACCAATTTTATATATATAAAACAGACTAAAAAGGAAAATAGTTCATTCAGTTTGTAACAATACAAATATATTTTTCATCAAATATATTTAGTAAATCTCTTATAAGAGGAGAATAGTTGAAATGCTACGTACCTTGCCAATAATTCATAAAATGGTGGTGTGCAACAAGTTCCATGGTTTTGATGTAGAGTCTAGAAAAAGCATCAGGACTAACAAAAGTAGAAAGCATCTTCCTCATGATTTTGGCTTCTTCTCCAACAGTAGTAATCAAACAAGATCCTATAAGTTTTCTTACTGATGCAGGCCACCAAATAACCACTTGTTTGTTTTCATTGCTAAACAAGAACTTATTTCCACTTGCACCACCTAATACCACCACAGTCTCTCCCATTAACGATGTTTTAAAGATTTTAGACTTGTATTTCTCTATTCTCTCTTTAACGAATTTCTCTGGTTTTCCTTCTTTGTTGGCGTTGAGGAAGTCTAGTGTTTCGCCAAGATATGGCCATCCACAACTTCCAGGAGGATAATTCAATCTCTTTCTTCTCATCACTATGACAATTATGACGAATAAAGCTAATGGCAATAGCAAAACATATGCAGGAATTTCCATATCAATGCACTCTGATTTTCTTTTTTCTATAATTGATGTAAACAACTAGCTGTTACGTACAATATATAGTTTCTCTAGACCTAATTCCGCGGAGTATATAAAGACACCTCTCACCTATTTTGTTTTTATCAAAATAATTCATCTTATTTAAAAAGAGGTTTGGTTTGACTTAAAACAAAATTTAACAAAATGTTGAAAGTATAATTAAATAATGAAAATATTTTCTCTTTAATAGTTTCCATAAATTACGTTTACAGATTTCTTCTTACTGTCAATTGGTCATACACAAATCTTAACAGAACCACGAATTCGAAGAAAAAAAATATTTATCTTAAAGTCATCTTTTCCTGTTCATCAACGAACATTCAACTAGTTCAAAATTGCACAAAAATGATAAGATACATTAATGAATAGTTATTGGACACACACTTTCTTTGTGGTCACAAATCGAGAAATTGCATGAGGATTGTGGATGAGAAAGCTTTGAAAATGCAATCTATAGTGAGAAGGAAAATACCGAGGAAGGTTATGAAATGGGATTCAACCCTTAGAAAAACTTGTAACTGATAGCAATTCAACAAAACTTTTCCCTTCCCATCTTCAGAAACTCTCAATTTTTTGAATAAAATTGTGGATCAAATTGAGAGACATTACAAATTAATCACAACATCTTATTTCTATTCTTACAAAAAAGCTAGTATTATCGATAACTTCTTCTTCTCCTTTTCCAAAAAAAACAAAAAAAAATTCAATCATCGGACACATCCTTCTTCCTATTATTCCAAAAAATATCAATTTTTGAATCAAAATTATCAATAAAGTATCGAAGATACCGTGGGCGATTTTAAACATCATTGGGCTGAAGAAAAAGGAGCTTGCATTACCTCAATTGTATCTGCATATGTATTATTAATACACACAAAAAACGGCTTAGAAGGCTGAAGAGATACATAGATGGTGGATCAACTATCCCCCTTCATTCTATAATGTGGGTGAACTTGTGAGTGTTTATTGAATTGTGTATTGTTTTTCTGAGAAGATGGATACGATTTATCAATACATTAGTATTTATGGATATTGTTTAAAATTGATCGTATTGTATTTCTAATACATACCATCACAATAATAATTCTTGGCTAAAAATGTTACATTTCAGATTGTACCATCCCACAATTGGATAACTTTGTATGTATCAAAAACATTAGTATACATTACAACGTATGTATCATACCTAAAATGAGCACATGATACCATTATTATCTATGTGATCTTATTTTGAGAAATTAATATATTTTAAAATTAAAAAAAACCATATAAGTAATTTTTCTAAATTAAAATTATGCGTCCTTTTGAGGGTGTGCAAACCACAAAATTTATGTATAGGTACAAAAATTAATCCCCCCCCCACTTTCTCCCTTCCACCTTTTTCGCTCCTTGTCGCCCCCCCCCCCCCCCCCCATTTGCCCCCAGCCTACACTCCTATCACTTCCATCGCCTTTTTTCCTCCATCTTTCTTCCGTTCATCGTTTTTCTATCCTTTATCTTTCACCCCCTCTCTTTGTCCCCTTCGTATTGAACCTGAGAAATACTATCGAAAGACTCAAAAAAATTATAGTTATTGTATTCAACATTACGATGAACACTGTACATGGCATTAAAACAAAGGCTATTGAAGTAGTCGATGATATGATCAATGATAACTCTAACAAAGACGAATTTAAGAATCAAAATAAACGAGATACATTAAAAAATTATATCTTTGATAGTGATGACCATGCAATGGCATATTCAACTTTTTTCTTCTTTTCTTTGACGTTTTCAACAGTAGATACCTTAAAAGAAAACATAAAAAAATTAAAAAAAAATTCAACGACGATATTATTAACTAATATTACCAAGGTTACCCACATCAACCCCCGATGTCACTTGAGGAATGCGGCGGAAGTAATTTTTCTTTTAAGATGAAAAAATTAAAAGTTAATCATAAAAAGAATTGAAATTGATGTGGTGGAAGAAATAACCTCTTGAATACACTCTCTAGCCCACCCCCTCATTAATTAGAAAAAGAAAAGATGTGAAAATTCAAAAATAGATTCAATTTATGTAAATGATGGAGAGAATTTGTGGCGTGGAGTAAGGAAGGGAAAATCATGGGTATGAACTTTCAAATTAATGTACTCCAGAAAAGGGGAGGTCGAAAAAAAGAAGGAATTTTAGATATTTTTAAAATGATAGAAAAAAAAAATATAATAATAAATGGTGTCTAATTAAATAATTTATCTTAAAAACTAATCATAAGTGAGCGAGTATCAAAGATAATTAATATATCGCTAATACTTCATAATTCTTCTTCATCACCCTCACCCCGAGGACCTCTCCTCTCTTAAATCTTTATCACTCCCACTATGCTAAAATTGATGTGATAAAAACAAAATCAATTTGGTTCAGAATTATTTTGTGATAAAAAAACACAAAGGGAGCGCAGTGTGGGATATGCAGGGTCTAATATGGCGCATGCGGCAGATTATAATCTTGCAAATCATATGTTGATAAATTAGCGCTAAAAAACACCTACTACTAAAAACCAACATACTATTATATCAAAACTGAATAAGCAACAAAAACATTAAAATTGTGAAAAACTAAATCACGCATAAACAAACGTTTTAAACGACTACATTGTGATTCTTTCATTTTGTTGTGTTAGATTGAACAAGTCTATATTTATAGGAGTACTAAAAACCGTTCCTACTAGATAAGCCTAAATGTCCAAAAACTTTCCAAAAGAATAAATACAACCAAATATGAAAGAATATTATATTGTCCTTTCACGAAAAGAAAATATTATGAAACTGTTTTGTTTTTCTTTAAGGAAAAATAAATTTTACATCTATGGTCAAGAAAAATCAAGGCAAAATCCCTAACAAGATGTGTATTTTTATAATTTAAGACGACAGGAAAACTTCCGAGAACTCAGCATTGATTGGACATTTCTACATATGCTTTGAATGTGGCAATATTGTTGGTGAATGAGAAGGAATAAGAAAAAGATATTGAAATTTTGGGAGAAACATTAGACTTTCTCATTGCGAACAAAGAAGAAAAGCTAGACAAATACAAGTCAAAATGTTCAACACTTCCTAATGGGGAGGACTATCATGCAGTGTGACGGTGTGTAATATTAATTACCAATATAATAGAGTCATGACAAAGTAAGCTATTACTACTATTACCGTTCCAAAAGGGATGAATTATCTATTCGTTAAAATTACATTTGTTAGTAGTGATGTATGACTTTTATGTCATTAAAAAAAAACCATTTTCAATACGTTTCATAGAAATTAACTTATTCTCTTGAAACTCCTATTGTGCAAATCATATAACAACAGATGCAGCTGAGTGAGAATAATTACACCACTACAACACAACCAAAAGAGAGACAAAAACATTTCCCTCTTTCTTCTTTATCTTATTTCTTAGAGATTTTCTTGGACAATTGGTTTTAGGCAACTCCAACATCCCAGCACGAGTGCACGTGTTGAGGGAAATGTCCAACCTTGGGAGCAACTGGCTACACGATCTTGCACCGGGTCCGAGCCAAATTGCTTTCAAGGCGGAGATATGCACAACTAGTGTTTGTGATAAGTTATATTAACTTGCATAGTTCCAATCTCAGCTCGCTCAACTATATAGTCTTTTTCCACGAATTTGAAAGCGATTTTCTTAACATACCAATTAGTGACGAATGACTATTTCTTTATTTGAACAAAACTTTTAATGATTGTCAAAAATTGAGCCTTGGTGGAAATAATCTTAAACGATGGTGACCAAAAACTTTTGATTTTTCATTAGAACACATTAGAAGTTGATACTGTTTTATGTAAAAAACCTTCTATGAATGGTTTTTAACAACCACCTAGATTCTAGCAATGTTATGGTTGTTGATGATGTTGTTAAAAAAGAAGTTTGAACAGCATACAAACTTGTGAGAGGACATTTGCTAAATTACATGATTAATCATTTCATTTGATTTATTTTAAAACTATAAATGTTCACAGAAATGTGGAGATTACTTGGAAAAGAATGTGGGGGTTACGATGCAAGGCAAGAAAAAAATATGTGGTCGGGTCAGTGGAATTTAAATTCAAAATGGTTGATAATAAGTCAACATAATGGAACAAGTTCACCACAATATGAGGAATTGATTGCTGGCTGTGCTCAAGAGGAATGGAGAAGATATGGGATCATATTTCAGGCTAATTTTTGCTTGAAATATTCACACACTTCGAAGTGTTATATGAATCAATTTAGAAACATAATTAAACGAATTTATACTCTCAAGAATTACTTGTCGTGAGGCTCAATGCAGGCGACACAGTCTCCCTCAGATAAGAGGAAGACCTTTTTCTTAATTTTTTCTAAAGCCTAATCTTTTTGGAATCTTCTGGTGGGATGTGTTGAGACAAGTTCTCCCCAAAGGCAAAAAAAGAAGAAAAGTCTCCAAAGGAACATTAGAAGAACACAAATCAATTTAACAAGACGGAAGTCCAAATTCACAACTTTAAGCGGTCATTATTTTTTTTGTGGAATAATTGGTCACAGGGATTCCAGGTGCTATCAAAGAGGTCTTGTCTAACAAAGTAATGTCCAAACTAATCTTGTTGAGGGTAATCAAGTGATTGTTGCTTTAGTCGTTGAGGCAAATCAAGTGGCTAACAAAATTTACTAGATTCTAGACACATGCGCCTCAAGACATTTCTGTTCTAATAAAGAGTTATTTCATAACTTTGAGGAGTCTACTGATGGATAATGTGTATATATGGGTAACTCCGTACTGCTATAGTAATGAGTAAAGGAAATTTTTTTACTTAAATTAAACTTCTGGAAAGGACAATTCTGAAAAGTTTTGGAATGTTCCATTCCTTCGTAGAAATAGAAGTAGTTTCTTAGAGCACTTTTAAACAAAGTAGGCCTTACAACTGTTGAACCCTGATAAAATAATTATTTGTCGCGGAGGAAAGTTGTTGGGAAGGGATATATCTTAGTGGGAGGAATTATTTTTTGACATTGTTCAGAGATTGATCATATGGAAGTATTTTCAATTCTGCTTATATTATGGTCGTCTATAAATTTATGGGATGGTAGACTAGGTCAAGTTAAGATTTCCTTCTAGTAAAAAAAGACTTAGGAAATTGCAATTAATTTTCTATGATAAAAACTGCTGATTTGTCTAAATGTCTTGGTGTGTCGATCAAAGCATGCAAGAAGAAACCTTTCAAATCTGTTTAGGTAGTTAGAAAGGACTGAATTACTTGAACTAATAATCATATTTAGTAGCTTTCCAAGTAACACTATAGCACAACGGGGAACAAAAATATTGCATTACTTTTGTTGAGGACGTTGCTATACCTACCCCCCTCCCCACCTAAGGTTAAGCTTCTTAAGTCTAAAGACTGAAGGTTTTTCTTTTTTTGCTTTTTTAATTGAAAGCATGTTTTTGAAATTAAAAGAAGAAGTGGAAAATCAATTAGATAGGAAAATCAAGAGATTTAGATCTGATAGGGGAGGTGAATATAGTACTAAAACTCTCGAAGCTTTTGCGATAAAAATGTTTTTATAAACGAGGTTAGTTCTCCCTATACTCACCAACAAAATGGTGTAACCGAACGGAAAAATAGAACCCTTAAATAAAATGATGAATTCTATGCTTTTAAGCTCTAGTCTATCTGACAATATGTGGGGAGAAGCAGTCTTGTTTGCAATATTATATTCTTAATAGAGTCCCCGTAGGATGTTAGACAAGATCTCATATGATTTGTGGAAAGGGTTTGCTCCTAACTTGAAATTTCTAAAAATGTGAGGTTTTTTGGCTAAGGTTGGGCTACCTGATTTTAAACATGTAAATTTTGGTTCTAATACTTCTGATACTGTCTTTATTGGTTATGCTAAAAATAGTGTTGCATATAGATTTACGTCTCTAAGTGACCCTTCTATTTGTGAATCTAGATATGAAGAATTTTTTGAGCATATTTTTCCTTTGAAATATAATGTGTCGAGTGATGTGCAAAATAATGCTTCTGCATCTATGTCAAACACTTTTTTTGTTGTGCCTTCTTCTAATGTTATTTCTATAGAGCATGAAAATGAACTTATAAGGAGTAAAAGACGTAGAACAGAGACAAGTTTTGGTCCTGATTTTATCACTACTTTCTTGACTGAAATTTTTTTATTTTAATATTTTAAATAACGAATTAGTGAATATGTATTTAATAGAAGAAGACCCTAAGACTTATGATGAAACAATGAGATAAGTAGATGTTATATTTTGGAAAGAATCTATTAAAAGTGAATTAGACTCTGTAGTTTCTAATCACACTTGGAACTTGTATGATTTACCTAAAGGTTGTAAGCTCATAAGTAGCAAGTGGATATTTAAGAAGAAATGAGACTTGATATGACACATCCCAGAAATTTCATGACCTATAATAGAGCCTTATATGTTCAATAATGATGATATTCGACCTACATAAGTGTAAATAACTTGTTTGAGAAGTATTGGGTCCATAACATTAAACAAAGACCTCGACATTCGAAAACTAGACAAAGTGAACTAGTAGATGTCGTTATGTTTTGTGAAGGTTTCAGAGAGTCATATGGAGTATAAAACTAGTAACGACTTTAAATAATTAAGATGTAGTATAGAGGGTCAAAATGTACAGTTACGACACCCCAAAGACCACCGGAAGGGTCCTTGGGTAGGACCCGAACATGGTGAGCAGGCAGGATTTTAGTGGCTGCTGCGCGATGCGCAGCCGTCACGCAGGGATCCCAATTTGGCTTCGCGACGCGGGGCGTACACGAGGCTCACTACCTCAACCTGGATTTAAAAAATAAATTGTGAAATTAACACCGCGACGCGCATCCATTTTCCATATTCGTAAATGTCGTATTTTAAGCATTTTGTCTTCACAAAAAGACCCATTTAAGTGAGGGGTCTTTTGAATAATTTAATGAGTGACTCTATAAGGTCATAGGGTCAGTTTTAGGTCAATTTTAACACCCAAATCAAGTCTCAAAATTTGAAATAAAAAATCACTCTCATCTCTCCCAAATTCTCTCTTCTTCCAAACCTCCATTGAAGGCTAATAGAGCTCCAAGAAGAAGATCAAGCCTTCAAGTATACAACCCAATTACTTTACTTTATCATATCTAAGGTATGTTTTCTTTCACTCTTGGGATTCCTTTCCTCAAGAGGTCCCTCCAAAAGATGATCTCTAAATCCCCCAAATCTAGGTTTTTATTCTACACATGGGTCTTCTTTGAAAAACGAAAACATGAATCAAATGTGATAAATTATGATGAATTAATGTTGTTTAAGTACATATTGATGGTTAATTTATGATTTCCTATGAGATTTTCCTATACCCATGTCTTTCCCCTAACTTCATGAGAACCTTGAATTGATATGGTGAATTGTGAAGATTATGAACATGTAGATTGACTACATTGTTGTTAATTATGTAATTTCTTATTGAATTTACCTTGTTGATGTAATTGCTTATGTATTCTTGGTAATGGAAGTATGAAGTTTCTTGGAAGTGACAAAGAGGTATGTTGATTGGTTCTTCTTGGATTCAATTGTGAATTACGAGTTATTTAGACAGTAATGCTCCTTTGTCTAATGTGTGATTGTGATGTTGATGATAGAAATTCCTCATCCTTAACCCTAAGACATTGAATTAGACATGACTTATGTATGTATGATATGATACGAATATTATATGATTGAAAGAAGTTTCTCATGATTATAATAAAGTGTTAAGTGAAATGTTTACTCACTTGTGTGTGGTTTGTAAAGTGAAAGGATAGTTCTCACTTATGAATACCTATGAGCAATGATGATAAGATGTTCATATAGGGGTCTCGAGGAGACTAACGTGATGTTATATAATGAGTATGATGATTAATAAAGGGAATAAATGCTTAGCACCGAAAGCACATGTAAATGAGATGAAGGTCTAACGTTTAGAATGTTCGGCCGCCCACATGGGTTTCTTCACGTTTAGCAAGTACGGATTCCCATGATATATGTTGTCTCATGAGATGGAAACCTCCACGTCTAGAAAGTCGTGGTTTCTAGTAACAATCTTCTTGACCCTTAACTATATGCCCGCACGGGACTCTTGCTTAATGGATCAACCTAGATAGCTATGTACGAATGGTTACAACTTAGGCAAATATTAACCCTATCTTTTCTCTATAGGAGTAGAGCACCGGATTTCATGTATCTTACATGGTCTCGTGTCGGTTGTTGAACTTTTTCCCTTATGTAAAAGTAAATGAATAAGTTAAGTATGTGGGCTCTTATTAGGGTTATCTAAAGACTACTACATAGGGTAAATGAGGGTATGAGACTTCTCTTACTCATTGCACATGTGGATCATAAGGGATGGTTCTAGTTGTGTTCTTTTATGATTTTGATTATGGTTATGATTATGTTAATAAGCTATGAGTAGTATTAATATATGAAGCATGTTATATTTTGAGATTATTTTGGAAGTATGAAGTGGGTTTCTTAATGTGATACTTAGCTTTGGATAGGGTTATGGGGCTTTATTCTTTGCTTTGCACAAGTTTTGCTTGAGTTACTTATATGTTGATATAATTATGAGGTTCCTTATATGTGTATATTGAATTGTTGGATATTATGCATGACTTTGACTAAATTGTTCTTTTTTCTCATGCATTAATGATTTTTATGCATAGGGACCATACTTAGTAATGTGTTTTTTACTAACCCATATTTCTTCCTTTCCCCCCAAACATTTTAGGTTGGCCATTGAGGAGATCCTTGGTCATTGAAGAAGAAGACTTGATTCTTTCCTAAGTCAATTGGTGAGTCCTCATGTGTTCCGAGGATAGAACCACTCATCAAGCCTAATTAGTTTTTTTCTATGTTTTGAGACAATTATTTCATTCTCATGTTGAGACTTCACTGTGTCCTATATGGGCATATTGTAATAGACTAAAGGCCATGCCCAAACTATTGTTATTCATTCTTTAGATGGTTAAATATGATACAAACTATTAGACTATGTTGTTCTTAAATGTTAATTGAGAATCCTATGTAAGATTCATAATCGACGGGTCTATGTAAACCCCATTGCCTTATGCGATAAGTCTAAGTATACTTTGATATATAATTTTTTTTTAATTTTTCCGTATTCTTTACCAATGATGTGCTATGACGAACGCTAAGGGATTGTCTTAGTCCTCGTAGAGGACAACGACGCCAATTATGCCTAGGGGGTGCTTTTGGTCATAACAGACTTGGTATCTTAGCATGAGGTTGAGTAATCTTAGGGTTGATGTCTCACTAAACCACGTCTATGTAGTGTCTTATTCATAATTGTGCAGCGCCACACTTATAAATGAGAGACTATGTGATGCTTAGGAACTTTCACTCTCTTGTTATTCCTTAGTCGTGCCTAAGACTCCTATCTATATTTAGTCCTTTTTTCTAATCCTTGTATTGTGCTTTTACGCAATGAATACAAGGAGAAACAACGCTCGAAGGGAGGAAGAAGAGAATTTGAATAAGGCATTTCCCTCTCAAGCTCCTCAAAACCCTCAAGTTCCTATTGAAGAAGGGCCTATGTCTAATGTTGAGATTAGGTCGGACATTCATATATTGACTCAAGTGTTGGCTATCCAAGTTTCTAAGGATGCAAATGAACCCCAATGCTAAAACCACCGCTTCAAGGATTAGGTATTTCACAAGGATGAATCCCCCTACTTTCTATGGTTTTAAGGTGGAGGAGGACCCACAAGGTTTCATTGATGAAGTGTTCAAAGTCTTGATACAATGGGTGTATAAAATCAAGAAAAGGGGGAACTATCCGCCTACCAACCCAAAGATGTGACTCAAGTATGGTATGAGCAATGAAAGGATGAGAGGCCGATTATAGAAGGCCACATTACTTGGGTAGCTTTCAAGACGGCTTTCCTTGATAGGTTCTTTCCCTTGGAATTGACAGAGAGAAAAATTTAAGATTTCATCAACCTTCGTCAAGGGGGTATGAACGTGAAGGAGTATAGTCACAAGTTCATTCAACTATCAAAACATGATCCTACTATGGTTGCAGATTCTAGGGCTAAGATGAACAAATTTTCATGGGAATATTTAATCTCGTGGTTAGTGAGTGTAGGTCACCTATGTTGATTCCTATCATAGAAATCTCTCGTCTTATGGTTCATGATGAACAAATTGAGGAGCAAAAGCTTAAGCAAGTTCGTAGGGAGTTGAAGAAGGTAAGAACCAAAGATGGGAATTATTCCAAGACTAAATTTGAGGTACAAGACAAACCAAGGTTCAAAAGGAGGTTTTCCAACCAAGGCCTCCTAATTCTCCAAGGGTCAACAAAAGTAAGGTGTCTACTCCTAAGCCCCAAGAGGGGAAAGGTGGTGGTTCTTATGTTGAGAAGCCTCTTTGTTCAAAATATAGTAGAAAACATAATGGTAAGTGCCTAGTTGGCACAGGTAATTGCTATGGTTGTGGAAAGAGTGGTCACATGAAGGGATATTGCCCTATGATGAAGGCTCAAGAAAGGGGAAATGCTCTATCAAGCTAGTGCCCCAAATCCAGATGCTTCTAAGAAGAATCACTTTCATGCTCTCCAATCCCGAGGTGATCAAGAGAGCTCACCGGACGTGGTTACCGATATGTTACAATTATTTTCCTTTGATGTATATGCTTTGTTAGATCTGGGATCTACACTATCATTTGTGACCCCTCTTGTATCCATGAAATTCGAAATACTACCCGACATATTAGATGAACCATTTTAGGTTTCTACTCCGGTGGGTGATTCCGTGGTGGCTAAAAGAGTCAATAAAAGTTGTCCTATTTCCTTTTGCAATAGAGTTACATTGGTTGACTTGATAGAACTTGATATGCTATATTTTGATGTCATATTGGGAATGGATTGGCTGCATGCTTGCTTTTCCTTTATTGATTGTAGGACAAGGGTAGTTAAATTTCAATTTCCAAATGAACCCATTTTTGAGTGGAAGGGAGGAAACTCAAATCCTACGGGAAAGATTATTTCGTGTGTAAAAGCTAGAAAATTGATTGCGGAGGGTTGTCTCTATCACATAGTAAAGAGTTAGGGATCTTGAATCCGATCTCCCTCCAACAAAGTCGGTACTCGTGGTGAGGGAATTTTCTGAGGTCTTTCTCGATGATCTTCCCGGAATTCCTCCCGAACAGGAGATTGACTTTAGAATAGATTTATTGCTGGATACACAACCTATTTCAATCCCTCCTTATCGGATGGCCCCGTCCTAGTTGAAGGAGATAAAGGCACAATTCAAGGAATTGTTAGATAAGGGTTTCATTAAACTGAGCATATCTCCATGAGGTGCCCTAGTATTATTTGTAAATAAGAAGGATGGGTCGTTGAGAATGTGCATCGACTATCATCAATTAAACAAAGTCACCATAAAGAATAAGTACTCGCTCCCTAGGATTGATGATCTATTTGATCAACTCCAAGGAGAGTTACTTTTTGAAGATTGACTTACGATCGAGTTTTCATCAACTTAGAGTGAGGGAGGTTGATATTCCGAAATGGCATTCCAAACAAGATATGGTCACTTTGAATTCCTAGTGATGTCATTTGGTCTAACTAATGCTCCGACAACATTCATGGACCTTATGAATTGGCTTTTTAGAAAGTATTTTGATTTGTTTGTGATTGACTTTATTGATGATATTTTGATATACTCGAGGAGTGAGGATGATCATATGATTCATTTGAGGATAGTTCTGCAAATTCTCAAGGATAACCAACTTTTTGCTAAATTTAGTAAATGTGAATTTTGGTTGAGGTCGGTTGTGTTTCTTGGCCACATTGTCTCTAGTGAAGGGGTAGAGGTTCATCCGAGGAAGATGGAAGTGGTCAAGAATTGGCCAAGACCTTTTAATCCTACTGACGTCCAAAGTTTTCTAGGGTTGATTGCTATTATAGGAGGTTTTTTGAGGGATTTTCGTCCATCACATCTCCATTAACGGCTTTGACCCAAAAGATATCCAAGTTTGAATAATCGGAACCATGAGAAGAGAGTTTACAATTATTAAAAGATAGACTCATCTCCGCTCCGGTATTGACTTTACTAAAGGGTACTGATAGGTTTGTGGTATATTGTGATGCCTCCCAAGTGGGTCTAGGGTGTGTGTTTATGCAACATGGCAAAGTAATAGAGTATGCCTTTACGAAACTCAAGTGTCATGAGAAGAATTATCCAACTCATGACAATGTGTGTCAATGGTTTTTGCAGTTAAAGTTTGTACTCATTATCTCTATGGGGTACATGTTGATGTATTCACCAATCACAAGATTGTAAAATATGTGTTTACCCAAAAAGATTTGAACCTACGTCAAATAAGATGGATAGAAATTTTAAAGGACTATGACATGAATGTCCTTTACCATCCCAGAAAAGCTAATATGGTAGCGGATTCCTTGAGTAGAGTTTCCATGGGTAGTGTGACTCGCGTGGTTGATGATAAGAAAGAGTTAATAAAAAAGGTTGATAGGTTGGCTCGTTGGGGTGTCCGACTAGAAGACTCTCCAAAGGGTCGTTTCATGGGTTGCTAAAACTCTGAGTCGCTTTTAATGGTTGGGGTGAAATCAAAGCAATACCTTGATCCTCTATTGATGGAGTTAAAGGAAACGACCCTTAGTAAATCTAATGAGCCCTTCTCTCAAGAAGAAGATGTGGTGCTTAGGCACCGATGAAAATTGTGCGTACTGGATGTGGATGGATTGAGGGAATCGATCATGGAAGAGGCTCATGGATCCTGATATTCATTCACCCGGAGCCAAAAAGATATATCGCGATTTACGAGAAACTTATCTGTGGCAAAGTATGAAAGGGGACATAGCGAATTTTGTTGCCAAGTGTCCGAATTTGCAGCAAGTAAAAATGGAACACCAAAGGCCAGGTGAGTTAACTCAAAATATAGATATTCCAACTTGAAAGTGGGAGGACATAAACATGGACTTCATAGTTGGGTTGCCTCGTTCTCGAAGACAACACCACTCGATATGGGTAATTGTGGATACATTAACCAAGTAGGCACACTTCCTTCCCGTCAAAGTCACTTATTCGGCGGAGGATTATGCCAAATTGTACCTCAAGGAATAGTGAAGCTACATGGAGCCTTTTTATCCATTATTTCAGATAGAAGAACTCAATTTACCTCCCATATTTGGAAGGCGTTCCTAAGTTGGATTGGTACGAAAGTGAATCTTAGTACACTTTTCATCCCATGACGGATAGTTAAGCGGAACGCACTATTCAAACCCTAGAATATATGTTGAGGGTGTGCGTTATCGACTTCAAAGGTAATTGGGATGATAACCTACATTTGATGGAATTTTCCTACAATAATAGCTACAATTAAACTATCTCCATGGAACCCTTAGAGGCACTTTATGGGAGGAGGTGTAGATCCACAATTAGGTGGTATGAGGTAGTGGGTATGCTCTAATTGGTTCTTATTTGGTCTATGAAGCCCTCAAGAAGGTTCGAGTTATAAGATATATACTAAAAAGGACTCAAAGTCGACAAAAATCTTATGGCGACAATAGAAAGAAGGACCTTGAATTCGAAGTAGGAGATTTGGTTCACTTGAAAATTTCACCCATGAAAGGAGTGATGAGGTTTGGAAAGAAGAAGAAGCTTAGTCCTCGTTATGTGGTCCTGTATGAATGAAGCAATTTGGGAGTGTTGCATATGAATTGAAGTTGCCAAATGAGTTTGCCATGATTCATCCGGTGTTCCATGTTTCTATGCTTAAGAACTATATAGGTGATCCGGTTTCCATTCTCCCTCTAGAAGGTTTAGGGATAAAAGAGGACCTTTCTTATCAAGAGGTCCTGGTTGATATCTTGGACCACCAAGTTAACAAATTGATAAATAAGGAGGTTGCCTCCATAAAAGTTCTATGGAGGAACCACCTTGTTGAGGGAGCTACATGGGAGGCCGAGGCCGACATGAAGTCCCGCTATCCTCACCTTTTTCCCTCTAACTCCTAGCCAAGGTTAAGGTTAGTAATTCCTTAAATGATTATTATGAATAATGTTGAACTTAACATGTTTTTCTAATATGTGCATATTGTAGTAGAAATTCATGCCTAATGTTGAATTTTGATGAAACATGTTTCTTATTAATAGCTTTCACTTAAGTATGTGTTGTGCTATATGTATTCATGAAAATTGTATTGAGCATGCTTGATTTTATTATTATAAGAAATCATCACGTAAAAAACTTTACATTCCAAAAAGAGCTCATATTGAAATGGAGAAGGTAAATCCTCCTTATATGATATGAAAAAGTTGAGCTTGAGTATATGGTATGTTATGAGTTAAGTTACTATGTGTTGTTGCTATATTATATGTTGAAAGGAGTGAATAATTCCTCCAATGATCTGTGACTCATTTTATTATATTGTTGTTGGTTGGTATGCTAGTCTGAGTCTCTTTTTCCCTTATAAAGGTCTCGAGTTTCATTCGCGGGGATGAATGTTCCTAAGGTGGGCACTGTTGACACACCCCAGAAATTCCATGACCTATAATAGAGACTTATATGTTGAACAATGAGTATTTTAGACCTAAATATGTGTAAATAACCTGTTTGAGAAGTATTTGGGGCCATAGCATTAAAGAAAGACCGTGACGTTTGAAAACTAGCAAAAGTGAACTAGTAGACGTCCCTATGTTTGGTGAAGGTTTTAGAGGGTCATATGGAATTTCAAAATTGTAAAAATACATTAAATAGGTATAATGCAGTATAGAGGGTCAGAAAGTACATTCACGACACCCTAAGGACCACCGAAAGGGTCCTTGGGGAGGACCCGAACATGGGCGAGCAGGGAAGATTTAAGTGGCTGCTGGACAACGCGAAGCCATAATGTAGGGATCTCAAGTTGGCCTCGCGACGTAGGGCCTACACGAGCTTCACTCACTCAACCTGAATTTAAAATATAAATCTTGAAATCAACCCCGTGACGCGTATCCATTTTCTAGATTTGTAAAAGTCGTATTTTTAGCATTTTGACTTCACAAAAAGACCCATTTAAGTGAGGGGTATTTTGGGTAATTTAATTGGTGACTATATAAGGTCTTAGGGTCAGATTTAGATCAATTGTAACACCCAAATCAAGTCTCAAGAGTTGAAATAAAAAATCATTCTCATCTCTCCCAATTTCTCTCCTCCTCCATACCTTCATTGAAGACCAATAGAGCTCCAAGAAGAAGATCAAGCCTTCAAGTTTCCAACCCAATTTCATGAATTTATCATCACTAATGATTTCTTTCCCTCTTGGTATTCCTTTCCCAAATAGGTCCCTCCAAAAGATAATTTCTAAGTCCCCTAAATCTAGGTTTTTCTTCTACACATGGTTTTTATATCAAAAATGAAATTATGAATCAATTGTGATAAATTATGATGAATTAATGTTGTTTAAGTATATATTGATTGTTAATTGATGATTTCCTATGAGATTTCCCTAGACCCATGTCTTTCCCCCAACTAGATGAAAACCTTGAATTGATATGATAAATTGTGAAGATTATGAACATATATATTGACCACATAGTTGTTAATTATGTAATTGCTTCTTCAATTTACCTTTTTTATGTAATTGGTTATGTATTATTTGTAAAGTAAGTATGAAGGTTCTTGGAAGGGGCAAAGAGGTTAATTGATTCTTCCTGGATTCGATTGGAATTATGAGTTACTTAGATAGTAATGCTCCTATGTCTAATGTGTGGTTGTGATATTGATGCTAGAAATTCCTCATCCTTAACCCTAAAACATTGAATTAGACATGAATTATGTAAGTATGATATGGTACGAATATTATATGATTGAAAGTAGTTTCTCATGATTATAATAAAGTGTTAAGGGAAAGGTTTATGCACTTGTATGTGGTTTCTAAAGTGAAAGGGTAGTTCTCACTTATGAATACCCATGAGCTATGATGATAAGATGTTCATATAGGGGTCTGTAGGAGAATAATATGATCTTGTATAATGAGTATGATGATTATTAAAGGGAATAAATGCTTAGCACCGAAAGGGCATGTAAATGGAGGTCTCACGTTTAGCAAGTCTGGCCACCCACATGGGTTTTTTTCACGTTTAGCATGTTTGGATTCCCTCGGTATGTGTTCTCTCATGAGATGGAAACCTCCACGTCTAGCAAGTCAAGATTTTTAGTAACAATCTCGTTGACCCTTAATTATGTTCCTACATAGGACTCCAGCTTAATGGATCCACCTAGATAGCTACGTAAGAATAGTTACACCTTAGGCAAGTGTTAACCCTCTCTTTTTTGTGTGGGTGTAGAATACCAGATTCCATGTAGCTCACATGGTCCCATGTCAATTATTGCACTTATTTCCCTAACATAGAAGGTAATGAATAAGTTAAGTATATGGACTCTTATTAGGGTTGTCTTAAAGACTACTACATAGGGTAAGGGAGGGTATGAGACTTTTCTTACTCATTGCACATGTGGGATTCTAAGGGATGGTTCTAGTAGTATTCTTTTAAGACTTTTACTATGATTATGTTGATAAGATATGAGTAGTATTGATATACGAAGAAATTTATATATGAGATTATGTTGTAAGTATGAAGTGGATTGTTTAATGTGATACTTAGCTTTGGATAGTGTTATGGGGCTTTATTCATCGCATTGCACTAGTGTTGCTTGAGTTACTTATATGTTGATATGATTATGAGGTTCCTTATATGTGTATATTGAATTGTTGGACATTATGCATGGATATGACTAAATTGTGCCTTTTTCTCATGCATTAATGATTTTTATGCATAGGGACCATACTTAGTAAATGTGTTTTGTACTAACCCATATTTCTTCTTTTTTCCCCAAACATTTTAGGTTCGGGCCATTGAGGAGATTCACGTTAACTGAAGAAGAAGACTTGGATCTTTTCTAAGTCAATAGGTGAGTCCTCATGAGTTTCGAGGATAGAACCACTCATCAAGCCTTATTAGCTTTTTCTATGCTTTTAGACAATTATTTCATTATCATGTTGAGACTTCACTGTAGCCTATATGGGCATATTGTAATAGACTAAGGGCCATGCCTAAACTATTGTGATTCATTCTTTAGATGGTTAAATGTGAGATGAACTATTAGACTATGTTGTTGCTAAATGTTAAGTGAGAAACCTATGTATGTTTCATAAATGAGGGGGACGATCGCTAAGGGCTTGTCTTAGTCCTCGTAGAGGATGATGACTTGGTCACGCCTAGGGGGTACTTTGGATCATAAAATGATGGTACATTTGAAAAATATAAGGTTAGACTTGTGATTAGGGGTTTTAACAAAAAGAAAGGTGTTGATTAATTTGATACTTATTTTCGTGTGATTAAAATAGTGACCATTAGAATTCTTATTGCTTTGGTCGTTATTCATCACTTAGTGGTCGTCAAATGTATGTCAAAACAACATTTCTAAATGATGATTTAGAGGAAGAGATTTGTATGACTTAACCAGAGGGTTTTGTGGTTCCAGGAAAAGACGATAAAGTATGCAAATTGAGAAAGTCTATATATGGACTAAAACAAGAACCTAAGCAATTATATGAAAAAATTAATAACATTTAGTGAGTAATGACTTTGTGGTTTGGGTCAAACTTTTTCTATCGTAACTTGTTTTTATTCTAAAAAACATAGGTTCATAATCAATTGGTGATTAGATGTTTATATGGAGATGATATGCTGTAACTTTTTGTCCTAAGTGAATTTTGTAATGAACCCAAGATTTTTTTCATCTAATTTTGAAATGAAACACCTTGGTGAAACAGGTCTTTTTGTGAGTATAAAATCAAAAGAACTGCTAAGTTTCCTCTCTTTGTGTCCCGTCTCATTACCTGACAAGATTTCAAAAGGTTTTGATTGTTTTGAATAAGTCCTAGTGAAAATCCGATGATTCTATCATAACACTGTAACATGATTAATGAATTTAGTGTTTCTTCAGACTGAATGCCTAAAAATAATTTGTAGTCGTAATGTTTCTCATGAACCTATACTTCTACCTTATATGTCTTATGCTGTAGTAGAATTGAGTAGATCTACTCATAATCCCAGTATGAAACTGGAATCATTCCTTCCACTTTACAATCGCTTGCTAATGGATTTGGAGATTACTATGAATTGTGTTTTGGCATTTTCACAAATGTTTCTGGCTTTTTGAGAAGGTTTGTGTGATGCAACTGGTAACTGACATGATGAAGTTAGCCTCCACATTGTCTATTGTGTTTACTTTGGTGCAGTGTTCTTTCGTGGAAGCTTCCAAACAGCATTTTTAGTACACGTTCTACGATGGCCCTCAAACTCATTGCTCTCGAGTTTGCAGGCAAGGAATATGAGTGACTGAGAAATCTTTTGGCGGTATAATACCTTTGGGGGAAGACAAGCTTACCGTGCGCCTTCATTGTGGATTCATATGCAGCAAGTGAATCGCCAAAAAATAGTGTTTACAATAGAATGAAGTGGACCTATTCGGCATCAGGACACTGTTCTATAAACATTACCTTTTTATTTCGCTTGGATATTACGGTGCCGAAAGAAATTTGACGGATACTATACCAAGGGGCTTGAGCAGTGTAAAATAATGCTTGAAACGTGATTGAAGTAGTGCGAAGCCCATGGATTGAGGTAGTGTGGGTGGACCTTAGGCTCAATAATAATCATCCACATTTTCATCTCTATGGCTTGAGACAGTGTTTTATTGAGGTTGAGATTATTTTGCTCTAATGATTCTAGAAGATGTACCTTAAGGTAGTCTATTTATCATAGACTTGATGAATCAACCTACGTGAGTGTAAAGTGTGTCGCCTTTATGAAACTTGAGTCGTCTTTCTAGAGCAGGCATAAGACCCAAGGTGTGTGTGCATGACCATAAAACACGTTGTTTGTAAGGTTGCAATAAAATAAAGGACTATGTATGTTTTATGGGGGTCTCAAATTTCAATCCATTTACGTTTAAAAGTACTTCACTTTGTGGATATTGCAGTTGTTGCCCATTCACTAATGTTCTTAATTCAATAGAAAGATATCGACACTTAATACGTGTTTTCCGACTTTTTTCTTTTGCAAAAAAAATTTTCTTCTCTATTATGTTTGCATTAGTGAGGGGATTGGTACATTAGATTTAGAATATTAATTAAGACAAATGCAAAGTATATAAAATATTACTTCAAAAAGATAAATTAACCGATCAATTCCAAATTACATTTTGTTAAATGTGATGTAATAATTTTAATGTCATTAACATTTCAAATACATTTCATCGAAATTACTTCGTATCTTTGAAAATCCTGTTTGCAAATCCTATACAAAGATGCATCTTGAATGAGCATAATACACCACTACTAACACAAACAAAAAGAAGAGAAAAACATTTTCCCCGCTTTCTTCTATCTTATTCTTCTAATATTTTTTTGGGCAATAAGTTTGGGAAACCTCCAAACGATTACACAGTGGCAGATTGATATAATGACAAACCTTGGGAAGATACCTGCCTACAACGATGCACCAAGTCGAGGATAAATCGCTTCAAGCAGTGTCTCCTTGCCACGACCCGTGTTAGTGATAAGTTATTTATTCCTACTTTAATAATTCCAATCAATATCTATATTGTATTATTACTCCAACAAATTGTTGGATATTTCTATATTATTGGTCTTAAATTTAATAAACACAATTTGTTCATGTAAAGAACATGACTATATGAAAGTTGTTTCATCACAAAGACCTGACAGGTTATGAATAGTTTTTGTTACAGTAGGAAACTGACTTTTTATAAAACGAAAAATCATATGTTCATGAAAGAACTTGACGTTTACGAAAACTAGTCTCTTAAGCTCTATAAATGTAAAGACTCTCCAGATTTAGCTTAAGAGAAATTGGCATGTATAAGCAAATGACTTTGTTGTATCCTTGAAGAGAATGTTTGTATTTTCCCCAACATGTATATCGACAATTCTTTAAATAAAGTGATTACACGCCTCAAAGGCATCTTCTTCTTCAAAATTTATATACTAAAAATTTTCTAACAATTTTAAAGATACTGAATGTGAAAAAGATAAATGAGACAAGATTAATTCTTGAGAAAGTGGGCAATAAGAAAAAACATTTGAGTGATCTAAGGTATGATTCTAAGGCATCAAGTCATATGTAAAACTGAGTCAATAATAGATTGCAATGACATATATCGGGTTCTATTTTCTTAACTTCTCTTATTATTTATTTGTGAAATTGTCCACTTAAATTTTTGAGAAATTATTTTTCATAAATGTCAGATAAAAGACTTTACATGTGATGAGCGTGACAAGTAAATTTTAAATAGTTTTGAAATATCACAATATTTGATATCTTGAATAGAATTTGTTATTCAGGTCAAACAAATTTATTATGATGTAATTGTGTTGTATAAAGATCATGTGAATTTATTTTCAAGTAACGGGATGATATATATGGATTCATTTATTTTAATGGAGAATATATGTGCATAAAAAGTTATTAGAATAATTTGAAATGAAGAGAAATAATCATTTTTGTTAGATCATTCTGCATTCCTTAAAGTGTAAAAACTTTGTCTTCTTGTTGAATACTAATATTTTATAGTATTGGAACACAATAAACTTGACAACAAGATGATCTATTGATGTTAATTAGATGTCCAGACAAGTTACAAAGGACATTTAAAGCATTCAAAGTGTGGGGGTGTTTGAATTATTGTTTATAGACAATACTATTTGAAGAGTTTCAACATATAAAGGTCCTTTCCTATAAACCAACAAGATATCTCTTTGCGATTATTTCGATATATAGTTATATTTATAAACTTGAAAATTTCAGCAGAGTTATGTTTAGCTAATAATGTATGATCAGCTATAAAGCCGATTGATAGAACATTGTGCGTATTTTGTGAATGTCCCATTCACTTGAAATTTAGCACTTTTTATGAAAACAAAAAGTATTTCTTGTAAGATAACTTTTGTATGGACACAATCATTCATCCATAGATGAATTTGTGTGTTGGTCTATAAATAGTGAATCTTCTAATGGTAATGGTAAAATTCATATAAGGTGCCACAAATTTTACACAAAAGTAGGCTTGAATTCTATAGTGGAATAAAATTTGTTTTAGCATATAAATTGTTGAAAAGAAATGGAATAATTGAAAAATATAATTTTTAAATGTTATGGCCACAACTGATGCAACCATTCTAAGCTATTCATAGAATTGATGATACTTATTGATATGCCTAAATAAAAAAAAATATTTATGATTTATATAAATCTTATATATCTAGTTTAAAAAGATGTAGTATAATAAACGTGTGAATGAACAAGGCTAAAATCCTTAAACTAAACACGAGTCATGAAAACCCAACTTTGAATTAGTATACACTTTAACAATACAAGAACAATGGGGGTAATAATAAATTATCTTCTGCTTCTAAAGTAGGAGTTTCCATTTAGAGACTTGATTCAAGTGTATAACATACTATTACGTTAGAAGGTGAGGAGTTGTTAAATATTTGAAATAACAGAGGCATAGTGACAAACTCCATAGTGCATACTGTCACATGGAGGTTGAATTAATTTTTAATGAAATTAGAATGTCTACAATAACAGGGATATATACAGCAGCTATTTTCTTCTATATATATATATATTAAAGTGGTGTCGACTAAGGCAGATATAAGTTGTTGGCGTGAAATGCATGAATCAGTATATCACATGACCATAAAACGTGCTATATTATGAGAAATATTTCAAATTAGTGAGGATGATTGTGATATTTTGTAATATATAGAGTCTTAATTGGTAACAAACAAACATTTGTGCATGTAAAGAACTTATTGTTTATGAAATTCATTTGTTTCATAACAAACCTGACATTTATGAATAGTCTATTGTTATGAACAAAAAATAGAAAAAAAAACCTCTTATAAAATTCAGATGTTCATAAAGGACATGAATCTTAAACGAGTCCGCCTCTTATTTTCTATAAATGTGAAGCGGAACATATATCGGGAAAGACCCCATATCTTGGCATCGTTTGTCAATTGGACCCTCCTACTCATCACTTTGTCAACCAAACCCTTAAACTCATCAGAAAACTATATCTTAAACCCCTCTAACCATTGATCGAGGTTATGTGACACTAATATTGGTGAATTGGAAATATGCGTGATTGCACGCGCTTGAAAGCGAGATAAAACAATATTTTAATTTTTAAAAAATCAATTAAAAAAATTAGAAAATAAGATTCATCTTCTTCAATCCTCCTTCACCAACACCCACCCTTTCTTCCTCTCCACCAACTCTCTCTCCTCTACCCCTCACCACAACCCTCAACTTTCATCCTTCTCCAGGCCCACATTCACTCTTCTCCGCCTCTTCTTCTTCATTTTTTTATACAATTTAGTATCCTCAACTTCTTCAAAAATTTTCAGTTTTTAGGTTTGAAAAGTATTTTTTCATTCTTTTATTAAATGGTTTCAACGAGAAAATGTGGATAATGTGAAGAATAATTGTGACTATTGAAAATTTTAAAACACCACTGATAAGCTTGAAAGCTTGGTACAAAAATCATAAATGGATCTTGGAAACAACAATAAAATTAAAAAAATATTTTTATTTGGGCCTTCATTGATTTTGTGGTTGGTGACTTGTAGTTAAATTCCAGTAAATCAAGACGACTTTGATCTACGTGGAATGAATCGAATGGCTCATTAGTGACCAATAGAAGTAAGATAACTCTTTTGAAAAGTTTTAGATTAAAAAATTCATCAATTTGACTTTTTTTTAAAAATTAGCAGTAATTTCGCATGTGGCACTAAGAAATGATTAATTTACATTGTAATTGTGCGTCCATTACCACACACACTATCTGGAGCGAAGGAACTTAAAATGATGCTTCTTAGTTCTTATGGGCTTAAGGCCTAGTTGACAAGTGAGGGTTACAGATTCACTGACAAACAGCAAGTACAGTCTGTTCATGTTACATTTGAACTAGGGAAGCACGTAGAAGCATTTAAAATCTTGAAAGAATCACTTTTGAAATTTAAGAAAATCTAAAATTTAAGTAAGTTAAAGTGAGTTTTGGACAACGTCAAAGACCATAAATCTTAGATCGATGTTAGTTAGGTGTATTTACCAGATATGGTTGGAAAGAACTTGACGATATTCCACTGCCCTCGCAAGTTTGGCTCAATTCCGAGTTTCGGAGGAGTATTTTTAGGCCTTTGGAAGTTAACTGTTGGGATATAAGAAAATGTCCAAATTTCAAAATTTTAAGGGGTAGTTAGTCTCTTTCATACCCTAGCATTTGGGAAATTCCATTTTTTAGGAGTTTCATAGGGGACAATACTTAACTATCTGTTTGTAGGTTATGGGATTGTCACCTTAGGTTACTGCAAAGAAAGCGAAAGGAAGAAGGAAATAAGGACAAATCTTCATCAAGAGCACCTAGACAGTTGTGTTTCACGCACAGGATGTCTGATACCAAGGGATATGAGTCTATCTCACTTGGGATTCGTTCACCCATGTGCCAAAGCTGTTTGATTTAACATGATTTTATTCTAAAAAGATAAAATTTTTTAATTTTTAAATTTGTTCTTTTCATTTAATTCCGTTCTTGAACATGAGTTGAAGGTTATGAATTTCTTGGGGTAGAAAGTGATGTTTCTTTGGTTCATTGGGTTAGATCCTTGTGCATATGATGTGGTTACATAAAATCTAAGTATATTTGAGAAAAAGAAATCGAATTAGAATGATTTATAGTTAGAAAACGAGAAGAAAAGTTTGTCAGGCGTCACCTAGGGAAGGCAGGAACGGCACGCCTCATGTAGGTCAGAGGACCTGGGGCGGAGCGCCTACTGTGCTCCAAAATGGGGCTTCTGAACTTGGGGGGGGGGGGGGGGGGGGGGGGGGGGGGCGTCGTGCCCCTGACGCGCCGAATCGGCGTTTTCACCCACTTTTCATAGTTTAGTGCGTTTAAGACTTTCTAAAGTATTTATAACAATTTCTAATGATTCTAACTACTCTACATGATTTCTAAAGCATATCGAAGCAATCTAGGAAACATGACTTACGACCTTGAATCCACAACTTCAATTTAAGAAAAGTAATACCAAGTGTAAACAGTTCTTAAGTCTTTTCTTCAAGAAGTCTTGTTCAAATATTTTTCCCTTGTTTTAAGACTAAAGCTCAAGTTGAGTAAAGAGTAAAGATAAGGAGAACGAATTCATTTCAAATTTATGGAAGTCTTTTTCAAACCTTTTAAACTTGTTTTAAGGACTTCAGTTTTAGTTCGTTCAGTAATGTGAAGGCTTTTCTTTAAATATATAAATAGGGGAACTAGTATTTCAATAGTATAAAAAGATTTTCACATTAAATACAATGGAACTAAAATTTCCCAACTAAGAGCTCTTCGGCATTTTCAAGTAGACTAATAGCTTTCAAAATGAGCAATCAGGAAAACTGAGCATTTCCAAGATAGCCTTTGATGTTTTTAGAATTAATCTCAAACCACATAAGTAAGTATATTTTAAAAACATAAGAGCCAATATAGTAATATTTTTGGGATTCGTATTTAGCACCAATATGGGGGATATTTCAAATGACTCACAACCCTATAAACCATGTAGCCACCATGGGTAGAAAAGGGTCATAATTTTTAGATGATTCCTTTAGTGATGTTTAGCATAGACTAGCGGATCCACTTAGTAGTTCAGGTTCTATACCAATGACAAGGTATAGGACGACCCTGTCAGTGTGAGGTAAAACGATGTATCACCAATATATACTCTTAAGTGATGATTTTTTAATTAGAAGAGAACTTCCGCAAAGTTGAAATTGTTATTACACATTTTGTGATGTTTCTAACATACATCTAAGAGTTTATATTGTACTATTTGCATACATCCGATGAGTTGACATCAATATATTTACACCTTTTCTTTATTTTACTTGTTTTCAAAATTTCTTATATGAAGGATTTCTGTCTTGTAAGTCGAGCTGAGCCACGTAAGTTTCTTCTGATTCGCTTTCCAAGCCTATTTTGTATTGTTTAGTATTCCAACTTGCATACTCGTATATTCAATGACTGAGAACAGTTGGCCTGCATCGTATCATGATACAGATGCAGTTAACGAGAATCGACATCCAACGCAATATTGATCCAGTTGAGCACTCTAGAGTTTGTGGTGAGCCTCCTTGCATTCCGAATGACTCTTTTACTTTCTTTCTAGTTTTGTTCATTAGGATGTTGTGGGGTTTGTCCAACATCCATCTCACTTTTAGAGGCTTCATAAATAGACAGTCAGATGTTAGTCTTTTGAGTCTTTTTCAGTATTATCTCTTATTGTTAAGACTCGGGTTGCTAGATTTAGCCCTGTTTGAATATTTTAGTTTTGAAAACAATCTCAGTTATTACATGCTTTTCAGTTTAGTTAAGTTTAAGGATATTTGTCTTCCCCTGAGTTAAGTAAGTCAGAACAAGGGTCATTTCGAGGTCAACAATGGTCATTGAATGTCGATTCCGCCCAGGTTGTAGGCTCGGAGCATGAGATTTAAGAGTGTCATTCCCATAAATATAAGACGCGAAAATTCTAAATGGACGAAGAAAAATTGTAGTTAATAAGGCTTTTGTTGTTCTCCCTAAATAGAATTGTGTATATTTTATGTCTCAAATAAATCTTATGAGCATATCTCTTTAATCAAAATGTTTCCATCGTTTTCAAAACCATCTTATTATTCAATTATACTTACGATTAGTTTTTTTAACATAATACATATGTTTTAGCATATTAAACCAAACAATTAAAGGGTTTTTAAAGCTCACAATAATGTGAGGGGGGTGCACTTACTAATTACCCAAGTTTAAGAGTGTTTTTAATACTCTTCTCTTTCAAAAATATAATATATTAATAAATTATTCTAAAAAATTCATAATTGCAGTAGGATAACATTTCGGAATAAAAATATGATAGAAAAAGTACTCCTAGAAAATAACTAATCCATCTATTTTTTGAGCAAAAGAATGATTTTTTTGGATCGCATTAGTAAGAGAGAAGTATTAAAATGGCTCTCTACTTGATTAACTATTCTTAGATATGTATCCGCTCTTGCAACTTAAGTAATATACACTACTAAATTTTCATCAAAATTAGAGGCGTTTTCAAGACTTGATTTTATTATTAGTGATGGTTTTCAATACTTCTCTTGTTATAAACATCAAGGCAATCAGTGTTATCTATTTAGTATCGTGATATAGTGGAATGTCTATTAGATATAACGATTTCTTTGAGAGAGAAGTGATCTGTAACTTTAGAATGTAATTAGTTTTTCCTTATGAATTAAAAATTATTTCTCAGTGTAAAGAATCTTTTAAAAAATACAAAAAATCTTTCCTCCTCTCTTATTCTTTTTCATATTTTTTTTAATTTATAGTTTCATAACACCAATAATTTAGAACGAATTGACACGAGAAGCAGCCTTGATCACTAATACTAGCACCATTTAAGAAAAATACGACTTTTTTTAATTTACCTCCTCTTTGTTGGGCCATTCATTTTCTGTCCAAAGCATACCACAAATGTCAACTACAAAACATCTTTCTTTAAATATATATCTACTTCACCATGGAGATAAGAGTGAGGCAAGCCACTAATATCTTCTGACGTGGGCCAATTATTTTCATAAAGGTAATATCTCAAGGTGGATTAAAAGAGCACATTGAAAACAACTTCTAAACATAGATGCAAATTAGTTCTGATTTCTTTCCAGAACAATCATTGTACAACATAGTAATGTCGACACGTCAAGTGTTACTTCATGGAGCCCGTTTGATCATAAATATATTTGGTAAATACTGATGAATTTGGTAACTACTAACAAATGTTTGGTTAAATAATTTGTCATTATATTGACAAATATATTTGACAAACATCTCATGTTCTAGAAAAAAAACTATAATTTGGCCAAATTCTAGTATTAGAGAGATTTCATATTAACTTTAATAACAACCCATATCATTTAATAGATTTTGGACTAAATTCCTTCTTAGTTTTGTTGTACGAAAATTTATAACCGTTATAACTACATATGGGAAAACAGCCTGAATCTCCCTTTTAGTGTCATTTGGATCTGATATACCGCCGCGTTATGAAGTGACTTGTATTATCCTTACCTTTAGATACAAAAACTTATAATATTTTTATATAATGTTTCTACGTGACTTATAGTTTTGTGATAATCAGATAAGTGGTATATCTCTCACAATGTTTAATTAGAAACTTGCTCTCTAAGCTCAATTTTTGTTAACAAATAAGTGGTAATAGTAGTTTTTTTATACAAATCAAGGTACTTCCTTTGTTTTCATCCTTTTTTTAAAAAATGAAATCATTTGGGGAATTAGTTATGGTTATAAACATGATTTTACACGGAACATTTTCATTATAAATTGATAATACAAACTTATGAGTATTTTTAATAATTCCAAAACATATAAATAAAAATATTTTTTTAAAAGGCAAATACTTCTCAATATCTATGACCAAATACATTGTAAATCTTCATTCAAAAATAAGTTAGCCAAATCTAATTAGAAATTTATGGCCTCCATATAGCTTAATTACTTGACATATTTGATATCTATGTCGTATCGACATCAACTTTGAAGTCATATCATGTAATGGACGAAAGGCTTGGAGATACCATCATTATCAATGGCCATAAGGGGATATATACGTATTTCATTAAAATTTCAAAGGGGCTGGTAGCATTAGAAAAAATAATTGGTTAATTCTTTCCTTAGGCAATTATTTTGGAGATCTATAACTTTAAGATCGTATTTTTTCATAGAAGAACACAAATAGTATTCACAATATATTCATAAGAAGTTTTGTTTGTCGGGAGATTTTTCTCTCTAGCATTTTAATGTTTTTTTAATTAGTTTTTCATATGTAGGCTGATTGACTATGTCATAAGATAATATTATATTTTTAGTATAAGTTTTTGTCATATGATATAATGATATCATAATTTGCAATTATAACATTCTGTATGACGTCCTCATCACTTTCAAACCCAACCATTTCTATAATCAATAGTTTTTTTCACAATTGAAGTAGACATTTGACAGAAAATAAAAAAATAATTCACTCTAAGTTTCAAACATGTGGGGAGTTGGGGAGGTGGTATACCCTTTTTTTTACAAATAATATTAGATTGTTTGAATGTATCTTTCATAAAAAAAATGTAAAATAATAATGGGATTTTTTATTTCATAAAAATAAATCAGAAATCGAAAATGAAGGGTAATTCTAAAAAAAAAACGATCAAACATACACCTTCAAATGAATTTCTTGTGAAAACATAATTTTTTTTAGATTAACACAAATTTTAACATAAATAAACAAAATGAACATTTTCTGACCTGACTATTTTATTTAAGATTGTCTTTAAACACTCGACAGCAAGGACTGGTCAATTTTCTGTAGCTGGTATAAAATAAGAGAATTTGAGTGTCTCCAATACACCAAGATCGTACTACATAACCTCCTCAAGTATGAAGGAACAGCATAACCGTCCATACCCCACACTGTATAACCATTATTTATGGAACCTTTCACTGTTCATAACCACGCCCATTATATGTGACTCCTGTTTTTATACTCTATGTTACAATATAATAGAGACATAGAATTCCTAATGTTATAGACTTGAAGTTTGGTGAACAAAAAGCTCGCAGCTCTTGTCTCTCTATTTCTATTTTTTTTCATCTTCTATACTCTTTGTCTTATATTTCTTGCTGTATCCCTTCCTCTTTATATTTTGTTTTTGCTTTAGTTTTAAACACGTTACTCAGCACAATTTTTCCTATGCTACCATGAAAAGATTGAAGAAAGTAGACGAATAAGGTAAAATAAGTGTGTTTGTTTTTCTCTTGAAAATAAGGTACAATTATTGTGAATCTATTTTATGATTTTTATTTTGAAAACAAGGATGAATTAATTACTATTATTGTACTGTCCCTTTTTATTTCACCTATGCCGATATAGACGTTTCTTTTTGTATGTGAAACGTATTATATTTTTTTATGATTATGGCTCACTGTTTGGTACAATAGCAAAGTATATACAAAAAAAAAACCCGCTTCATTTATTTTGTTTGTTTAGTATTTTGGATTCACATGGAAATTGAAAAAGATGTGGGTGGTAAGTGAACAATTTTTATTTTAGTGTGAATTTATTTTCTTAGTGTGTTGCAACTTTGATTCATGCTTTGATTATATCACGAACTAGATCAGTGTGCACCAATCATTATATAATGCTATAATTTAACTTCTACTTTACCAAGTTTAAGATATTAGTATATACCTTGTTGAGAATATTTTTATGTGTTCTTTTTGTTTCTATATTTATTAATGCATGTAATCACAAGTGACAATATTTTTCAATGCACAAATGGCGAGTCCTATTATATTTTGGGCTGTATTATGTCATTGAGTTGAGGAAGACGGTGATTCAGGTTTCCCCCACCAAAGGGTAAGACATCTTTAAATATTCTGGTGCACATGATAATAAGATTTGGGTCAAGTCCCATTGATTTTATGACCGCGGTGGTCTTTATATGGGTAAAGATATGGGTTAAGTCCTAATGCACTAACAGACATATGATTCATGCGGGACTAACAAAAGTTTATACTTTTGATTCATGACAGTTACCCAATTGTATTTGCGGATTCTCTTAGGTTAAT
This sequence comes from Solanum habrochaites, assembly GCA_027704765.1. Classification (NCBI taxonomy): domain Eukaryota; kingdom Viridiplantae; phylum Streptophyta; class Magnoliopsida; order Solanales; family Solanaceae; genus Solanum; species Solanum habrochaites. The sequence goes on from JAKWJA010000793.1 coordinate 433,076, forward strand.
GTGGTAGCACTATATTAATTTGTCTGAAAAATAATAAGTGGTTGAATAAATGAACATTGGTATGGTAAAATGTTAATGGTCATCATTGTGGTATTAATAGGAAGAACATTATGGATTTTTAAGATGTTCCTTCAAATGTGAAGGTTCCATTAAAATTATATAAATGGTTACTGGACACATTTCTTCTTAAGATGGTCCTTCAAATGTGAAGGTTCCATTAAAATTATATAAATGGTTACTGGACACATTTCTTCTTAAGATGGTCCTTCATGTGAAAGTAATTTTTATCCGTCAAAGTGATATGAGAAGCTGGGCACATTGTTGCAGGTGCAACCCATTTGAAAAAGTTTTTAAAATTCTCCATCAAAATAAAGGAAGGGAGAAGGGTCAAATATGCCCCTAAACTATTTGAAAAGGCTTATATATACCCTCCGGTTAAAGTTTGGTCCCTTTATACCCTCGGCCGTCCAACTTTTGGTCTAACATATGCCCGTTTGTGGACCGTTAGTTGGCCAACTCGGAATATATCCAACTAATTTTAGCTTTATTTAAATGCCAAATGGAATTTTTCCACGTCATTTTTTATGTATTATTACTGACATTTATATTCAAGGGAAAATGGCAATATTCCCCTAACTATTCGAAAGGTCAGAATATACCCTGTTTTACAAGTTTTTGGTCCATTTATTATACCCTCGCGCGGTCCCAACTTTTGGGTCTACATATCCCTTATACAAGTGTTAGTTGGTCAACTCAAATATCCAACTCATTTAAAACTTTTTCTTTTAAATGTCCAAATGGGCTTTCACACATCATTTATATATATTAAGCTCTGACATTTATATTAAAGGAAATGGGTCACTTATGCCCCTACTCATCCACCCAATTTTAAAACACATATATGACCAGTTTTAAATGTTCAATTATAGCCCCTAATCCTACTCCATATCTGTGTGAATTATTTTTGTTATTTACTCATCACGTCTGGTGCAGCTGTAGTGTTTTCTTAACGTTGTTGCGGGAATTCCTATGCTCTAGAGCCCTTGCCTGCCCGGTTTGCGCCCCACAGCTCTGTGTTGCGCCAAAACGCTTTCAAACCTCGACTTTCCTTTTCCTTTAGTTGTGCCGTGCCATTGATTCTCGAGCGGTTCCAATCATAGCACGATAGTGTTCTCCATTTAAATGGTTCATTATGGCCCTATCCACCCCTATATGGTATTAAAAAAAAGGTCGGGTTTGTGTATATATTATTTAAAGACGGTTTGTAATATGTGCTTTTAAAATTAGGTGATAGTACGTGGCATAAAGACCCCCTTTCTCTTTTAATATACTGTCAAGTATAATAGATAAAAAAAATTTGAAAATCCATTGGCCTTTAAAAGAACTGTAAAAATGAAGTTGGATATTTCGAATTGACCAACTACACCCAACAGGTCATAGGTAGAAACCAACAAAAATTTGGGATGCGAGGGTATAAATTGGACCATACTTTAACAGTGGTAATGCTTAGACCTTTCGAATAGTTTAGGGGCATATTTACCCTTTTTCCTTAAATCTAACTGTCATTGATAATATATAAAAAGGGACGTGGAAAATCCATTTGGCTTTAAATAACAGTAAAATGAGTTGGATTTCCGCTTGGCCACTAACGTCCAAAAGGGCATATGTAGACCAAAAGGGTTGGACGGCGAGGGTTAATAAATAGACCAAACTTTAAAAACTGAGGGTATATCTAAATCTTTTCAAATATTTTAGGGGCTATTTGGACCCTTCTCCCATAAAGGAATACAAAGTGATAGTACATTTGGTGCATCTGACCTCTTAAAGTGATGTTGAGGTGAGTCACATAATGCTAAAACATGAAAATAAGTTTCAAATAAAAACTTATGGAACATGTACACATGGTTATGATATATTTCTTTAAGAAAATGTGACTTGTGTTTGTATGAATAAGAATATGTTCATGTATTGTTGGATGAATGCCACATCTCACTGCAACTTTACTGGAGGTTTGAGAGATTGAAAAAAATATTTTGACATAAATGGTCATTTTGGTCATATATATACTTTGAGCACTAAACAAATATTGTGCTATGTTTTATAATGAACTATTGGAGGACAAAAGAAAGAAAACAATCTTTTCTGTAAAGGTTGTGGCCATATGTGGCAACACAAATTTGTCATTGGTTATCACCAAATAAGTTTTGAATGTAATAATTTTAACCATGACAATAATAGTAATTTTCTCCTTGAAGGAGATGGTCCCCATAAGGATGACATTGTGAAAATTGTTGTAGCACACAAAATTATTTGAAAGTTCTAAAAGGGATAATTTATTACTATTTGGAGGAATCAAATTATCCATAATATTAGGGTTGTAATAAGTTTCACATTCGAAGAGCACCCCCTAGACGGAACCGGCGTCGTCGTCCTCGAAGAGGACTAAGACTAACCTATTAGCGTTCTTAATTCCATTTCATAGGTTAAATTAGTGGAAAATGTAAGATCCACGAAAACTGACTTAGTTAAATCTAGAGACTAACATGGTTTCCATGATGGTTAGTCCTAAAAATGATATAATGTTTGTTTGAGGCAGTGTCCAAGATTTTTAGGTGCTTTGGAAGTGCCAACGTCAAGAGGACGACCAGATTTTCGCCGACTAAGTCCCTATTTGTCTCATATGTGGTTTTATGGTGATCACTAGTTTATAAGGTTCTTAAAAATGATTTATTATAGCAATTATCGGCAGTGTTTCAAGTTTTTGAAGTTTGGAGGTCAAACGTCCAAGAACCCCTGACGTTTCGAAAGACTTTCCTTGAAACAATCTTGTGTGTCTATGTATGTTTCGTCAAGTTTTACGTGTTCGTTTTGGATGAAACTTATGTGGTAGTTCCTAAACTCATATACAAACATATTTTGGGTGAAAAAGGCTGGTACGACTCCATCTAGGACCCGCAAGGGGTCCTAAAGGAGGACCCCAACATTGGAGATCAACACTGCTAGACAGTTGCAATTGATGACCCAAACGACGGCTAGTCGACCAGGCAACGACCCGTCGATGGAGCCACTTTTCCTGCAGGCTGAGGAGTTGCAGGTGCAACCCACGAGACCCCAATCGACGGGACGTTGGTGAGACCACGGACCGTCGATGAATCCATCGATGGGGCAACCTGTTTTCCTTCCAGCTTTCTGTTTAGTTGAGGGGTGAACTTGTAAATTCACCCCAAGCCCCTATAAGTATTTGTATGGTTGTTTTAATTATTATGGATCTTTTAATTATAATATATAAGTCCATTAAACTCTCATTTAACCTAACTACCTAAATCAGAACATATGTCCCTCCAAAAATTCCTCCAAAACCGCCATGTGAGTTTCAATGTGAATGGAGGTTGGAAGATGGTTTTTCATGTAGTTTTCTTTTCTTATTCAATTATACTTGGAATTTCTAATAAGGTAGGGATTTCTCCTATAAGGCTTGAATCACCTTAGACTCAATTTTCAATCAAGACGCTTCAAAGATTTTCAAAAAGATAACAGGTCCATTTCTACTCTAACTCTTGGGTTCTTACATAAATGTTTCCAGACTTTATATACGATTAATTGATGTATAATTGATTTTTCGCAATTAAATTCTCCTGAACCCTTGACCTTTACAAATCTCTCAATTTGACTAAAATAATGGGTAAGTGATTATGCGCTTGTCTATTGAGGAATACTGTGTAGAATTGTTTTGGGATTTTTGATTCATGTATAGATTATGCTTAATATTGGGTTTATGGATGTTTCAATTTGATCAATTGAGTATTGAATATTCTTAGATCTTTTGACTATTAAGCCTATTGAATTGATATTGACTTAATGCTTATGAGTATAATGTATTTTTCTATGGACTAATGAATAAAGTAAGGTTTGTATTAAATTGATGCCTTATTGGTCTTAGATTGATAATTCTATATTGAATTGACTTAGATTCATTGAACATTATGGTTTATGTATTGAATTTATGGTTATTCCCATGGGTAAGGGCCTTATAATATCGAATTGGATGATTTAGCTTTGAAATCGAAGTGGTACGATGAAGTGGGGGTACGCTGATTTAATTCCTTTATTTTGATGTTAATTAGACTTTAATTATGTTTTGATTGTTATGGTCCACTTATGGTGGCGGTGTTATTTTGATTGATGAGACCTTGTCGGTGTTACTTTATGTAATAGGATGATCAAGGCCTTGTCGGCACTACTTGAAGCATTATGATGATACGTGTAGTCAATTTATGTGAAGTATGAACTTATCTATCTACATGTGAAGTAATGTGAAAGTATGTGTGCTTTCTATATATGTTAGGAGATCATGTAGACTATGACTATGTTCTTATATGGGTAGTCTTAGATGTTAATACATGATTGTACATACTTGACTATATGAGTTATGATGGTTATATTGATGATGATATGATAATGTATAGGATTACATTAAGACGATAAGGGTTATTCCTAAGCGCTTTAAAGAATGATATGCTATATGTGATAAGGTGAAAGAATGTTATGTCTTGTGTGGTAGACTTATGTCCCTTACTTGATACATGTATGAATGATATGTTAATATGAGATGTCTTGACTAGGTAGGCTTAGTGAACCCTTGTCATGTATGAATGAAAGATATGTGTGACCTTAGAGGATGTTAAGAAGGTCATGTACGTGGAAAAGGTTATGTTATGAATGTTGAAGTTGAGAGCTGTAATGGTATCCTTCATGTAAAGGAATGATGGACTTAGGGTTGATTGGCTGGAACGACATCATATCATCCTTAGGAAAGTCATAATGAGCTATCTTAGTCGCCATTGAAGGGTAGCCCTAGTGGACCTCTTTGTTAGGGTGAATGTGATTGGACTATGAACTAGATAAGGAACCCTTTTCATGTGATCCTTTAATGTAAATTACTCTATATGAACCAAGGCTAGAACTGAGTGATTACGTTATGGGAAGTAGCTCTACTTGAGAATGAGACTAGAGTATAATTTACCTCTACTTGAGAATGAGACTAGAGTACGTAAAAGCCCTTCATAGTCCTTAACCATGTTCCTACATGGTATGTGTCCTATTTCTACCCTTGGCAAGTAGAACACCCTCATCGGAGTAGGTTAGAACTCCGGATTTCATGTCTAGCTATCATGGTCTATGTCGATTATTTCCTATTCTCATCATATGGAATACCTATTAGCATTTAAGAAGTTCTATTAAGTTTAGGTGATGGTATGGGACGCTATCTAGACATTGCACAATAGGCTTTGAAGGTGTTAGTTAGATTCCCTAGGTCTTGTCTAAAACCATTACTTGAATGTCCTTTTTGTGATGAATGAGTATTAAATGAACTAATGAATGTAATGACTTAAGTTAAGAAAGTATGTTAAATGAAGTAGTACTTATCTAGAGTAATTAAGGGTTGTCTAGATAAGGTGTGAAGGGGACATAGTAATGGTCACTTCTTATCTTACCTCGATAAGTCTTAAGAATGACTCTAGTTAGAGAAGATGTTGAGGATTATTTAGGTAGTCTTGAAGAGGTCAATCATGGACGTTATCTTATTGATCTACTTAAGTAACTCTTTTGATTGTCTTTGATTAGGAAATGTCATGTCATCTTTATTTTGATATATTAAGTGAGCACGATTCTATCTTAGGTAGTCTATAGGATCTCTTAAGTGTGTGTATAAGGGATTGTATGGGCAGTCGCTTCACAACTCACTCAAATTAGACTTAGAAGTACCTTTGGTTATAGACTCTTATGTTCTTATGTTGATGTCTTGTAAGTGTGTATGTGACTCGTCACAAGTAGTCTTCAGGAACATTTAGGCATACCTAGAGAGGTTGTATGGGCGGTCTCTCTTTGTGTGACTTAAGTTAGTCTTAGGATAGCTTAGTGGGAAAATTACATGCTAGAAGATGTCGAAAATGAAGTGGAAGAACTTCACTGTAAAAGTGAATTAAGTTCTCTTTACAGCGAAGTGAGTTCACTGGAAAGTGTTCTTAAAATGTGACTTTTTACTTAAATGATTTCTTATGTGTCTTCTAAGTTGATAAATGTTATTCTTATGATTATAGTATGATGTTTTAATCAAAATTGATAAAAAGCATGCTATTACTAAATGTCCCTTTTTCATGGCTTCCATACTTAGTACATCTAATGTGCTAACCCCTTCTTTTCCCTTTTTGAAAAAAGTGTAGGGAATTGGAAGTCTTGATGTGCCATGGAGGATGGATAGGTTTCTAAGGTTGAATATGAAGTATTGGTGAGTCCTCATCGATTTGAGGACAATATCCACATGTCCTTTATGTCATAGTCTGTATTTTATTGTCTTATATGGGATTACCCAAGTATTGAATACTCTAAAGTTTAGATGGTTCAAGTAGATGTCGTAAAAATTTAATGTTTTAAATCTTCCGCATGTGTATTGTATATGAAAGATTTTCTTCGTGTGGGATGAAAGTTTTAAATTCTTACCTATTTTAGTATGTTTATTATGAAATGAATGATACGAGAGGCTTACATGAGACTTCTTGAAGCCTCATTTTCCGTGTGACGACACAAGGATGCCCTAACTCTAAGGTGTACTTGCGGGTCGTGACAGAAAATTTAAAACTTTGTAACTACTTCAACATTGAGGTTTACTTAGAACTCTCGCTTACACATAGTATATAATTAGTGAGTATACACAGACTCCTCGTATAGGAAACAATACATAGACTTCTACTTTTATTTCAGATACATAATATAGCAATATAGATTTATAAGAAGTCTAGAATACATCTCATATCGAACCATCTAAAATGAGTACTACATTGGATGAGCCCATACTTTATTAAAATAAAGTCCTCATATAGGCATACACAAAGTCAACAAAGAAAGACAATGAACTAATTGTCTTTAAGACTAAACAATAACCAATAGCAAAATAGTGATATCGTCCTCAGAAGGTCAAGACCTAACGGTCGGATCCTACATTTGTAGTAAACATGAAACATGGGTTAGTACACACTTGTACTAAGTATGAGTATATGCACATAAAACATTTGAAATCATGCTAAAGAGGACATTTGTTCAAAACCATGATAAAGTATTCTGAAAAGCCTTATGCACGATCATGAACCCATATAGACCAATAATTACATAATACATAAGTCAAACTCATGTACGAAACAAGACCAACATTATCAAATAATAGTCAAGTCAACATATATAGAGTTCATAACTATATCACATAAGCAAGACTATTACTCAGAACTCACCCTTTAGCCTACAAGTGCATTTGACCAAGTGAGTCCCCATAACCTTACTCAATCAAGTAAACCAAACAAAGGATCATAAGCAATGTATAACTTTAGAAGTCATTACATCAATAGAAGTTATCGTCATATTTAGCAATATAAAACAATAGCATGTTCATAAATGAAACTAACATCATATAAGACCATCAAAATGTAAAGTCAACATGTGCATAATATTCAGTTCATAAGATCACAACATCACAAGACCAATTTCCTAAGGCTTCCCTCAAGGCAAACTAGTGCAAGGGATAAGTAGAGTCCCATACCCCTACCTAGGCTAAGTCAAATCTCTTAAGTCACCTTACTTAGTGTTTACTTCATTACTTCATTTTAATTTCGGGAACACTTGCCTTAATAGACATAGACCACAAGAGAGAAGTGTGGAATCCGGTGTTGTAAAACCTTACACCGATGGGGGTTGATCTACCAGCCAAAGTAGTACCAAACATGGACATAGCATCTACGTGGATCCAATAGCTAGAATTCCTAGAGTGGCAACATAATTTATGGAGCTTGGGGGCTGTTATAGAAATATTATTCTATGCCCGTTTTGGACTATGAGTCTATCCACCTTGTGAGGACTATGGTGAACCCTACCTTTCCTCCTTTGAAGGGCGCCACCCCTCATCTACAAGTTCACTTGGTGCTAAGATAGAGTCCATTTTGAAATGTCTTTCATTAATAATCATAACTTAGTTTATGTCATAGGTTCTACCCCTAATATATTCATCATCATAGATCAATATGAATTGCATGAGTATTATCCTTTCATTACAATTCACACATGTGAGGTTATCACATTAACATAATCACATTATGATAAGGCACATAGGTAAGTCATCACCATCCATATATCATTACATCTTAGCCAACAACTCACAAGCCATAAATCAAGACATTTCAATTCAACATCATACATGTAAGACCCCGAAAATGACTAAGGTGAAAATAGATCCTAACATTGTTGTCGTGATGGTATAAGTTCCTAATTTGGTGTATAATGTGGGTTAGAGTCAGTAGCTAAGAGTTTAGGTGCATTAGAAGCCAAACATTAAGGGACGACCAAGACGTTCGACGACTAAGTCATCTAAGTGCCTCATATATGGTATTATGTGTTTATGTGTTATACATGAAATCATATGGTTCTTAAATGAGATTATATAGTTTTTAAAGTCAGTGTGTCAAGTTTTGTGAAGTTTTGGAGGTCAAACGTCCAAGAACGTCCATGACGTTCAAAGGGTTTGCCTTGAATTTATCTTGGGTGTCTATGTATGTTTCATCGAGTTTTACATGTTTGTTTTTGATGAAAATAATGTGGTAGGTCCTAAAATCATATACAAACATATTTGGGGTGGAAACGTCCAGGTACGCCTCTACATAGGATCCTCAAAGGGGCCCTAAGGGAGGACCCCAACTTAGAGACAAACACTGCCAGGCAGTGGCCAAATGATGAACAAGACGACGGCCCGTCGATGGGACTCATCATTTGGTACATGTAGCCCTCAGGATGGGGAACCTCTGAAGTGAACCACGATACCCCATCGATACAACGTGGCCTGACCAACGGTCCGTCGATGGTCACGTCGATAGTGCTAAAAAGTTGGCAGCTTTTCTGTTAAGACTTGGGATTTTTGGGAAATTCACCGCAAGTCTTATAAAATGTGGGGACGGTTGTTTTAGGTGTTTAGGGGTATTTTAAGATTATCTAAGTGATTTAACTCTCATATAAACCCTAGCATCTAAATCAAAACCCCTTCCCTCCTAAAGTTTCTCTAAATACCTCCATGTGAGTTCAAAGTGAAGATGGAGCTTGAAGATGGATCTTCAATGGAGTTTCTTCTTCAATTAGATTTAGATTCTTCAAATAAGGTATGAGATTTATTCATATAAGTCTTTCTATCACCTTAGAGACAATTTCAAATATGATTTTCAAAGATTTCAAAAAGATGAAAAAGTCCAATTTCTACTCTAAATCTTGGGTTCTTGCATAAATGGTTTCCAAATGTTTATATACGATGAAATTGATGTATAATTGATGTTTTACAAATTAAATTCTCCATGAACCCTTGATTTTCTCAATTCTCTAAATTTCACTAAAATATGGGTGAATTAATTATGCTTTGATATTGATGAATTTATGTGTAGATTGTTATGGCCTTTTGATTCTTGTAAAGATTATATTTTTATGGTGTATAGGATTTTTCAATTTGATTAATTGAGTAATGAATATTCTTCGAACTATTGCATGCTAAGCTTATTGAATTGATATTGACTTAATGCTTATGATTTCTAATGTAATTTTCTATGGGCTATCTAATGATGCAATAATTATATTCAATTAATATATAGGTTGTATTAGATTAAAAAGTATGTAATGAATTGACCTAGTTTCATTGATTATTGATATAATTGTATTGAGTCGTTGGTTATGGCCTAGTGTAAGGGCCTTATGATATTGAATTGGATGGTTTAGCTTTGGAATCGATGTGGTAAGATGGAGTGGGGTATGCTTCCCTAATTTATTTATTTTGATGTTAATTATACTTAAATTGTGTTGTGATTGGTATGATCCACTTATTGTGGTGGTGCTATGTGAATTGATGTGGCCTTGTCGGCGTTAATTTATGCTATATGATGATCAAGACCTTGTCTGCACTCCTTGAAGTATTATGGTCATTTGCTTAGTTGATTTATGTGAATTATGAGTGTATATATCAATTTGGAAAGTAATGTGCAATTATTTGTTCTGTCTATGTATGTTAGGAATCATGTAAACTATGACTATGAGATTCTATGTGTAGTCTTAGGGTTGATGCATGGTTGTTCCTACTTGTGTAACGCCCCAAAACGAACTAAGGTGAAATAGAGCCTCGTGGTTGTTTATTGAGTTAATTTGAAGTTAAAATTAGTTACTTTAGTGTTCTTAGGAAGTGTATGAAGTTTGGAGGTCAAACGTCCATGACGTTCGGAATGTGTGCCTTAAAAAGTGTTCTTGCGTCTTGTCGTGTTTGAGTGAGTTTTACGTGTTCGTTTTCATTGAAAATAAGGTGTTATATTCCTAATATCTAGAGAAATTAGTTTATAGGTTTAACGTTCGGGCACGACCCCACCTAGGACCCACAAGGGGCCCTAGATGAAGGGCCCAAGATTTGGACAAAGCTGCCAAGGACACTAGCCAATCGACGGAGCAGTCTACTAGGCGTAAGTCCATCGACGCCCCGTCGACTGAGGGGAATTCATTCCATACTTAGTGGGAGGATCATACCATCCCTTGATCAGTCTCTAATGCCATCGACGCCCAGAAGTACGGGCTGTCGACTTATCGACGCTGAGTATCTTGGGTCGTCGACTGGCCACCTTCCAATAGCTGTAAAATTTTTGCCAAGGCTTAGGTGTTTGGTAAATTCACCCCAAGTATTTTATGACCCTAGGACGTTATTTATAGTGTTTATTAACTTATTTTAGACCCCTTTTCCTAAAACCCAAAACCCCTCTCTCTTAAAAGACTCTCTCAAGTCTGCATGGAAGGTAGAAGTCAAGAAATGCTAGGACAGATGTTGGTGGTCGTTTCTCCATAAAAAATCTTTGGTATTTATTCAATGTGAGTTATGGTATTCATACTTGAACTCTCTTCCATTCAAGGAGTCCCTTCAAACTAATTTTCAAAAGGGGTTTCCAACCCTAGTTTGTACTATCTTCAAATCTAAATGTGGGTCTTCCATGAAAACATTTCTAATGAATTAATAATTGTATTTCTAATGTTAGTTTATGATTTTAAGGTTGAAACTTTAATGAAATCATGTTAAAGCTTTCAATCTAATGTTGGCTTAAGATATGGGTTATATGAGCATGAATTGATAGTCTTTGAGCTTTGATTTCTTATGGTTATTATTGTTGTTTAGCTACTGACCAAAGGGGTAATTTATGATGAATTATTGAATAAATTGTTATAGGTGATGAAAGCATGAATTTAAGGGTAAGTTGGTTATGTTTAGTTTCAATTTCGAAATGCTCTTGAGTGGTATGGTCCACCTTCTTGGTGGCGGTGTTTATTTGAATTGTATGAATGTAAAGTTACTAGTTTATTGTGAATGAGGCTATTAAGTCTTGTTATGTGAAGTAAGATGATAAATATGCTATTCTTGTTAAATGTGCCTTATGAAGTGATTAAGTGTAGTAGACTAGAGTGCATGCTTGAATGAAGTTATTCGTGTTAATTGCTTTATGAAACTTGTTAAGAGAAGTATGGTAAGGATTATGTCTAAAGGACTTATATGATTATATAATGTATGTAAAGTGTGTGATTTGATAAAGGAAGGTATAAGCATGTATAAAATGAAATGGAGCTTATGTTCAAGGTGTGCTCACATGTACAGACACTCACACTTAAATGAATGAATGATGCTAAGTTAAGTCCTATAGGGGAGTTTGGGGTGAACACTCTTCGTGAGTTGAGATGAAGAGTTAGTAGCAATACCACTATATCCCATGAGCTTTCTAAGATAGGTTGGAGGATGAATGCCCTTCGTGAGTTGAGATGTGGTGTTCACTAGTTATCCTTAACCTATAGTCTATAGTGTTGAGAATCCATGGGAAGTTATGCCTAGCACTGAGAGAATAAGAAAGAGAGGTTTATTACACTCCGTGAGTTGAGATGTTGTATTCCAATGTACCTCTTGATATGAGTACTCCTCGTTCGTAGAGAATGAGTTATTTAGTATCAATCTCTTTATCCCTTAGCAATGCGCCTGCATAGGTATCACGACCGGAGTCTGGACACTAGCCAAAACCGGCATCGTTGAACTCTCGGAGGTCGCAGACAAGCCTAGATACGTCATCGTTACATCATCTAGGTTAATTTTAGCGGAAAATTTTGAGCTTTTTGTTCACTTGGACTTCATAGTGAGAAACATTGAACTCATATAAGACTATCTACATAAACTCACAAGCGTTTCACAAAAACCATCTAATATCAAGATAATCAAATGAAAGACATAGTCATATCTATATTAAAATGTAGATTTGCCAAAGTGGCACCAATACAATATATGATAATAACTGGGAAAGAAACACTAGTGGAACATACTCCACTAGCTCATGCCTACATCTAAGCTAGAATATAAAATATAGGCATCCTAGAAAGATAGAGGGCCTACCAAGTCCGGATGAATGCTCCATGTACGGAAAACCTCAACGTAGTCTTGTAAGCTCTAGCGTTCACCTGCACCTGCACCTAAAAGTAGAGAGTTGTATATCTGATTAGTAAACATTTGTACTTATTATGGGTGTATGCAAGCACACACCAAGGACATGCATGATTAAGAATATCTATATCCTAACAATATGAGTTATGGAAAGTCAAGTCAGTGGAGTTTCCAAATCGGATTAGGAAAGTCGTGCTATGAGAGTAACATGCATCATCATACATATCATTTTGCAAACATCACATAACATATTGCACATATCTTATCACATAGTTCATATCATTCCTTAATATGTCATGAGACCTTGGAATTAGGGTCTTGACATTAAGACTTCCTAAAATGAGGGCTCAACATATGGGACCTCAACTAGGGAGCCTCTTTTAGTAAACACCGAGTCTGCTTCCTTCATTCATACGTACTTCATTTTCATTCGTTTGTAAGCTAGTGTAAACACCAGCCATTCCTAGGATGTAGTTTAAGACTTTCATCGATTCGCTGTGCAATGACCAAGAATGACGTAGTGTCATTACTTAAATCTAGCTCACCTCTTCATTATCCTATCCTAACACCTTCGGTATCGTTCATTTCATTATGTGCATTACTTGAGGCTGGCCTCATTCTTTTTTTGGGAACTTTAACCTAAACTGACAAAGATCATGTGAGCATCATGAAATGTAGTGTTTAACCCCAAACTGAAAAGAGGTTGAAGCATCGGCTAAAGTGAACCAAAATATGCTAGACTATCCGTGGTATATAGAGAATCAAACCATGCTAGAACCCTATATTGGTAGTATAGGTTCAAAGACTAGGAGATATAAGGAGACTCATACCCTTCTGGGCGGACAATCTCATCATATGAGAATTACACGAACCTCTGCCTTCCTGAAAGAAGGAATCACGACTCATAGCTAGCCTATCGGTGCTCAGTATAAAGTTCAATTACATTCATCTTATACATTATAGAAGAAGGTTTCTAGAATGAGGAATCCGAGCTCATTAGATGATTTCTCATCTCATCATTACGTATTAGGTGTGGATTATCCTTACACTTATATATATAGTGTGATTGAGACTTGCCTCTTAATTTTCAACACTCTCTTAGGTGAGTACTTTTAGTGAACTTATATTTAGCGTAGGTACAACTTGTCTCACTTGCACTAGCCACATATTATGATGCCACCCTGTTCATTTTAACATTTTTCATTTCATCTTTACTCACCTTTCATTATTTGTTCATCGTATAACATACATATGCTCTCTTGGAGTTTACATTGAGGGACATTAATTCTAGAAGTAGATACAACTTGTCTCACTTGTACTAGCCTATCCTTATGTAGCCACTCTTCTTTGCTTGTTTATTGTTTAGCATAAATACTCTCTTTGTAATTTCATTTAGTGATATTGATTTTAGGCATTGATGAAGCTTGTCTCACTCGCACTAGCCTATAGTCATGAAGTCATTCTTTTCTTTACATATCCACTATGAATTCATTCTTAACACTTTTTTTGGAGTATGCTTGATATTTGAATTTACATAATCTTACACTCCGCTTACGTGAATGTTCATTTTGTCATATGTCAATGCACTTGGCCTTTTTGCATATATTTCACACTCTTACTTAAGCCTCCTAGGTTCACATCATTTCATTACATACATCTTAGGTTCTCTTACTTTTACACGTATGATGGACTTATGGATCCATATGTACAAGCCATGAGACTTCATTCATAATTCATCTAAGTAACTCATAGTTACCCAAGATTATGTGGTACAAGACTTAAGCATCTTGTTGGTATGCCAAGATCTTGATTTCGACTCTTAGAGGTAGCGTTCACTAAATATTTGTTTATGTGCGACTTATGTGTCAAAATGGAATTGGGATAGGGAACTCGATTTCGAATCCCTTGAGCAACACTTAATATTATAATAAACTTTGTACTTGCATTTTTCATATTTGGGGGATCCTAGGTCGATCCCATCACCCCCATAATATTTTCTTTCTTTTCCCTCCTCTCTTGCTCTTTTAAGGCAAAGAGATTGTGGGGATCAATCCCCCACAAACTTATTCTTTTTCTCTTAATTTTTCTCTTAACTTTATCCAAGAGGTTGTGAGTTCAATCCCCACTCACCTCATTTTATTTTTCTCCTAACTCTCTCATCTATTTAAGAGGTTGTGGGTTCAATCTCCACTCACCTCATTTTATTTTTCTCCCTTTTTTTTTCTCACGAAATTTTTATGTAGTTTACATATGGTGAGGTCTTGGGTTCAAACCCCAATGACCTCACAATTTTTATAAATTTTCAAAAAATAGCTAGATTTTCCACACCTAGGCCATTTCCAAATCCATCTTTCTCTCATTCTTTTACATTGATTCTTGGAGTGTTTTAGGTGACATTTATTCAGCAACATTAACCTTATATGAACATCACAATTTTAACATTTTTATACACGTGAAACACAACATTTTTAACATACAGATTTCAGGCATCAAATATAGTTAATTCACATCACAAACATGCTCAAACAACTAACTTAATACACTTTTCTAGAATACATCTTTCATTCCTTACATAATTTCCGAATACACATTCAAACACATAATCACAACCAGACCTAAAATTATCTACCAGAAGACATACCAACGCATACTTTGAATCTTTCAAAGGATCTAGTGAAAGGGGCATGCAACACGGACAACCTTAGTTTCTCGATTAAAAATTATACTGAACTTAGGGGTCTCTATGCAAGGGGACCAAGAGCGAAGAAAAAATCATACCTTAATGTCTTTCACACCACCACATTGTTTCAATGCTCCTTAACCACGAAACAATGCATCACCACCAAAATCCAAAACCCAATCCGTCGAGGAAGAAAAATGCTATTGATTTTTGTTTTGAAATAGCTTTTCGTTTGAGTTTTGTCTAGGTGTTCAAGAGTTAACAACTATTATTTTTCAGTTCTTTTGATGATTAAAACGTGAAATGAGAGTGAGAGACGTGAGAATGAGAGGATTAGGGACTAGGAGAGTTTGTGGACTTAGTCAAAACTAGGACTCCCCATTATTTAGTTATTATATATTATTTATTATTATTATATTATTATTAATATTATATTATTATTATTTTACTAAAGAAGATGATTTACTTTCGTTAATCAGCAAATTTAAATATTACGTAATTTAATTAATTTAGTAAAAACAATAAATCAAATTTAAATCCTTGCTTCACCAAGGATTGACCCTGGTGGAGAAAGGATTTTGCTTTAAGGGTCAATTGCGGCAACCTCTACAAATTTCCCCTTAACCATATTAATTAATTAATTAGGATACTTTACACTACCACATCTAGCCCGGAAAAGACCATTTTACCCCTCGACCCTCCAAACTAAGATTACCCCTTTTTAGTCCCTGTTAAGAATCAGCGGGTAAATCTGCATAGTCCGTGCCCTACATGGATGGACCAACCTTTTCTAGCTCAATTAACTAACAAATTTAGTTGACTTGTCTTTTGGTGAGGTTAAGAGGTCTCGTTCTACGCGCATCAATCCATGTGAACCCGGTCTAATCTAGGCATTCTAGATACGTCAGACATTACTTAGCATAGTCATTTTTAGGGTTGTTACTTTATCCACCCCTTAGGAATATTCGTCCCCGAATGACGCTACACATCATTTTAAAATAAAGAGGGTGATTTTTGGAAAATATGTTAACATACTTGAGACTTTACTCTTTGTGAATTTCTATTCACAATTACTTTGGATAGTGACATATTATCAAGCCTTATCTAAGATTTCATTATTGAGGATTGAGGAACTTCCTTCTCAATCACACTTAACTGATGCACCTCACCACTATGAAAACAAAAAAAATCATTTCACGCTATAAAAAAACAGCAAGATGAGATGCAAACATGAATTCATTTTAAACACTTAGTGCAATTATTAAACATACGATTTGGAATACAACCCCCCAAAAGTTGACTCTATTTCTTAAAACTTAGAGTTTCTTTAAAAACAAACCCAGCCCTTAGGAGGAGTATATCTAATCCCTAGATAACATCTTGTTGGACTTAAGATTTAAATATATGGCTTTGTTGGATTGGTCCAGCCATGCCCATTATACCCTATCTCTTTTGGTAATGAAAAATACTACATTGGTTTGATAGTCTATGGTAGCATAAACACTTATGGAAAAAAATCCATAACTAAGGTATTCAATTGCGTTTATTGGCGAATATCTAATTACATAGTTATAGGTTGTGCAAATTTGAAACCTACTAGCATTCTCCGCAGTAATATACTAAGGAAACTTCTTTCGAAACTAGTCTCATCAAAGCATACAACAGAAATAAACACATAAGTCACATGAAGTCAGCAACCAAAATGATGACCAAGCTTATTAACTTCATATAGGCTTAAAACACATACACCTGAAAACTAGTTAGCTACGCACCGAGACCATCAACAGAGGGTGTTGTCACAACCGGAGTCTAGACCCCAGATGGAGACCGGCGTCGTTTACGTCTCAGAGGTCGCAAACAAGCCTACATTACGTCATTCTTACTTCATTCTAGGATAATTGAGGGAAAAAATTTGAAAACTTTTTATTTCCAACGCTTACTA
The DNA here is from genome assembly GCA_027704765.1 of Solanum habrochaites. NCBI lineage: Eukaryota > Viridiplantae > Streptophyta > Magnoliopsida > Solanales > Solanaceae > Solanum > Solanum habrochaites. Next base: position 450,227 of record JAKWJA010000793.1, read on the forward strand.
AACAGTCTATACATATATAATTTTTCACAATCAACAATCTAAATTAAGATCATCAAAGAAAGAAGAAAATGTATTATAACGTAAAGATTGTACTTCCCAAAATGCAACAATACAATGTTCTGACAAAAACGGAAAGAAACGGCTAGTGGAAAATACTCCACTAGCTCAATTTTACAAACTAAGCTAGAATGTTCTGGGTAAGCATCCTCGAAAGCATGAGGGACACCAAGTACAGGATTGAATGCTCGACTTCCGGATAGCTTCAGCGTGATCCTGTTAGTACTAGTCCTTCTGTCTTTTTGTTTTCCTGCCACCTTAAAAGTTTAGAGTTGTATAGGGTTAGTACACCCTGTACTACGTAGGGAATATCTAAGCAACACACCAAGGACAGCATGATTAAGAAATCTCTTTCCTAACAACATGAGGGTAGAAGGTTCAGTCGTGGACTTGCCAAAATGAGATTAGGAAAGGGAGTGAGCTTTCCAAATTTGGATAGGTAAGTTATGCCCGAGAGTAACATGCATCCTAATACTTAAACATTTTGCATTAGAACACATTAATAGCGTGCAGATAGAACATATCATAATTCAATAACACAGAACGTGTTCATACCATTTATTCGTATGCCATGAGACCTGAATTCTGGACGTGAAATTAAGACTTCCCCAAATGAGGCTCAAAACTAGGGACCTCAACTAGGGAGTTCTGCTATAGCAAACATACAATCTGCTTTCGTTCATTCATACGTACTTCATTTTATTCATTCATGGAGCCAATTATTTAAACCCAACTATACCTAGGATGTAGTTAAGCTTTTATCGGGTTTGTTGTTGCAATGACCAAGAATGACCTAATGTCATTACTCTGAGTCTAATTCACCTCTTGATTATGCATTCTAACACCTTTGGTATCATGGTTTAATTATGTGCGTATTTCAGTATTTGTTTTGTATGGCTCCTTCATTCATTGGGAACTGTAACGTTAATCGATATAGATCATTGAGCATCATGAAATCCAGTGTTATGAAACCCCACACCAAAAAAAGTTGAATCATCGGCCAAAGAGACCCAAAACATGCTAGCGTACATGGGAATTGAACCCTGGCAGATTCCTATATTGGCAATATAGGTTCGATGACTAGGAGATATGCATGCCAGACAGTCTCATCTCATGAGATTTACGTGAACCTCCTCCCTTACCGAAAGAACGCATCACCGCTCATAGCTAGTCTATCGGAGCTCTAAATAAAGTTCCATTACATTCAACTCATACGTCATGGAAGTTGACTTCTAATACGAGGACATCATAGCTCAATAGATGATTTCTCATATTATCATTAGTATTCAGTGTGTTCATCTCAATACTTTCATTAGAGTGTTCATAGAGACTGGTCTCTTCATTAACTTTACACTCTCATAGGCGAATACATTTTGGTAACAAGTTTGCTTAGGCTCATTTTATATTGCTCTCATCTTTTAAATTAGCCTCATATCATGTTTTCACCACATTCATTAACATTAGCATATTTGTTCTTCATAATTACTCACCCCTTTTTACGTGAATGTTCAATTCATCATATGCCAAGGCACTTGGCCATTTGTGTGTTTCACACTCTTAACCCTTTTAGGGTTTCGTCATTTCATTACATAATATTCGTTTCATCATATGCCAATGCACTTGGCCATTTAGTGTTTTTTACACTGTTACTTAACCCTTCTAGTGTTACATCATTTCATTACATACATCCTAGGTTTACTTATTTTTTTAAACGTATGTTAGACTTATGGATCTATACATACAAGCCATGAGGCTTCATTCATAGTTCGTTTAAATGATTCATATCTTCCTAAGATTATGTGGTACAAGACCTATGCATCTTGTATGTATGCCATGATCTCAATTTCGATCTAAGTAGGCAGCATTATACTTGAACATTTAATTCACGTATGACTTATGTATCAATACACGGTTTTAAAATCCCTTGAACAACACTTACATTTTTTTATTCATTTTTGTTTGATCCATACGGCTTGGGGACCCAAGTTCAAGCCCCAATGCCTTCATTTTATTTTTTTCCTTAATTTCTCTCTTCATTTTTTGCTTAATGGAACTAAGAGGATGTGGTATCGAACCCCAACAACCTCATTTACTTTTTTTTTCATTGCCTTTAAATTTCTCTCCTTTGGCCGAGGGGTTGTGGGTTCGAACCCCCACAACCCCTCTTTAATTTCTTTTAATTTTTCTCCTTAAATCTGCCTAGGAGGTCGTGGGTTCGATTCCCACGCCTCACATCTCTTTTCTTTCATTTCCTTTGACTCTCCTTCACTGCCTAGAGGTCGTGGGTTCGATTCCCACGCCTCACATTTTATTTTTTTTCTTTTACTCTTCCTTAAATATGATTGAGAGGTGGTGGGTTCGAATCCCACTCCTCTCATTTCTTATTTTTTTCTTTTAAGTTACATTTTCCAGCCAATACAATGGTTCAAATCCCCTTCACCACATTTCTTTTTTACTTCTTTATTTTCATGGTTTTTAACATGGTGATGTCAAGGGTTCAGTCCTCCATGACCTCACTTGTTTTAATTCATTTTTTAAAATTTTTTGAATCCTCTTTGCTGACCGAAATTCATTACTATAAGTTGGAAATTTTCTTTTAATTTTTCAATATCCTTTCATCATGTTACACCTTAGTTCTTAGGGGAACTTCGTAGTGCATTTAGAACATTTTAGGTGCGTCTTCATGTGTTCGTTTAGCCAAGACATTATTCCTCAAATCAGCCATATTTAAACTCAAATGAAAATCACATTTACATCAATATGTGTACATGAAATATTTATAGAACTATCATGCCATTTAAGTCCTAAACCACGAACAATAGCCACGACAACACACACATACACACGTAGTTACATTTTCGGAAACATCAACATTAGTCACATAATTCCAAACATACATATAAACACATAATCATACCGAAAAAACATGTTCATCCTAGTTTTCTACCAGAGAAATCATAACCACCTATGATTCAGGAAGAAGATTCTAGTGTGAACACGAAAAGAATACCAACAGGGGACACATCCTAGTTTTCGAATGAATATTATGAAACCTTAAGGCGGTCTCTGGGAAAGGCACCAAAGCAGAAGAGAACCCATAACTTTTTGATGTTTAAAACTCGACTTGCTGCCCAAAAAAATCCACCCCAGATCAGGTCGAACGCCATCTCAAGTCAACTCGCCACTCGAATGTGAGCAACCCTCCTGTAGCCTAGTGTGTGAATTACATTGTTTTCTTGGTGTTTTCGGTGTGAGTTTTCACTGTGTGAAGAACTGCATTGGTTTTCTGCTGTTGACTCTTATTTTTGACAGAGAGAGAATACATGATAAGAAATAAGAGAGATTGAGCCTGAGAGTGGAGAGATAAACGTGAGGGAGAGGCGAGAGTGAGAGTTGTGGAAGCTGTAGTAGTATGGTTTTAGGACTTAGTCATAAAGAGTTTTTGTTTTATTTATTAAAAATATGATTTTTAGTTAATTATTATAGGCATATAATAATAATAAAATTAATAATTACATTTAAGTCAATAGCTTAAATAAAAATCACTTAATTGACTGTTCCACTAGGTTCGAACAAGGGGTTTTCAGCAAAGACTTCACTTCAAGAGCCCAATTTGGGCCCTCTCTCAAAAAATACCCTACACCTTATTAATTAAATAATTAATTAATATTTAGGGTTAATTATGATTCACTCCTTAGCCTTGGAAAAAAAGATGATTTTACCCCTAGGACCCTCCAAAACGTAAGAGTTCCCTTTTAAGTCCGGTAACGACTCCTTCAAGTAAATCCTTTCGTATTGAGAGACATACATGGTTGGACCAACCTTTCCAAGCTCAAACTAAAATACCAAGCCTAAAGTTAGTTGGATTTGTTGATAAAGGGTTCCCGGAGGTCAGGTTCCCGCATCAATCCGTGTAAACCCTGGTATATTCATAGGCCATCTTAACATGAACCATTTTAGTTATCAAGTTTTAGGGCTGTTATAGGTGTCTTCCCCTACATCCTAGACTTGACTGGAAGAATGGTTTGAACTTTTCTATTCCCCGTTTTCTCGACTCTTATATACGGATTTTTCCGAATCCTTCATTATGTGACTCGGTTTGCTAAAACTGAAAAACAGCACTAGGAGCCCTCCTACACTCTTCCCGCCCATGAAGTTGCCACACTCCTAAAAGGTGCCTTTCCTGAGGGTAACTAACTTCACTTTTTTTTCAACTCTGGCTCGGAATCCTATATAGTGACTTGTGAATTTGACTCCCTTGGTGGGAGAAGTCCCTATAAAACCCTGGGATTTACCTGATTTAGTAAGACTCTCCTTGAAAAATTCTTCGCGCTTGCCTGACTAGGGTGGCAGCGGGGGACCGGGATGGCTCGATCGCGTCCCGCGTACCGACCGCTTCGAACCCGGCCATCCCCAGGGTTTAAGGGGTGGGGATGAGGGGATCCCGGTCAGGGCCGGTTAACCCCTGCATCCGGTCGACCATGCCCGTCCCGGCCCGGGTGAAACCGGGCAAGGTTCGGGAGCCCCCCCCCCCCCCCCTTTTTTTTGTAATTATAAAAAAGGGAACGCGGCGAGCCATGGGCGAAACGGCGAGGCAGCCACCCAAGGGAGGAGGCCCCGGGGGGGGCGGGTCCCAAACCACCCCGACCACCCCGACCACCCAACGACGGGGAAAACGGGAGGGGAAACCCGCAAGGGAAAGAAGTGACACGGGAACCAGGGGGAAACGGAGAAAGACCACCGAGTCCCCGACAGGGGCGGGGACAAAGCAAGGAGGGCAGGGCGGCAGCGAGGGGGAGACGCGGAAACGCGCAAACTATAAAGTTGTCAATCTTAATTTCTATTCCATTTATTCTCTATTATTAGATCCATATATTCAATTTTCAATTCAAAAAGTTTTCAGATTATATCAATAAATCTAAATTATATATTCATATTTGTTATAAGTATGGTTGAGGATTGGAGTAAAAATTACAAGTTAACGGCACTCACAAGCTTAACAATCGGTTTTTTTGTTTTTAACGTCTGCTATTAACGCAGACGTTTGGTACATTCGTTATAATATTTTCTTTTATTTTTTGAATTACTTTTGTGTTATTATTATTTTAGTTACACTTGATATATATATATATATATATTATAATATATAATATATATATATGATATAATTAAGTATGAGTTCTAGACAAAAAAATCAGCGGGGTAAAGAAAAGAGAAAGCACAAGGATAACGAGAAAAGAAAGGAAAGTAGACTTTTTAAAGCTATTTAAAATTTGGTTAAAAAAAATAGTAACGACAAAAAGGTAGTAAAAGTGGGGATCATCTAAATCAACGATAGAGTTAAGATTTACATAAATGATTCCACTTATGTTGATGATACTCCTTTATACTATATGATTCCAAATGTTCAACTCGCTCAGGATAATTTATAACGATGTATGGTATATTAATCATACTGTGATGAAAATTTAGGTGAAGAAAGTAGAAGAAGCTGATTTGGAGAGAAGATGAGTTATAGAAGAAAACACCACTAGTCCCGGGGTGACAGAAGTTCCAAATGAGACTCTCATTTACCGGAGCAAAATTTTCGGACATCCACATTATACCTCAAAGGGAGAAGGTGAAGTATCAACGCACCTAAAACTTTATTGGTGGGCAATTATGACTTTTGATAAAGAAATAGTGTGCTATTGAATAAGTGTAAGCAACCTTTATAACCCATAAACAAGGTGGGGGTCAAGTGGAACGGGGGATGGGGATTATTACATAGACATTGTTTATCTTGTGTGCCGATTAAAAAATAAAGAAGCTTAACCATTATCCAATAGAAAAAAAGGGAATTTCATTAATGAATTAGATATACGGTCATGAATCGCAGGGTTTTAACATGGTTTCAAGGAAACCATATCTCTTTTAACCCGCTGGTCCACTAAACACACCCGTAAATCTCATAAGTGACTTATATCGGGAAAATTTGCTAAAATGGTTTCTGTTTGTGGTTTTTTGCCTTATGTTTTCCTAAACTCCCGGTTTTGTTGCATTATATTCAACACCATCTCATCCGGGTTATACGCGGCTTTTCCACGAAATCCTGTTCCACTCCTGCTTGTTGATTTTTTAATCTAAAGGTAAACATTGTCATTTATTCGTTTGTCTATTTAGCTTCGTAGCTAGTAGAGTGTTTTATAACACTTCTGCACCTGGGTTCTCGTCGTGTTCCGGCCCTGATTCTTGCCCTATCTCCTGCCTCTTGGCTGATCATCTTGCCTTTGCCACCCGCCTTCTCATACGTTCTCCCCTCTGTCTCGCGCCCCCCACCTTGTGCCTATTTCGCTTCCCCTTTTTTCACGTTGTTTTATCTTATTCCCTTGATTCTCGAGTTCCCTCCGTCTGTCGCTTACGCTCTGCATCTCCACTACACCCCGTTGCTCCCCGGTTCCCGTTAGGTCTGGCCCCTTGGCCCCCTCCTGTTTTTCCTGTTCGCGTGTTGCCCCTATCTTCCCTTCGTTGGTACCGAGTCGCGTAGTGAATAGGTGATGTGGTGTAGCCCGGTAGGTAAGTAAAAGTTGAATATGTTGTTACCTGGTTTTTATACAAACAATGTTGAATAGAATTAGGGATTTAATTGAGTGTTGTTCACTATGTGAATTGTCACCCTAGAAAAAAAATTCTAAAAACTATTTAAAAAAGGTGGAATGCTCTTTCCGAACTGCTTTCGGTTTGCTTATAAATATAGAAGGACCCATAGAAATGGTTTAATGTCATTCTGCTGACCCATGTAGATAAGAATTTGTTGTGATGAAGATGGGAAGAACTCTAAAGAAACTATTTCACAATTCTTTAAGACTTTTTAATGATGCTACTACCATGTTTTCAGGAATTTATTATCCTACATATTCGTCCGTATTAATAAATTGGGATTTCAATTCAATTTTGTAAAGTTTAAAAAAATAGATAAATTTAGAGGGGCAATTAAGGGATTGATTGAAAAATTTAAAAAAATTTTTTTTTTATGTTTTCTATTCCATCGAGTTTTGTTTATCGGCTACTTTATTCATCCGGGTGAATTAAAATTAAAGGTCGTGCAGGCCTACTTGTTGACACTTTTTATGAACTTTTAGAAATTTTACCGGAAGAATTCCAAATGGTCAAGCGTGAAGCCTCGCATAAAAGTAGAAGAAGAAAAAGTTTTGTATGCAAAATATAGATCTATTGAAAATTCTTTCACAGGAGAAGTTGGCAAACTTCTTATGTTGAGATGATTCGTCACTTCAAATTTCAGTTTATGCGAGTTTATCTTGTCTAAATTCTACTACCGTGATGATTTTGAAGAAATATTAATCAATTTTTCGAAGTATTTGGAAATAAAGATGGAAATGAAGATTTATAGAAATGGTGGGAGTAGGCGATAGCGATTTGTGCATTTCAAACTTTGAGACAAATGGTTCGTGATGTTCTAGCTATTCAAGCTTCATCTAGTGCCATTTCGGAGAACTACTTTAGTGAGGAAAGGTTTCAAATGGTGGATCATTGACCATTCATTGGCGGAAACAGTTTGGAAAACAACAGTTTGATTTAGAGACGCTCTAATGCCGAAAGGAGCGAATAACAATTTGCGAAAGTTAAGTAAAAAACAAGTAAGTTGGATCAAAACACAAATTGATGACAGTGATGATGAATAGAGGCACAGAATTCTAACAGTTGCCAAAACGGAGGGGATTATCACCATCGCATTGAGCACAATTGAATTAAATTCAAAGGAGAAGAAGGGAAAACAAATATTGATATTACACTTCGAGAATAAGTGACAAACGAAACCTCAGAAGGTGGCTGCTTAAAATTAGTTACTCATCTAATAATGTAAACAAATATTAGTTTTACATATGGAAGTTATTGAAACAGAACCCTCCTAGAAGAGTGGTGACGTTTAGATTAGTATTCCACTAAATTTGTTAATTGTAAGTTGTAACTTTAAGTTCTATGAATAAGATAAATTTGAAGGTTATTTAATTTTAGTTTCCAAGTTTTTTATTAAAATTATGTTTTGCATTTTAATCTAATTTTTAATATGTACAATTAAATAATATACTAAATACTAACGAATTTTAAAATACTTAATTATAAAGTTTACCATTGACATGATTCTGGAAATTGGAAATGACCAAATGTACACTCTCTAATTGTGAATTAAACTGTTAAAGGTGAAACGTGAAATTGGGGAAAAGTGAATCTTAAATTTGAAAATAACTTTAAATTTGAAATTTATTTTGATATTTGAAAAAATGAAAAATTTAAATTTAACTATAGCCTAAAGGCGTCTAATTTCCAAAAAAATATATAAATATTTTATAAAAAAAAATCCCCGTTCCCAGGCCCTTTGTCCCGTCCCTGTCTCGACCCCCCAAATTTTCCCATCCCATCCCGTATATATAGTGACGGGATGGACTATTTTTGTCCCCAAATTACGGGTCCCCCAATCCCGGTCTCATGTGCATACCCTCTCCCCGTTATCACGTCCCGTCCAGTTCCCCCTTCGTCCCACCACCAGTCCCTTCCCGACCCCCCTTGGCCGTCCTGCCTTGACCTGTTCCCTGCCCTAGTTAGCTTCTTTCCCTGCTTTCTCCACTTGTTGGACGTGGAACATTAATCTGGAAATCAATGCAATCACGCATCATAAAGATGCCCCTATAATCCTCCCGAGATCCTCAGGCACTCTAAATCCAGTGAAACGGAGATTCACTCTCGTTGAAGGCCCTTCACCTGCTAGCATGGTGTGGAAGGTGGGTCGCTCTAGGAAACCTTTGTTGATAGCCTGGGATTGTCCATAGCTGATCTGTAAAGAGTGATGCGTGAGCCATTTACCAATGGGAATATGTCTCATTTCTCCATCTTCTGTCAACCCAGGTGGGTTTAACAGGACTCTCCATTTCAGCAGCGAGCCGGGAGGGAACTTGATTTACCCCAACAGTGCCCTCCTCCAACTCTCCTCCTGCGTTATCACTCTTAATCATCTATCTGAATCTCAAGAGTTGATTTACTCTTAACACAAGAAAGGAAATCATACATTAGAGAAGGTCACACAATTAAGATTCAACAGAAGGGAAAATTTCCCATGCTCATGTTTATATTAGAATAGGGTGCCTTACTAAATGGACTAGAAACTACTCGATATGGTTGATGTTAATATTATCCTAAGAAATTTAAACTAACCACTCGGTACAACTTCTCCGACCGGACGGAGCTAGAAACTAGCCAAAACAGCGCGTGACCGCTCGGAGGTCGCAGACAAGACTCAATCGTATGGTACACCATGCTAGTTAAGTTTAGCGGAAAATGTTGAAATATTTGTTTACTTAGACTTCATAGTTATAAAACATTGAACTCATATAGACTATCTACATAACTCATAAGCGTTTCCAACAACCATCTATTATCAAGTAATCAATGAAAGACGTAGTCATATCTGTATTAAAATGTAGAGTTGCCAAAGTGGCACAAATACAATATATGAAAATAACTGGGAAAGAAACACTAGTGGAACATACTCCACTATCTCATGCCTACATCTAAGCTAGAATATAAAAGATAGGCATCCTCGAAAGCAAGAGGGCCTACCAAGTCTGGATAACATCAGCGTAGTCTCGTAAGCTATAACATTCACCTGCACCTGCACCTAAGAGTAGAGAGTTGTATGGGATTGTTACACACTTGTACTAAGTATGGGTTTATACAAGCACACACCAAGGGCATGCATGATTAAGAATAGATCTCTCCTAACAATATGAGTTATGGGAAGTCAAGTCAGTGGACTTGCCAAATCGGATTAGGAAAGTCATGCTATGAGAGTAACATGCATCATCATACATATCATTTTGCAAACAACACATAATATATTGCACATATCATATCACATAGTTCATATCATTCCTTCATATGCCATGAGACCTTGGAATCATGGACTTGACATTAAGAATTCCCAAAATGAGGGCTCAACATATGGGACCTCAACTAGGGAGCCTTTTTTAGCAAACACAAAGTCTGCTTCATTCATTCATACGTACTTCATTTTCATTCGTTCGTAAGCTAGTGTAAACACCAGCCATACCTAGGATGTATTTTAAGACTTTCATCGGGTTCGCTGTGCAATGACCAAGAATGACCTAGTGTCATTACTTAAGTCTAGCTCACCTCTTGATTATCCTATCCTAACACCTTTGGTATTGTTCATTCCATTATGTGCATTACTTGAGGCTGACCTCATTCTTTTTTTGGGAACTTTAACCTTAACCGACATAGATCATGTGAGCATCATGAATTCAATGTTTAACCCCACACCGAAAAGAGGTGGAATCGCAGGCCAAAGTGAACCAAAACATGATAGCGTATATAGGTAATCGAACCCTGCTAGAACCCTATATTGGAAGTATAGGTTCAAAGACTAGGAGATATAAGGAACCCATACCCATCTGGACGGACAATCTCATATCATGAGAACACGAACCTCTTCCTTCCTGAAAGAAGGAATCACTACTCATATCTAGCCTGTCGGTGCTCAGTTTAAATTTCAATTACATTCATCTCATACATCATAGAAGCTACCTTCTAGCATGAGGAATCATATCTCATTAGATCATTTCTCATCTCATCATTATGCATTAAGTGTGGATTGTCCTTACACTTACATATAGAGTGTGATTCATACTTGCCTCTTAATTTTCAACACTCCCTTAGGTGATTACTTTTTTTGACCTTATATTTAGCATCCGTACAACTTGTGTCACTTGCACTAGACTTATATTGTGATGCCACCTTGTTCTTTTTAACATCTTTTCATTTAATCATTACTCACCTTTCATTATTTGTTCATCGTATAACATACATATGCTCTCTTGGAGTTTCATTGAGGGACATTAATTATAGAAGTAGATACAACTTGTCTCACTTGTACTAGCCTATCCTCATGTAGCCACTCTTTATTTGCTTGTTTATCGTTTAGATAAAATATACTCTCTTAGTCATTTCATTTAGTGACATTGATTTTAGGCGTAGATGCAGCTTGTCTCACTTGCACTAGCCTATAGTCATGAAGTCATTCTTTTCTTTACATATTAACTATGAATTCATTCTTAACACTTTCTTTTGGAGTATGCTTGAGATTTGACTTTACATCATTCTACACTCCCCTTACGTGAATGTTCATTTCATCATATGCCAATGCACTTGGCCTTTTTGTATGTTTCACACTCTTACTTAAACCTCCTAGGTTCACATCATTTCATTACATACATCTTAGGTTCGCTTACTTTTAAATGTACGTTGGACTTATGGATCCATACGTACAAGCCATGAGGCTTCATTCATAATTCATCTAAGTGACTCATACTTACCCCAAGGTTATATTTTGGTACAGACTTATGCATCTTGTTGGTATGACAAGACATTGATTTGACTCTGAGGAGGGGCATCATTTTAAATATTTATTCACGCATTGACTTATGTGTCCAATACGGAATGGAAAGGGCACCCGATTTCAATCCATTGCGCAACAGTTTTATATATATTAAACGTGGAACTTGCATTTTTTTCAAATTTGGGGGAAATAGGTCAATCAACCCATCACCACCCATATATTTCTTTCTTTTGCCTCCTTTCTTTCTCGCTATCAAGGCAAAGTGATGTGGGATTCAATCCCCCCACAAACTTATTTACTTCTCTAATTTTTCTCTAACTTTATCCAAGTGTTGTTAGTTCATCCTCACTCACCTCATTTTAGGTTCTACCTAACTATCTCATATATTTAAGAGGTTGGGGGTTCAATCCCATTACATCATTTATTTGTCTTCTTTATTTTTCTCATTATATTTTAGGTATTTTAATGGTGAGGTCTTGGGTTCAATCCCCAATGAATCACCAATCTTAAAATTTTGAAAAACATAGCTACATTTGCCACACCTGGGCCGCTTCAAATAACTTTCTCTCATTCGTTTAAGTTGATTCTTGGCGTGTTTTAGGTGACATGCATTCATCCAAAGTAACCTTATATAAACACCAAAACTATGAACCATTTTCTACACGGTGAAAACACACATTTTTAACATACAAATTTCAGGCAGAAAACGTTAGTTAATTCACAACCACACAGCACAATATAGTAAAACTTATTACACTTTTACGAACGAATCTCTTATTCTTGTACATAATTCTGAAGAATACACATTCAAACAAAAATCTAAACCGACTAAAATGATTACCAGGAATTACCTGACCAACGCATTCCACCATACTTTGAATCTTTCAAACGAGCTAGCATGATAGGGGCATGCAACAAGGAAAACTTAGTTTCACGATTGGAATTTATACTGAACGTGGGGTCTCTTGGGAACGGGATATGCAAGAGATAATAAAACCATACTTAGTATTTAGTTCAAATTTTTTTCAAGCTACCCTATTACCACAACACCACTCTGCCTTACCACCAAACATCCAAAAACCAATCCGTCGAGGAATAATGCTTTTGATTTTCGTTTTTAGATTATCTTTGATTATGAGTGTTGTGATGTAAGTTTCAAGAGTAAAACTATTATTTTCAATGTTTTGACTGATGAAAAACGGTGAGAATGCGAGGATTAAACATTAGGGATAGTTAGGTGGAGACTTAGTCAACTAGGACCTTCCACCATTATTTTGTTTTGTTATTATTATTATTAGTGTTGTTGTTGTTATTATTATTATTATTATTATCATATTATTATTATTTTATTTTAAAAGTATATTTTACTTTTAGTTATATTAGCAATTAAATATTAATAATTAATTAAATTCACTATATACAATAAATCATTAAATTATTGCTTTACCAAGGCTCAGCCGGGTGGGGGTGGGGTTGGGGCGGGTGTGGGGGAGCAAAATTTTGCTTTTAACAGGGTCAATTTCGACCACCTCTACAAAAATTTCCCCCTTAACAATATTAATTAATAATTAATTAATTAGGGTAACTACATACTACCCTTAGCCGGAAGAAAAAGATCATTTCACCCCTAGACCCTCCAAAACTTATGATTTCCCCTTTTGAGTTGGTTAAGACTCATCCGGGGTTAAATCTTCATATTCGGATGCCCGACATGCGGGAACCAACTTTGCTAACTCAAAAATAAATCACCAATTTAGTTGGCTTGGCTATTGAAGAGTGTCAAAGGTCTGGTTCTACGCACATCAATCCCGTAGTGAACCCGGGTTCTAATCTAGGGCATTCTAGATACATTAGACATTAGTTAGAATAGTCCATTTTTAGGGTTGTTACATTAGGTTGTAGTATTGGTAAAGCCATGTAAATTCTCAAGAGAATGACATCATCTAGGCAAGTGAGGATCTTTTTCAGCCTACATGTTAATATCGGGATTTCCATGCTACTCTCGTGGTCTATGTCAGTATTAAGCTAACTCCGACAAAGAAATGAACGTGCCTAAGTCTTCTAAAGAGTGTTCGACGTATGTAGTAGTGGAATGGGATGCTAATTATCCTTTTCATAGGTAGGCAATTCGAAGGGAAGTCTTGGTGAGAATTACTGGAATTGGAATGAAACTAAGTATTCTTAAAGAACGTACTACTTCGGGTAGGTGGTGGGTGGTATGGGACTCTAAGTATTACTGCACTAAGTAGACCTCCGAAAGGGAAGAATTATGCAAAACCTTCCAAAAGAATGTTCTACTTAAGGTTAGGGGTGGTATGGGGACGAAGCCATCTTAATAATTGGCACTAAGCTAGGCATGCCGAAAGGGAAGACTGTGGTGGTTTGTAGGGGTGTCTTTTAAGTGCTGCATTGATGAGGGGATAGTTCTCCCGAGTTGAGTAGCCAAAATGGTAGTCTGTGGAGGATGCTTCTGGTGTGTATGAAGGAGGCATCTGCATACTTCTTCATCTCCTACCCTAGTGAGCTTAGATAATCCTGACGGTTAGGGAAACCTTACGAAATATGAGTTAAACTTTGTCTTTGCTTTGCTTCGGAAGTTCACTCATCTAGAATAGGATAGTTCATTGTAATTGCTCAATTTGAATTCATTGTGAATGCCTAAAATGATTCATTGTTAATGTTCCAATTGGTTCACTATAATGTTAGTTTGAGTTTACTGTAATATTTTTGAGAAGTTATTGTAGAGAGTTCCTTTTTGGATGAAATAATTGAAAAATTCTCCTCTAAGTATTAAATGATGTCCCTTATGATGTTTTGCTTCTATACTCTTGAATATTTTACTTAAATTGCATGAAATGTTATTCCTACTAAAATATCCATTTTTGTTATTATTTTTGGTTTGCTTATATTGCCATACTTAGTACACTTATTTGTGTACTAACCCTTAATTACTTTTCTTACAGAAGTATAAGTTGGAAGCATTTGAAGGTTGAAGTCTAGTAGGTGAAGCTTGGGAAAGTGTCCTGCTCAAGATAAAGTGTTTGTCATCATTATTCGAGGGCCTCATAAAGTCCTATCTTCTAATTTTTTTTGTGTTAAGACTTATTATGATTAATTAGTGTCTTTAAGTAAGAATTCGTGGATTTAAATTGTGGCTTGTGACGAGAGATTTTGTAAATATGAAGTGAAAAGTTTCCTTTTTATTAAACCTATCGTGAAAAGTTTTAATTCCGCACTACTTTTTCATCTGTTATGTAAGAATGTAGTTGAAGGTCTTGTACAAAGACCCCAAAGGGTCGTAAAGTACGAAGTGTCACGAAACAGGTCTATGCTTACTTCTACAGGGTCATTTATGTGTTAGGCGGGGGGGGGGTACTTTCGGGGGTAGTGACCAAACTTGACTAATAGGTCTATAATAGTGATATTGATGACGATATGGTAGGGTGGAGGCGACTTAAAGAGATAATGGTTATTCCACTATGTGCTATAGAATGACTAGTAAATATGTGGTAAAGGTTAAGTATGAGGTCTGGTCTTGGTTGACTTGCGTTCCTTACTTGAGCTGTATGATAAGTCTGGATCTTGGATGATTAAGTAATATTAGTCAGGAATGTATGAAAATATAGGTGACCTTGAATGATGTAGAGGGTCTTTTATGTGAAACCTTGAACCTAGTGGTAGGGTATGAATGTTGAAGTAAAAGCGTTAATGGTATCCTTCAAGTCAAATGAATGATGGACTTAAGGTGATTTGGCTGGAAGGGACATCATAGTAATCCTTAGAACGTCATAGTGAGCGTCTTCTCGCCATTGGAAGGTGTCCTAAGAGGACCTCTTTTGTAGGGTAAATTGTTGATTTGGGTTATATTTAACATGGTATGGAACCATATCAAGTGAACCTTTAATGTGCGGGAATTATGATGCGAAGAAGGCTAGCACAGAGTGAGTATGGCGATGCAGGAAGTGTTCTTGTTATAGTTAAGACTTAGAATACGAAGCACGCCCTTTATATTATTAAACAGTGTTATGTGACTACATTGTGATGGTCCCTAGTTCTACCTTGGCAAGTAGATTTAACTAATCAGAGGTAGGTAGAACCCTGGCATTAAGGAGTGCAACATGGTCTATTGTCGTTTATTGCTATTCTCATTCATATGGGATACTTCTAGAGTAGAGAAGTTCTATGAAGTGTAGGTCTGGGGGCATGAGACTCTATCTAGACATTGCAGAATAGGATTTGAACAAGGTGTTATGAGGTCCCTATGTCATGTTCAAGACATTACTGGAATTGTCTTTATGTGTTGAACGTCTCTAAGGAACTAGTTGAATGTAATTGACTTAAGTAAGAAGGTAGATTAAAATGAAGTAGTACTTATCTAGAGGAATAAGGGTTGTCTTGTAAGAGTGAAGGGGGCATAGGACATGGTCACTTCTTATCTTACCTAGGACTAAGTCTAAGGACTAGGGAAGTAGTTGATTAGTGGACCATTAATAAGACCTTTAGGTTAATCAAGAAATTATGTTAGGTAAATCTTGAAGACGGGGTCACTTATGGACGTTATCATTCTGATTTATTAGGTAATTCTTTTGACTGACTTTGGAAGGAGGAAGTGATCCGTATATGCTAATGTGGTTAAATGAGAATGATTCTATTAGGGAGTCTATAGGACCTCCTTAAGTGTATTGGTAAGGGATTTGTATGGGCCATAACTTCACCAAACTCACTTCAATGTTAAACCATAGAGTCACATTGTAGGAAAAATCTCATTGTTTTATGTTGAATCTCTTTAGTGTGTAGTGACCTCCTTATAAGTAATCTGAGATCGTTTTTAGGAACATTAGAAGGGTCCTTGTATGGGCGGTCTCTCTTTGCGGGATTAAGTTAATCCTAGGATATGTTTGAGTGAGAAAGGAAGAATGACATGCTAACAGGGTTGTCTAAAGTTGATGTGAAGAACTCACTGTGAACAGTGAATGCGTTCACTGACATTAAGTGACTGCATTGTAGGTTGCTAAAAATGGTGACTTTTTGTTAATGGTTTTTGATGTGGTTCTAAGTTGTTTAAATGATGTCTTATGATTCTTAGTATGATGTTTAATCGAAATTCATGAAAGCATGTCAATATACCAAAAAGTCTCTTTTTCATGGTTCTGCAGATTGCATACTTTTACATCAAATGTGCTAACCTTCTTTACTTTTGGACAAAGTGTAGGGAATGATGGAATATTGATGTTCGAAGGATGGATAGGAATCTAAGGGTTGGAGATAGATGAAGTTTGGTGAGTCTCATCTATTCGAGGACATTATCCCAATGTTCATTTGTCTAAGGTCTTTTTACTTAGGTCTTGTTATGGCTAGTCCCAATGTTGTTAACTCTAAAGTCTATATGGTTCAATGTGATGTTTTATAGTTTTAATGTTTTAATGATAATTCTTCCGCTTGTGAAATGTTTATGGAAGAGTTCTTCGTGTGTGAAGAAAGTTTTAAATTCTTACCTATTTTAGAAGGTTTATTCTACATTCAATGATATGAGAGGCTTAGATGAGACTTCTTGAAGTCTCATTTGCCATGTGATGACACAAGGATGCCCTATCTTCTATGGTGTACTTGCGGGTCATGATATGGATGGTATCAAAGCATAAGGTTTAGAAGTTTCTTGGTTTTCGTATGAACCACATCTAGTAGAGTCTTGTTTAATATGTGAAGAGCCCCACATTGTAAATAGGAGGCTATTTGGTGCAAGGAAAGTTTCACTTCTGCATTCATCTAATCGTGCCTAAATCTTGTATCAAGGTGTTTCCCTTGTTTGACCTTATTGTGTTGCCATTGAGGGTGACTTATTGATGTTTGGGTCGAGGGGAAAGCAAAAAAATATGAGCATGAGGATTGTGAGATGAGGTGTGATGAGGTGGTTTGATTTAGATGTGTTGGGTTACCTTTGAAGGTAGTTAAGTTTGAAAGAAAGAATGGTAGTTTTATATTGTTAGAGAAAGTGCAAGGATGTGGTTGTTACGGTTAGTTTAAGTTGGTTAAGACCCCAACCATAGGAAGGGAGGTGAAGAGATTAAGAAGAGTAAAGGTGAGTTCTACTAGTACAGGGGAATGTAAAGGACTTATGATGAGACTTTGGAGAGTCTTTAGACATGAGGTAGACTTTGGTAAAGGAATGTTAGTATGGTTTAAGATGTCTTAAGGTAGTTCCTTGTAGTAAATTTTATATTGGCCTTTCGAATGAGGTTCTCCTAAGTGGGGGAGTATGGTGAAGGGTAATGTTGGTGGTAGTGAGGTGTCCTCTAACCTATACTAATTGATGATTCAAGCCTAAACGAAGAGTTCTTAGTAAGTTGAATGTATAGGAGTCTTTTGGGAAGATGGAGTTCCTAACTTTTCCGTATGGATGTGCATATTTTGATTTGAAGTTTTGTTGAAATTGAATTCATTAACTTCTTGCATTGGATTTATGAATCCATGATTATGTTTTAAAATATGGAAATATGAGGTTACCTTGAATATTAGCATGTCCATAACATGAATTGCCTAGAAATTGCATTTTCAAAAAATTTGCTCAATTCACAGTAATGCACTGCCAGCTCATTGTAATATTTTTTAAAATTTGACTAATTGATTCTTTTTTATAAAACTATTGTAATGTGGTTAGAACTGATGTATATAAGCATGATATTGAATATAAAATGAGTTTTTTCTATTTTGAATGAATCATGTGAGTTTTTGAATATGAGTTTATTCGATGTCTTCTAGGTTTTGTGGAGGTGTTAATTCTTAGATTATTAAAAATGATGTTGTCTCTTGATTATGTGCTTATGGTATGGCATAATTTCTAATTGAGTTTTTATTCTTGGAATTGTATCGGATGGAGAGTGGAAATGTCATTCAGAGGAGATGAATGTGTACCAAGCGAGGGACGGATTGTAAGACCCAAATGACTAGGTGAAGCTAGAAACAAATTGTTGTCGTTGATGGTTTAAGTTCCTATTTGGTGATAATTCGGGTTTAGAGTGCAGTACCTAAAATTATAGGGCATAGAAGTCAAACGTCAAGGGACGACCAAGACGATGATTCGACGACAAGTCACCTAAGTGTCTCATAGGTGGTTTAGGTTTTTATGTGGTGATGGAGGAGCTTATATTCTTATTAAGTAGTTTATATGGTGTTTTAAAGTCCAGTTATAAGTTTCTTGAAGTTGGAGGTCAAGCTCAAGAACGTCCATGACGTTCGAAAGGTTTGCAGTTAAACGACCCTTGCGTTTGTCTTGTATGTTTTGTCGTTTCATGTGTTTGTTTTGATGTGAAACTTCATGTGGTGGTAGGTCCTTAACTCGGTATAAAACAATTTGGGGGGTGAAACTCCGGGTACGAGTCCAAATAAGACCCTCAAAGGGGCCCTAAGGGAGGACCCCAACTTAGAGACCAAAATTGCCAGGCAGTAGCACAAAGGACGGATCAGTTGACGGCCGGTCGACCGAGCGAAGTTCCGTTGATGGGTATTAGCAGTTGGGTACATGTATCCTGAAGGTTGGGAAACTCTGAAGTTGAACAAGAGACCCCACGAAGAGACGTGCCGACCAACGTTTCCGCGATATCACGTCGATGGCTTTAGCTGAAAAGTTGGACAGTTTTTTCTGGAATGGAAAGACTTGGGGTTTTGGGAAATTCACCCCAGTCGTACAAAAAGTGGGGAGGTTTTTTTAGGTTTTAGGTTTTAGGGTGGTATTTTACGATAATAAGTCGAGTAAACTCTCATTAAAAATAGGCACTAAATCAAACCCCTTCCCTCTTAAAGTTGTAAAAAACCTTACATGTGAGTTCAAAGTGAAGAAGGAGCCGAAGATGGGTCTTCAATGGACTTTATTCTAAATAGCTTTGGATTCTTCTAATAAGGTATTAAGTTCTTCATATAAGTATTCTAAACCTTAGAGCCCAATCAAAGATGATTTCATAGTTCAAAAGGTGAAAAAGTCCAATTTCCCCCTCTAACTTTGGGTTCTTGCATTAAATTGTTTCCAACGTTAATATACAGGAAATTGATGTTGTATAATTGCTGTTTTCCAATGAAATTCTCTATTGAACCTGATGTTCTCAAATTCTCTAAATTCACGATAATGGGTGAATGATTAGTGCTTGAGTATCATTAATTCATCTGTAGATGTTATGAGCCTTTGAATCATATATTTATTTTGTCTTTATGGTGTATAGGCGTTTCAATTTATTTAATTGAGTAATGGAATACTCTTAGAATAATTGCATGCTAAGCGTATTGAATGATACTGACTTAATGCTTATAATTTCTAGTGTCATTTTTTATGGCTATCTAATGTTGGCACTATTATAATTCAATGATATCTAGGTTGTATTAGATTGATAAGTAGAGTTATTTGACAGTTGTATTGATTATTGATATAAGTGTATGGAGTTGTTAGTTATGGCTTGGGTTGAGGCTTATGAGACTTGGAATTGGATGATTAGCTTGGATAAAAGTGGTAAGATGGAGTGGGGGATGATTGTCTATTATTTTATTTTGTCTTAATTAGACTTAAATATGTTTGATTGTGATGGCTGGCTCCACTTTAGTGCCGGTTGATATTGCTATGTGTATGTGAATTGAGATGGCCTGTCGGGCACGAATTGAGATTATGATGATTTCTTAGTTTATTTATGGGAATTATGAGTATATCTTATATTTGGAAAGTAATGTTGAAGTATGTGTTCGTTCTAGGTAGGTTAGGAAATCATGTAAACTATGACTGTGAGCTTCTAGTGTAGTCTTAGGTTGTGACGCATGGTTGTGTCCTACTTGTACTTTATGAGTCTAGATATTTATATGAGATCTACATAGTAGTGTAGGATGACTAAAGATGATAAGGGTTATCCTATGTGCTTATAGAAAGGTCTGAGTTAATATGTAGGTGAGATGTAGTGTCTTGTCTTGGTTGACTTGTGTCCCTTACTTGATTCTCGTATGAATATGAATATGTGATGTCTTGACATAGGATGATTAAGTATTGTATTGAATTTATGAAAGATATATGACCTTCAATGATGTTAAGAGGGTCTTTTATGTGAAACCTTGAACCTAGTGGTAAGGTTATGTATGTTGAAGTCGAAAGACGTAATGGTATCCTTCACGTGAGGGAATGATGGATGTAAGGTTAATTGGATGAAAAGTCATCATATTAATCCTTAGGAAAGTCATAATGAGCTTTTTGTAGCCTTTGGAAGGTATCCCTAAGAGGACTTTGGTAGGGTAAATGTGGTTGGATTATGAACGTGTTATGGAACCCTCTTATGTGAACCTTTAATGTGAATTACTTTATGAGAACGAAGGCTAGCACCGAGTGAGTATGGTAAGGGAATTAGTTCTAGTTATGTATGAGATTAGAATACAAAGCACGTCTTTCATATTTCTTAACCATGTGCCTACTTGGGATGTGTTCTAGTTCTACCCTTGGCAAGTAGAACACCCTCATCGGAGTAGGTTAGAACTCCGGATTCCTTGGGTTGATACCATGGTATATGTCGGTTATTGACTATTATCATCATATGTATACTTACTAGCAGTAGAGAAGTTCTATGAAGTGTAGGTGGTGGTATGGGACACTATCTAGACATCGCACAATAGGCTTTGAAGGTGTTAGTGAGAGTCCCTAGGTCTTGTTCAAGACCATTACTTATCTACAGTAATTAAGGGTTGTCTAGTTAAGGTGTTAAGGGGTCATAGGCATGGTCCTTCTTATTTTACCTAGATAAGCCTTAAGAATGACTCTAGTTAGGGAAGTTCGTTGATTATGTGGACAAGATCTAACCCTTAGATAATCTTAAGGATTATTTAGGTAATCTTGAGGAGGTCACTATGGACGTTATCTTCTTGATTTACTTAAGTAAGTCTTTTGATAGCCTTTGGAAGGAGAATGTCATATCACCTATATGCTAATATGTTTAATGAGAATGACTCTATCTTAGGGAGTCTATAGGATCTCTTAAGTGTGTGTGTAAGGGATTGTATGGGCGGTTTCTTCACAACTCACTCAAGTGAACCTTAGAGTCACCTTGGTAGGAAAATCTCATGTTTTTATTATGTGTTTCTAAGTTTTTAAATGTTGTTCTTATTATTATAGTATCATGGTTTAATCGAAATTCATGAAAAGCTTGTCATATACATGTCCCTTTTTCATGGTTTTTGCATGGCTTCCATACTTAGTACATATAATGTGCTAACCTTCTTTTACTTTTTGAGTGAAGTGTAGGGAAATGGAATCTTAGTGTTCCATGAAGGATGGATAGGTTTCTAAGGGTTGAAGATGAAGTATTGGTGAGTCGTCATCGATTCGAGGACAATATCCACATGTTCCTTTATGTATTAAGCCTTTACTTTATGTCTTGTATGGGCTTAGTCCCAAATTTTGTTAACTCTAAAGTCTAGATGGTTCAATGGGATGTTGGATAGTTTTAATGTTTTACTGAGAAGTCCTCCGCTTGTTTAATGTTTATGAAAGAGTTCTTCGTGTGTGAAGAAAGTTTTAAATTCTTACTTATTTTAGAAGGTTTATTATGCAATGAATTATACGAGAGGCTGAGATGAGACTTCTTAAAGTCTCATTTTCCGTATGACGACACAAGGATGCCCTAACTTCTTGGGTGTACTTGCGGGTCGTCACAATACCAACCCTAATCAATGTCATCATAAGGTATACTTTAACATATCTTCATCACTAAAAAAAAGTAATCATAATTGAAGTAAATGATTTAGATCACAAGACTTGCATGATCTCCTTCAAAAGTCATCATCATGGAATCACCATCACCAAACGAATTTATTCGAATAATAGGTGTTGTAACATCATTCAATAGTAATTAATACAATAACTTGATCAATTTTATCATCACTATCCCAAATAGCTTCAATTCACAACCTAGGGTTAGGGAAAATAGGTTTTCTCATGAATTCTTCAAGAAATAGATCCAATACAAAAAATACATTACCCTAGGCAGTCCATAGATGAATTAGATAGATAAAACAAGTCTAACAATCAATACATTTAAGAATTCTCATCAATTTATAAGCAAGATCCAAATGTTGGGGAATTTGGGTAAAAGGGATATGATACACAAGAAATTTCATCAATTTACATCAATTAACCAACAATCTACACTTAATTAGTCATAGACTATCACAATTTAGCATCGATTTGAAATTTAGAAGAAAATCCATTATAATAGGAAAACCCTTGGAATTGGGTGATTTATAAATAACCATTGAAATGACCTCTTGGGTAAAGGAATACCAAGAGTAAATAACCCATACCTTAATGAAGATTAATCCACGAAATTGAAGTGACATCCTAAAGAAATTCTTCTTCAAGCTTTCTTACTTCTTCAATGGAGGATTTAGGGAGAGAGAAATTAAAGAGCCATCAGAGCTTTTGGATTTTGCTTTGGAAATTTGGTTTAGATGAGTGAAAAATTACTTAAAACTGACCCTTAGTCAATATAATCACCCCCTAAATTACCCAAAAGTCCCCTCACTTAAATGGGTCTTTTTGTGAAGTCAAAATGCTTAAAATAGGACTTCAACGAATCTGGCAAGTGTCTGCGCATCGCGGGGCTAATTTCAGATTTTATTTTTGAAATACGGGTTGAGGGAGTGGACCTCGTGGAATACACGCATCACGAGGCAACTTTTCCACTCCACGTGTCAGCTACGCGTCGCACACTAACTCTCAAATCCTTGCTTCCGCAAGCTGCTTTGGCAGCTTGCTCGTGAATGTTTGGGTCCTCCTCCCGAACCCTTCAGGGGGTCCTCAGGAAATCGTTACTAGAAGTTTAGATCCTTTGTACTATATTCTACCTATTTAAAGTCTTTTTATAAGTTTTGTATTTTATTTGAACTTCCAAATTATTCACCAAACATTGGGACGTCAACTAATTCAATGTAGCTAGTTTCCGGACGTCATGGACGCTTCTTGACGCATTGACTCTAAAATTTCCTAAATGGTTTGTAAACATTATTTTAGTCTTAGAAAAAATGTTTTAAGGTTTAGTTCATCATGTGAGGATCTTGCTTAGGTCATGAACTTTCGGAGTGTTACATTATCCCCTCCTTAGGAACATTCGTCCCCGAATGACATTAAAATCTTTTATAGGGAAAGGATAGGCTCAATACTAGCATCCCAACTAATAACAATATAAAATCATGATGAGTCACAAATGATAATAGTGCTTTACAAGTCCATTCACACATAATCATGACATTCACACATAGTAATTTAAAACATCAATTTCTTCACATAAGGCTCAAAATTACGTCATGAGAAATTTCTTTCTCACATCTATATGATCTCAACATATCATTAAGGAGTCAATTATGCCAAAACTCAACCTATCAAGATTCTCAATATCATTTCATATAGGAAAAAACTTACCAAGTACACAAATAACCGTAAATCAAGCAAAAGAGCATTTTTCCATGAAACTCATTTTGGCACAAATCTTTTTACCATAATATGCATTCCAAAACAAGTCAAATTCAATTTATTCATTATTTTTATTATTAATAGGAACAAAAAACCTTAATTAGAAAAGAGATGATAATATTGGGACTTCATATCAGCCTCGGCCTCCCATGTTGCTTCCTCAACTACGTGATTCTCCCATAACAACTTTACCGAAGTCACCTCCTTATTCCTCAACCTCTTCACTTGTCTATCAAGGATTTCAACCGGAACCTCCTCAGAAGAGAGGTTCTCTTTCACACCTAGACCATCAATTGGAGGTGTGGACTCGGGATCACCAATGCACTTGTTAAACTTAGATACATGGAAAACCAGATGACCCGAAGATAGCTTACTAAATAATTTCAGCTCGTATTCAACCTTTTTAAAATTTCATAGGTACCCACATAACGAGGACTCAACTTACCTTTCTTTCCAAATCTCACCACTCCCTTCGTATACAAAATTTTTAGATACACTTTAATACCCTCTTCAAATTCTAAATCCTTTCCCCTATGGTCGGCATAAGACTTTTTCCGGCTATAGGCTGTTTTCAACTTGTTCCTTATCATATGAAATTCCTCCAAAGTCTTGTAAATAAATTCGGGACCCAAAAATGAAGACTCGCCCACTTCAAACCATACATCTCCTACCATACAAGGCTTCAAAAGTATCCATACATATAGATGAATGGTAACTATTATTATACGGAAACTCAACCAAAGGCTAATATCTATCCAGATTTCCCTTGTAATCAATGATGCAAGGGGTATGCATTTCCTCAAGAGTTTGAATAGTGCGCTCTGTTTGACCATCCATTTGGGGATGAAAAGACTTACAAAACCTAGATGTGAGTCGTGCACCCCTATACGATATAATGTATAACAGAATACCATTGCGACATACAATCTGATCTATGAATATCCTAGATAATCTTCCGCCGAGTATGTGTACTTGACAGGTATAAAATGAGCGGATTTGGTCAAGCTATCCAAAACCACCCATATAGAATCATGTTTCTTTTCTGTGTGAGTCAACCCTACGACAAATTTAATACTTATGTATTCCCACTTCCAAGTTGGAACTTAGATTTCTTAAAGTAAACCACTAGGCTTTTGGTGCTCGACTTTCACTTGTTGGCAATTTTGACATTTTGCAACAAATTCCACTATGTCTCTTTTCAAACCATCCTACCAAAACACCTCTCTAAGGTCATGATACATCTTTGTAGAGCCCAAATAGATGGATTAACGGGAACCATGAGTTTCTTCAAGAATCCGATTCCTCAAACCATTTATATTGGGAACACACAGCCTTTGTTGATACCTTAAGACACCATCCCCCCCTAAGGATAATGACTTAGTTAGCTTACGAATAACTGCCTCCTTCAACTCCATCAATGGTTGATCAAGGTGTTGTTTAGACTTCTCCTCAACCATCAAAGACGATTTGGAGTTATGATGGACCATAAAATCACCATTTGGAGAATCTTCTAATCTAACACCCATCTGGACAACCTATGAACATCATTCACTAGGACATTCTTGGATTCATCTACATGAGAAACACTGCCCTCGGTAGTACGACTTAGAGCATCCACAACTACATTTGCCTTGCCGGGGTGGTAGTGAACACTCATGTCATAATCTTTCAACAATTCCAAATCACCTTATTTGTGGGACATTCAACACTTTTTGTGTAAACACATATTGAAGACTCTTGTGGTTGGTATACACATCAACATGAACACCATAAAAATAATGCCTCCATATTTTCAAAGCAAACACCACAGCTGCTAACTCAAGATCATGAATTGGGTAGTTCTTCTCATGCACCGAAGTTGTCTAGAAGAATAAGCTACTACTTTCCCATGTTGCATATTGACACACCCTAAGACCACTCGGGATGCATCACTTTATACAACGAAGACCTTGGTACCTCCCGGTAAAGTCAACAAAGGAGTGGAGGTAAGCCTATATTTCAAGATTTGGAAACTCCTTTCACATGCCTCCGACCACTCAATTTTCACACTCTTTTGGTCAATGTAGTCAAGGAAGATGCAATGGATGCAAAGCTATTGACAAACCTCCAATAGTATCCATCTAGACCCAAGAAGCATCTAATGTCAATTGGAGTCAATTGTCTAGCAAATTCTTGAACGCCTCATTTTTCATTAGATTAACCTAAACTCCCTCATGATATGACCAAGAAATGCCAACGACATCAACCAAAACTCACATTTGCTATACTTGGAAAATAGTTGGAATCCTTGAGCGCTTGCAACACCACTATTAAATGATTCATGTGTTCACCCTCTTTTTTTGAATATACCAATATGTCGTCAATGAAGCTTCGAAACACCCTATTCATGAGATCTATAAATGTCATCGGGGAATTAGTGAGACCAAAGGACATTACTAAGAACTCATAGTGCCACAATAAGTCCTAAAGTCCATTTTTTTGTATATCCTCTTCTCTACCCTATGTGTGTGGTACCTCTAGCTCAGTCAATCTTAGAGAAAACTTAGGCTTTCCCCTTGTAGTTTAATCAAATAATCGTCCAATCAGGGAGAGGATACTTCTTCTTAATAGTGACAATATTTTGAGTTAGCGATAAGCAATACCATTATCAAGGGACCCATCCTTCTTCTTCACACAAATAATACTAAATAACCCGCATGGATAAATACTAGGTCCTCAAGAATCCTTTTACCTAGTAAGTCCTTTGAGTTTGCAGACTTCAAATCTTTCATTCGCCCAAGCATCTGATAAGGACAAAATTGAATGGGGTTTGGTATCTGTAGCAAGTCAAACAAAAATCAATCATTAGTTCAGCAGGGATCCAGAGAAGGTTTATTAGGAAGAACCTCTACAAATCCTCATACGGGGACTTGCTCAAAGGGAGGAACTTCAGAGTCTAAATCTTTGACTCTCACAATGTGGTATAAACACACTTTGGAGATCTGTTTGCCTACAAATGTTAACATATGGAAAATAAATAAACCATATAAATAAATATGAACGACACCATGATTTTTATTCATCCCAGCTAGGGGTACCACTCTTTAATCCCTTGGATTCTACTCTCCTAAGATAGCACATGATTCGGTGCCATTAGTGCGATTTCTTGACCTAGGATATTAAAGAATTTGACCTCTCTATATGATTAAATCATCATTTCAGAGTTTCAAGATTTTTATCTCTTTATGAAATATTTGAGATGCCTTTTAAGAGAATTTAGTACCCTTTATATGGGCATATACTAGGGTTTCGAGTTGAGTAGCCTCCAAGAATTCTAATTTGAGTTGAACACAGTTTGTAGAGTCTCAATTGGAATTGAACGCATCTGGTAAAGTCCCACAAAATTTCAATGTCTACAAATACCCCACTATTTCACTGCTTCTTCTAGTGTTGACTTGATGAAACTCAAAGATGAGGCTTAAAGTACTTATTCTTCAAATTTTGCAGCTTTAGAATTTAAGATTTGATTTAAGAGAGAAGAGATGAAGGGCAAATTTGGTCCAATTTGTTTGTAAGAATTTGTAGACAATAAAATTCGTGTCGAGAAAACAATAATCAATAACGGAAGATTATAGCAAAAATTATTTAATTATTTCAAGTGCGAGTGTTACAATCTCTATGATTCTTCTGAATTCTCATTCTCAAATATAAATTCAAGTGCTTAAAGCTTGATCTTGAACTTGGGAGTTATCTTGATCGCTATCATGATCATGATCTTGGACTTGAACTTGGACTTGGACTTGATCTTGATCTTGAACTTAGACTTGGACATGATGTTGATCTCTCTCTTGATCTTGATCTTAATCTTGGAACTGAACTTGGACTTGGACATGATCTTGACTTGAACTTTGTCTTGATCTTGACTTTCTAGTGAAATTCAAAGGCTTAGAGCTTGATCTTAAATCCAGTGGTCTTTATCTTCATCGTTCTTGAACATGATCTTGGACTTGAACTTGGACTTAGACTTAATATTGATCTTGACTTACTAGTTGAATTCAACGGCAGGAGTTTGATCTTGAATCTGGTGGTCTTGATCTTAATTGTTTTTCAAATTGATCTTGAACTTGATTTTGGACTTGATCTAGGACTTGGACATGATCTTGATATTGATCTTGACTTGAAATTTATCTTGATCTTAACTTTCTAGTTGAAAGCAACTACTTGAATCTTGATCTTGAATCCGGTGGTCTTGATCTTGATTGTTCTTGAACTTGATCTTGGACTTGAACTCAGACTTTGACGTGATCTTGATCTTGACTTGGACTTTATCTTGATCTTGACTTTCTAGTTGAATTCAAGGGTTTGGATCTTTACATGTTCCGTGGTTCTGATTCTATCGTTGTGAATTTTAATAATCTTGACTTCTTGAAATCTTTAACTTGAACACTTGAATTCTTGAATCCTTGAGTTCTTAAACTTGTAAAGAAATTTATGACTTTTTGTGCACGAGATTTCTCTAGCTTTTTATTTAGAATTCTTGGTCCTTTTTTCTGAAGTATGAGACCCCTGTTTATAGTTTTAGGATAGAGGAGTTGCGATTGGAATAGGACTCCCTTCGGCCAATCAGATTTAAGTGATATATCAAATGATCTTTATAGAGTGGGCTTTAAATATATTCATATTTATCCGAACATAAATAATTAAATCAATTATGTTAATCTATAATATTTATTTGGACTAATATATTCATTAATTTAATATAGTCTGAACAAATTTATAAATTTATATTTATAAACTTTAAGTGACTACAACGCCCCTTCTTTAAGTCTTGTTGAGATATTTTAATCCTTTCAAGCTAGATTGAAGATTTGAATATACTTCACCTGCATACTTGGAGATTTGTAGACTTCATCTTGAAACAATTTTATTCATAAGGGTTTGCCCCCATTAAGTCACCACCATTTGGTGAAGTCTAAAGTTTTCTGTAAGATTACTCATAACTTTAACTCATAAAACAGATCAAGAGGGAACATTTGATCTTTTGACACTCATGCAACTAAACTTAAAATATGGTTCTAAAATCCTACATACCTCAATGAAGAGGATCAAGTCACAACGTAGTTCTAGAGGAGTGAGTAAATTTTTTTTTGTTGTGTCGTGCATCGTTTATAGTATGGATATCCAGGAGTGACATGCAGTTTAGGCTCGTAACTTAAAGAGCATTTTACCTTAAAGATTTAACTCAAATTTAAAGAGCTTTATGATATACAATTTAGGCGTGTCTTAAGGAACATTTTAACTTGAAGATTTAGCTCAAATTTTGAATAGTTTTATGATATACCACTTTAGCTTGTGTCTCACGACTATTTCAATTCGTTGATCTAACTCAAACTTTAAGATTTAAGTAACATCCACTTTAAGCTGGTGTTTCACGAGAATTGTAAACTTGAGATTTACTCTACATTGAAGATTTAGGTGACATAACCAATTTAAGTTCGTGTTTCAGGAGCATTTCACTTGAAGATTAACTCATACTTTTAAAGATTTAAGTGATATACAGTTGAAGCTCATGTTTCAAGAGCATGTCACTTGAATATTTTAAGTGACTACAATTGTAAATTCTATTTCAAGTAGCATTTACAACTTTGAGGATTAACTCAAACTGTGAAGTTTAAGTGACATCATTTTTAAGCTCATTTTTCCAACCAGGAGCATTCCAACTGAAAATTTAAGTGACATACAGTTTAACCTCGTTTTTCAAGGAACATTGTAACTTGAAGTTTAAGCTCACATGTTAATGAGCGTCTAGATATACATTAAGTCTCCAGATGCAGACTTGACCCCACTTTGGAGTTCTTATATATCTTTGAAAAATGTAGTGAAGACCCCAACTCATACCTTGGATGCACATTTCAATGCTAGAAATTTCAGTAAGGCGATATTTGCAATTGAGACTCGGAATTCTCCAACAATTTGTAAAATAAACAACTAACTCATCTTCACCTTGATGAGCCTTTCTAAGTTCCATCATACTAACGTCACGTCTCGTGCAATAGAAACGATTAAGGAACTCTTGCTCTAATAGCTCCCAACTATCTATAGAATTAGGGTCAAGATTTGTGTTCCAATCACAAGCATTTGCTCTGAGATATCAGATGAACTCTTTAACAAGTTGATCACCATACGTCCCAGCAACATTGCAAGTCTCAATAAAGTGCACTACATGTTGTCTGGGATTTACTTTGTCATCGAATTGTTGAAGCTTAGGAGGTTGATAACCCTCATATTTTTTTTGAAGTTATCAATTCTTTGTGTATATGAATTTGTATATATTGGTGAAAATATGGATGAAGAATTAGACTTTTTTTCGATAGCCTAATAAAGTTCTTTAATTGATCAATTGGAATCACATCTTCAGCTGCGATATGTATCTGTTTGATCTTTGTTTGCTTTACGCAAGACTCTCCTTCGTCTTGAATTTTAAAAAGCTTCAGATGTGATTGACTTGATCTTCTTTCAATCATGTTATCCATCTTAGTAGTTATCTTGGAAATTTTAGCATCTGATTCGTATGTGCACTTTGTCAGGCTGTCAATTACTTTAGTTAAGCTTTCTACTTGTTCTTCCATGATATTCATTAATGCTTGAAAAGTTGAGATGAGAAGTAGAGATTGTCCGACTGAGCGTGCCAATTTGTTTGCAACAAATTTAAACATATGGAAAATAAAAAAACCAAACAAATAAAATATGAAGAAACATGATTTTATTCATCAAGATAGGCGGTACAATTCTTTTGATCCCCTGATTCTACTCTCCTATGATTTATCCATGATTCGATGGCAATTAGTGCATATTTCTCAAACTAGGATAATTTAGATTTGACCTCTTTATATGAATAATCCATCAATTTGTGGAGTATCTGAGATGCCCTTTAAGAGAATTTAGTACTCAACTCGAATTGAACGCATCTTGTAGATTCCCAAAATATTTCAATGTCTACAATGCCCCCATGTTTCACGGCTTGTCTGAGTGTTGTCTTGATGAAACTCAAAGACAAGGCTTGAAGTACTTCAACCTTTGCAACTTCGGATTGTAAAATTTGTTTTAAGATTAAAGAGATGAAGGGCATATTTGGTCCAGTGGGCGTGCCAATTTGTTTCAAGAATTTGTAGACAATAAAATTCGTGTCAGGAAAATAATAATCAAGAACGAAAGATTATAGCCACAACCAGTTTATTATTTCAAGTGCGAGTGTTACAATCTCTATGATTCCTCTGTATTTGCCTTTTCAAATAGAAATTCAAGGGATTAAAGTTTAATCTTGAACGTGAGATTTATCTTCATATATATCTTGATCTTGATCATAGACTTGAACTTAGACTTGACTTGATCTTGGTCTCTATCTTGATCTTGATCTTGGACTTGGACTTGATCTTGATCTCCATTTTGATCTTAATCTTGATCTTGGACTTGAACTTTGACTTGGACTTGATCTTGACTTGAACTTTATCTTGATACTTAGTTTCTAGTTGAATTCAAGGGCTTGGAGCTTGATCTTTAATCAAGTGGTCTTTATCTTGATCGTTGTTGGACTTGATCTTGGACTTGAACTTGAACTTAGACTTAATCTTCATCTTGACTTTCTAGTTTAATTCAAGGGCATAGAGTTTGATCTTGAATCTGGTGGTCTAGGTCTTTATTTATCTTAAGCTTGATCTTGGACATGAACTTGTACTTGGACGTGATCTTGATCTTGATCTTGACTTGAACTTTATCTTGATCTTGATTTTCTTGTTGAATGCTAGAGCTTGAGCTTGATATTGAATCCGGTGGTCTTGATCGTGATTGTTCTTGAACTTGATCTTGGACTTGAACGTGATCTTGATCTTTACTTTAATTTTATCTTGATCTTGACTTTCTAGTTGAATTCAAGGGGTTTAAGCTTGATCATGAATCCAGTTGTCTTGATCTTGATCGTTCTTTAACTTGATCTTGACTTCTTTAAATGTTGAACTTGAAGACTTGAATTCTTGAATCCTTGAATTCTTGAATTCTTAAACTTGTAAAGAAATTAATGACTTTTGGTCCACGAGCTTTCTCTAGCTTCTTTTTTAGAATTCTTGGTCCTTTTTTATGAATTATGAGATCCCTATTTATAGTTTTAGAATAGAGGAGTTGCGATTGAAATAGGACTCCCTTCAGCCAAATAAGATTTAAGTGACATGTTATAGGGCTATATGGAGTGGGCTTCAATTTTATTCATATTTATCCAAATCTAAATAATTAAATCAATTAGATGAATCCATAATATTAATTTGGATTAATATATTCATTAATTTAATATAAACCAAACAACTTTATAAATTTATATTCAATAGATTTTAATTGACTACATGATCATGTTACAATCCTTTAGACAAGATATGGTACGACCTCTTTGAATAGAATTTCCTGATAAGACTTTTAGGAATATAATTTTCCCCTTTCCACTCTAAGATGGGTTCATTTGAAAAATTGAACTTGACAATACTTGTTCTACAATCAATGGAAGAAACACAATCATGCAACCAATAAGTTCCCAAAATGACATCAAAATCAACCATATCAAGTTCTACTAATTCAACATGAGTAACTCTATTGGACAACATTATAGGATAATTTCTATATATCATCTTTGCAACCAACGAATCACCTACCGGGGTAGTTACTATAAAATGTTCATTTGGGACATCGGTCAAAATATCAAACTTACTATCTATCAAGAAAGTAACAAAAACTAGAATGTAGCCACCGGGTCAAGTAATGCATAAACATCATTAGAGAAGACTTGTAAAATACCAGTCACCACATCGGGATAACTCTCTTGTTCACCCCTAGAGTGAAGAGCATAGATGCGTTTCTTCTTTGGAGAATCCATATTAAAACCATTAGCTTGAGTTTACCCACTTCCTTTGTATTGAAGCTTCATGTTTGTGAAATCCCTCACCTTGTGGCCCCTCTTACCACAACTAAAACAATTGTTCGTCCCAATGAGGCAATCACCATAATGCTTCTTGCCACACTTTGCACAATTTGGCTTCTTGTTTGGTGAACTAGTGCTCATTCCCTTTTGATGCTTTGAGTTAGACACCCTATCATCACGATCATTAGGGAACTTGGAAGGAACTTTATTAGAAAACCTTTTTTTGAACCTTGGTTTGTCTTGGATATCAAGCCTACCCTTTGAAGTACCACTATCATATGAGTTTTCCCTATTAGCATATCTACTCTTCCTCTTAACCCTTGTCTCCTCCACTTCTTGAGTATGAACCATGAGACGAGAAATGTTCATATTATAATGTAGCATACACGAATGACATTTTTCTTTCAAGTCATCGGACACTCCCATCACAAAGCAGCTCATTTCATCCCTCGGGCCCGAAACCAAAGAAGGAGCATATTTCGACAACTTAGTAAATTTGAAAGAGTAGTCAGGCACACTCATACCTCCTTGGTGAAGGTTGATTAATTCTTCTACCTTAGCTTGACTCTTTTCTCTAGGAAAAACAAATCAAGAAAAAACTGCTTGAAAATCTCTCATTTCACCAGACCACCCCTCAATGGCCTATTGTCTCTCCATTGAATGTACCAAGTTTGGGCCACAACCTTGAGTTTGTAGGTGGCTAACTCGGCATTTTCACTAGTAGTCAACCACGTAGCATAGATAATTTTGTATACTTAATCAATGATATCTTTGGGGTCTTCCTCCACTTTGGACCCATAGAAAGTAAGGGGATTCATCCTTGTAAAATCCCTCAAGCGGGTGGCCATAGTTCTAACATGTTGGTTTCCTCGGGGTACGACCTCCCAGTTAGCTTGGGCCGTCATGGCTTGAGATTTAGTAGTGACACCTTGTGCTTGAGTAGTAATCGCTTAGTACATTTGGATAAGAAAGGATGCACTTATGTCTCAATACGACAAGTCCAGAAGATTGGCCGGAGCATGATCATCATTAGAAAGTTCAGGAGGATATTGATTTCCAAGGGGAGGAACTCCCGCATAAGCAATCTCTTCATCAAGTATTCATGCGGCTGCCCTTAGAGTATTCATACCTATAACCATAATACAAGGTTTAGGTGGAAGCAAACATAAATTAGACTCTAGAGGTGCGACTTTGGATTTCTAGGAAAATGAGAATTTCCTACGCATCATATAGTTCCTCACTCATAAGTGTGTTGCTCTTCACAATTATGAATAAGAATCTATATAGACGTGGTTGAATGAGACATCAATCCTAAAGGTATTCAACCTCATGTTGTGATACCATGTTTGTCACATCCGAGGAGTACCCCCTAGACGTAACCGACTTTATCGTCCTCGAAGAGGACTAAAACTAACTTTTTAGCATTGGTCATTACATTTCATAGGTTAAATAAGCGGAAAATTTAAAACTTTCTAACTACTTCTACATTGAGGTTTACTTATACCTCTATCTTACACATAGTATATAATTAGTGAGAATATATAGACTCCTCATATAGGAAGCAATACACATGATTATACTTTTATTTCGCATACATAATATAGCAATATAGATTTATAAGAAGTACAGAATACGTCTCATACTAAACAATATAAAACGAGTACTACATTGGGCGCAACCCCTACTTCATTACAATAAAGGCCTCATATATGCATATACAAAGTCAACAAAGAAAGAGAATGAACTAATTTTATTTAAGATTAAACAACATCCAATATCAAGATATTGGAATCGTCCTCGGAAAATGAGGACCTATCGAACAATTGGGAAATAAGTCTTCAAAGGCCTTCTATTATATCAACAACTGGATCCTACATTTGTAGTAAACATAAAACATGGCTTAGTATATTCTTGTACTAAGTATAAATATATGCACATAAAACATTTGAAATAATGCTAAAGAGGACATTTTTTCAAAACCATGCTATATTAATTTGAAAATCCTTATGCACAATCATGAACCCATATAGACCAGTTCATAATACATAAGTCAAACCCATGTACAACACAAGAAAAATATTATCAAGTTATAGTCAAGTCAACATGTATAGAGTTCATAACTACATCACAACAAGACTCTTACTCATAACCCACCCTTTAGCCTACAAGTGCAATTGACCAATCAAAGCCCCATAACCTTACTCAATCAAGCAAACCAAACAAAGGATCATAAGCAATGTCTAACTCTACATGTCATAGCATCAATAGAAGTTATCATCATATTTAGCAATATAAACTAATAGCATGTTCATAAATGAAACTAACATCATATAAGATCATCAACATGTAAATTCAAAATATGTATAACATTCACTTTATAAGATCACAAGAACATAAGAACAATCTCCTAAGGCTTCCCTCAAGGCAAACTAGTGCAAGAAATAGGTAGAATCCTATACCCCTACCTAGGATAAGTCAAACCTCTTAAGTCACCCTAGTTAGTGTTTAATTTATTACTTTATTTTACTTTCGTGAACACTTGCCTTAACCGACATAAATCACAAGAGCTAGGTGTGGAATCCGATGTTGTAAAACCTTACACCGGTGGAAGGTGGTCTACCGGACAAAGTAGTACGAAACATGAACATAACATCTAAGTGGATCCACTACCTAGTAATCCTATGGTTGAAAAATAGTTAATGCAGCTTGGGAGCTGTTGTAAAAAAATCACTCTATGCCCGTTCTGGAATATGAGTCTATCCACCCCATGAAGAATATGGTGAACCTTACCTTTCCTCCTTGGGAAGGTTCCACCCCTCATCTACAAGTTCACTCAGTGCTAAGCTAGAGTCCATTTTGAAATGTCTTTCATTAATAATAATAACTTAGTTTAGGTCATATGTTCTACCCTTTATATATTCATCATCATGGCTCAATAGGAATTGCATGAGTATTATCCTTTCATTACAATTCACACATGTGAGGTTAGCACATTTACATAATCACACTTTGATAAGGCGCATAGGTAAGTAATAATCATCCTTATATCAATATACTTATCTAACAACTCATAACCCATAAGTTAAGGCATTTCAATTCAACATCATACCAACACTAATCAATCTCATCACAAGGTATACTTAGACATAACTTTATCACTAAAACACAAGTTAATCATAATTGAAGTAAATGATTGAGATCACAAGACTTACCTAATATCCTTTAAAAGTCATCATGATGGTATTACCTTAAACCAACAAATTTCATCGAGTAATAGGTGTAGTAATATCATTCAATAGTAATTAATACGATAACTACATCAACTGCATCATCATTATCCCAATCAACTTCAATTCAGAACCTAAGATTAGGGGAAATATGGTTCATTATTAATTCATCAAGAAATAGATCCAATCCCAACAATACATTACCTTAGGTAGTCCATAAGTGTATTATAATAGATAAAACAAGTCTAACAATCAATACATTCAGCTAGTCTTATCAATTTATAAGCAAGATCCATGATTTGGGAATTTGGGAAATAGGGACATGATCTACAAGAAATTGCATTAATTAATATCAATTAACCAACAATATACATTTAATTATTCATAGGCAATCACAATTTATCATCAATTTGAAATTTAGAAGAAAACCCATTAGAATAGGAAAACTGTTGGAATTAGGTGATTTCGAAGTCAACTTTGAAAGGACCTCTTGGGAAAAGGAATCCAAAGATTGAACAACACATACGTTAATGAAGATTAATCCACGAAATTGAAGTGAAATATAGAGAAATTGATCTTCTTCTTCAAGATTTCTTGCTTCTTCAATTAAGGATGTAGGGAGAGAGAAAGTAAAGAGAGCTTAGAGCTTTTGGATTTGGCTTTGGGAACTTTGTTTAGGTGAGTGAAAATGACTTAAAACTTAACCTTAGTCAATATGTAATCACCCCTTAAATTACCAATGATACTTCTTACTTAAATGGGTCTTTTTGTGAAGTCAAAATGCTTAAAATATGATATCAAGGAATGTGGGAAGTGGCTGCGCATCCCGGGGCTAATTGCTTATTGTATTTTCAAAATCCGTGTTGAGGAAGTGGACCTCTTGGAGTGCACACGTCGCGAGGAAACTTTTCCCACTTCACGTATCAGCTGCGCGTCGCGCAATGACTCTCAAATCCTGGATGGCTCAAGCTGCTTTGGTAGCTATAGCTTTTCAAGATTTGGGTCCTCCTCCCGGACTCTTCGGCGCGTCCTATGGAGATCGTTATGGTATGTGTAGACCATTTGTACTACATTATAACTATTAAAAGTATTTTTTATAAGTTTTGGACTTCATTTTATCCTCACAATCCTTCACCAAACATAGGGATGTCAACATATTCAATGTAGCTAGTTTCCGAACTTCATGGACGTTTCTTGACGCCTTCACTGTAATACTTCCTAAATGGTTTGTAAACATTATTTTAGGCTTAGAAAAAGTATTTTAAGGTTTAGTTAATCATGTGAGGATCTATGTTAGTCCATGGAATTTCGGAGTGTTACAGTAAGTCTCAAAAGAAACTTTTTAAGTTTCAAAAGAATTTAAAACAAATATTATATTGAGACTAAAAATTATGGGAAGATTTAATATCGTCAAATTACTATAATCAAAGTGGGTAATAAATATTTACGTATAAGATCATCCTTTTTGTTCGTTATTTGTTGTATACAAATATGGGCATGGTGATGGAATCATATGCAAAAGTAAACAAGAAGTTTACTTGAATAAATATCAGTTGGCATAATTGATTGGCCATTCCGATTCAAATGTGATGCAAAAGAAATTAAGAACTCACGTGGCTATATGTTGAAGAAATAAAAAATTCTTCAAGAATTCTCTTTTGTAGCTTGTTCTCGTGATAAATTGATCATTGTACCAGCTAAGGTTGGAATTGTATCCCTAATATTATTTGGAACATATAAAAAGGTGAATATGGGCCCGTTCACTTATCATGTGGGACAATTTACTATTATAATTTAATATATGTATCTATGATATGGTAACATATGCATTTGTATCAACTTATAAATTGGGTTTTGTAAGGTTGTTTGCTCGAATGATTAAATTAAAAGAACAGTTCAAAACTATAAAGTCATGTTGATAATGTTGTTTAGTTTAGCAAAAATTGTACGCCTCCAATTATAGCTAGACCATTCAGTATGAGAGAAAATTTCTCAAATAAAATTTTGTATGAGATGAGATTATTTAACATGTATGAATCAAGCAAACAAGGTTCTCTAAACTCAATTGGTTTAGGGTCAGGAACCAAATATTTTTTGCCTATAAATTTGATGTGCGCACATATGATTTTATTACTCCATGCACCAAGATGGATCCCCAATTGAGGTTGAGGGTGAATATTAGATTTCCTAACATAAAGGGGGGAATATGTGTAGCTGCTAAAATTATGTGTAGAGTGAATTATCTAGATCCTCGTTAAAAAAAATATGACCATCAAGTTCAAGAGATAATTCATTTCCAAAATATTTAAAGTAATTTTCCAGATGTATTTACTGACCCAATATTTTAATTAAGCGGCAATAGCTCCAATAAAAAGTCCTCGAAGGACAGAGTCTATTGTACGCCAGAAGCGTGATAGAAGACCAATCGATTCAAATGTAAAACTCCTTGATAAGGAGATGAGAAAATTTCAAAATAAAATCATTTATAATGAGGCTAGTTCTTTGAAAAGAGCACACTATACAATAAATGTCATAAAACCTTGCAAATGTTCTGTATACCTAAAATGATGAAAAATGAAGAGATCTTTGTAAGTTATGTCGTATTAGAATCGATATCAAAATGGTCATTGACGGTATATTTGATATGATGGAACACTCATTGCTATAAATAATTACGAGGATGTTAAGTTCAAATCTGTCATATAGTGTGGAGAGATAAATGATTGACACTATGTAAGTATATTTTGTTTCACCTAGAAAAGTGATGCTTTTGAACATATAGTTCATACATCAAAATTCTGTCAGTGAGAGTACAAATGAATCATTGTGTGAAAGTATAACCGCAAGATATAAAGTACGCTTCGTGCCTTGGGGTATAAAGAATTTTCAAAAATTCCTGATAGTATTAAATGGAGATATGTTCTCAATTGGTGAATGAAATGGGACTTCTTTTAGTTTGGCAATAGATAAAATACTTGAATATGCATAATGAATGATTATTACGTCTAACTAGACGATGAAGCTTATATGAAAATCATTGAAGGATTGAAAAGGTGTTAAAACAATTCCATTGAGCAGTCAATGATTTTGAAATTGTTTAACACAATGAAAGGATCTTTTAAACCTCGTAAAAATTATTTAAAATATAATGTATTAGTTCAATTGGTGCATATACAAATTTCTTGTTATGCAAATGCTAGAAGATGTGTGACTTTCTTGGAGAAGAAAAAACGACTTTCAATAAAATTGATCAATCTCTCATGAGTAAAGAAATTATTTGATTGTGTAAATAAATTTTTTTATTTAATCTACATAAAGCTCGATTGAAAATAAGGTTATAGTGGCACAACAATATCTTGGCATTCAACAAACATCGATAATCACTTCTTCAACTCATATTGATCTTTGAACTAAGTAAGGGGTTTGTTTGGCTGGAATCATGATCTGTCATATTCAGAGAATATGTGATTTTCCTTTAACGAAGGATATTCCAGCCACCGTATACGATAATAATGTATAGCTCAATTGAATGGAGGATACAATCAAAGAGATCAGACACAAAATTTCACCAAAAGTCTTTTTCACACATGCTATTCAAAGAAATGGTGAGATAGACTTTTAAAGCCTCGTTCAAGTGAAAATCTTTTGAAATTATTCACTAAGGATTACCAACATCAATATTTAAGAAATTGGGATATAAGATTGGAATTCATCATCTCTTAGGTATTCAAATAATTTTTATCAGGGGGGAGAAAAATAATATATTTCACTCTTTTCCTTATCCATAGTTTTGTCACAAATGGGTTTTCCTGGTGAGGTTTTAACGAGGCAACATTCAGGCTTATTAAAAGATTTGTGCACTCTTTTTCCGTCACTAGGATTTTTTCCCACATGATTTTTTTCTAGTAAGATTTTAACGAG
This sequence comes from Solanum habrochaites, assembly GCA_027704765.1. Lineage (NCBI taxonomy): Eukaryota > Viridiplantae > Streptophyta > Magnoliopsida > Solanales > Solanaceae > Solanum > Solanum habrochaites. The sequence goes on from JAKWJA010000793.1 coordinate 490,270, forward strand.
GCATATTAGCTAAGGAATCGAAGGGGAGTTATAAAATAGTAATTGGGTTCCAATACACCCAGATTACAAATATACCTTTCATTTCCAATAAACTCCCCATTATATTCATGAAGTCCATGTTTAATGATTAACTTTTATATGCCTCTAGATTACATACACTATAATAGAGACATATGGTTCAGATTTATTAGACTTAAAGGTTTGGTGATAAAAATCTCTCAGATCTTTGTCTCCTCTAATTTCTAAATATTTTCATCTTCTATATCTCTTATCTTCTATTTTTTTTTCTTGATTCTTATATTGTTTGCTTTAGGTTAACTACGTAACGTCATTTTTGAGGGAGATGTTACTTACTTCTCTTTAATTTATGTGATATAATTTAATTGAGTACGAAATTTAAAAGTATAAAAAGATTTTGAAATATATCAAATTAGCCTTAAAAGGTGTGTTAACTTGTTATGTCGTTTTAAGAGCTAGTTTTCTTTATTTATGAAAGATCCTTTTCGTATATTTTAATGAGAATTTTGAACTATTAATTATGATTATACAAAATGATGTTGATTTAAATAATTAATTATTTTCTTATTAATGGGATAAACCTTAAATGTATGTAGGGAAAATTTCAGAAATAGCTACAATAATTATATTAATTATTCTCCTTAGCTATCATACTTCTAATCACTAACCACAACTTTATTTTAAGTTTATCTAACGACGATCGTTTGTATAATTTTCTACTTTTAAAAGTTGTACACGAAACATAATTTAAATTTTTTGAAAGGTATGGCAGTAATCTAGGTTAAGAAAAGGCATAGAATCCCTTAATTCTTGGAAGATTTAAAGTGTAGCTCCATATTTCAAACACACCCATATTGCTTTGAGCCAGATTCATTATTTTTGAGACCCGAATCAATGACTTCAATTAAAAAACAAATCAATTGATTTCATCATTGATCAACAGGTACATAATACATTGAACTCACGTAATTTTTTCTTTTGTATTTTGAAGCATATGTATAAATCAATTGGTATTTATATAGAATTTGTTGGGTATTCGCGTCCATCTCTTTGAGGTTCAATATTGAATCGATAGGTAATTTGGTTTTCATGAGCTTTGTTTGAATATCGATTTTCTATTGAATTTTGTCTGAATTTTATATGAATCGATTGGTTATTAGTTGTTCTAATTGAGTAACAATAATTTAATTATATTTGAATTGATCTGTTAATGAGGAACATGAACAGATTTCAAACTGTGATGGTATAAATTCTCCATTGGTAATTGAAGATTTGGCTGAATGTGTTATATTTTGGTTGATACCTATCTTAATTGATTTGTTATTATCTATTATAATTGAATAACTTTTTTTAATTGTTATTGAATTGATGGAAAATATGAAAATATTTCAAACTTTAATTGTATAAATTCTCAATTGATAATTGGAGTTTTGGTTGATATGTTTTTATTAGTTAGATCTACAGGAATTGATTGGTCATTTGTCCGACCCGCGTTTAGAGTCGTTTGATAGCAGAGTTAATTGTGGACAAAACTGCGGAGTCGACGGCACCGCAGAGGATAGAAGATGATGAGGGGAATCCCCACACAACCGTCATGGGCACGACGGACGTCCGTGGGGTCTCGTTTCCAAAATCTTAAGATTTTATAAATTGGGTACTGAGAGCGACTCTCTGACGTCACGCGACGGAATGGCAGGACGGACCGTCGGCGGCACGACGGACCATCACAGACTCTTCAATGAATTGAGTATCTGAACCTTGTGACGGAGCGTCAGGACGGACCGTCGCATGAACGATGGCCTGGTCACAGGCTTGCGTAATCCCTGGCTGGGCCGGAATTTCTGTTAATTTATTTAAGGGCGTTTTGGACTATTTTCGTGCCTTTATTAAAACAAAAAATCAAACAAAGTCAGAGAGTTCTCTTATAAGTTTATTACTTTGGGGTTAAAAATCGGTAACCTTGAGTTAATTCATTGGTTAGTATTGCCATCTTATAATTAATTATATGATAATAATTAGGGGTACAGAGAACGAGGGTTGAATAAGAAAAATAGAAAGAACAAGAGAGGGAGAAACGATCGATCAGAGGAGAAAGAACGCAGCTGTGAGAAGATAGCTTGTTGAACGCAATTCTTCTGTGGAGGTAGGTTATGTTTTATACTTTCTTTAGTAAAACTCCTAGTAGCAATGATTGGTTGGTTGTATTGTAGAGTGTTTCTATTGCTTAATGAGTATGCTTGTATGAAGTGATTATACAATGGTGATAAAATAAGCGTGATGAACGGCTATTGAAATCTTAATCTTAAGAAATAATCCTAAATCTTAAAAATCTCTTTTGTTAATGATGATGCCTGTATAAAAGAAGTCTTGATGAACTAAAGGAGTATGAGATTGCATGATGCCTTGGTTAAAAGAATGCTTGAGGAACTAACGTCAATGGGGTTGATGATGCCTTGGTCATTAAAGAAGTATTGATGAATTAATAAGAATGAGATTAGTGGAGCGGGTGTCCCACGAAGACACGTAGTATTATGGTGACCTAGGTTCACGGAATCGACACGTAAATTTAGGGAATCTCGGGTGTCAGACCCGAACGTAGAATTAGGAGATCGGGTGCACGAACCGACACATATAATTAAGGGGATCGGGTGTCACGAACCGACACGTAGAATGAGGGATCGGGTGTCACAACCGACACGTAGAATTGGGAGATCGAGTCACGTACCGACACATAGTAGTAGGGGAGCGGATTGTCACGTACCGATCACAAGAGAATAAAGATAGAATCTTGAAAGATGTTAAATACTCAAAATCGAATGCTCCTAGATCCCAAATGATATGGTAATTGAGGCTTGATCCTTGTGTGAACTGGCTGTACTTATAATGATTATAGAACTTGTTGTTGCTAACATTTTGGAATATGTTGATTTATGATATTATCTGATATATAACTGTTTTCTAATTTTTGGTTGGGCATGATTACCTACTCAGTACTCATGTTCCGTACTGACCCCTACTTGTATGTTTCTCTTTTCTTGTTATATGTGGAGTGCAAGCAAACTATCGTCGTCTTCAATCAACCTGCAACCTAAGCCAGTCTTCATTACACCGGATTTTTCAGGGTGAGCTAACCTTCTAACTTGGACTGGATCTTCCTTCTTCCCATGTCTTGATGCCTGAATTTCCGCATGGACTGCTTTTGTTATTTTAAAGCTTTTTAGATACTCTTTGTTTAGTAATTTGATTCATAGATGTTCTTGGGTGATTACTTCCAGATTTTGGGAAATATAGAATGTTGAATTTTAACGAAGTTACTGAATTGGTTTTATATGAGTTTAAGGCTTTCGCATACTTTTCTGTTGATATTATATTAAATGTCAGGGTTTAGGTTGTTGGTTTTCGCTCACGATAGGAGGTAGTGGGTTGGGTGCCAGTCGCAGCCACTTGGTCGTGACTCTTGTCTGGGACTTTTGTGGGGAGAAATACTCTGTAGACTTGGTTAATCTTAGAAATGGTTATTTTGATGTAATTCTGGGTATGACTTTGTTTCTCCACATTTTGCATCGTGGATTGTAGTGAAAACTTGACGTTTAGCCAAGCTGGGATAAAAATCCGTTTGTGTGAGGGTGACTCACTTCCAATCCGGTTCGTAGCGTCTCCTTTCTTCTTGCTAAGAGAATGGTTTAAGTAAGGTCTGTTTAGCTTTCTTGGCACACACCTCCGGGATGGAATCTACCCATACCTTCAATTGAGTCGATTTCGATAGTCCGCTAAGAGTTTTAGATGTGTTTCCTGAAGACCTTCCTGGTATGCCCACCGGATAAGAGATATTGACTTCTGAATCGATCTTGACTGTGTACTCGCCCCATTTCTATACCCCCTTATAGAATGGCTCCCCTGAGTTAAAGGGAATTAAAGGCTCAACTTCAAGAGTTTTGAGCAAAGGCTTCATTAGACCAAGTCCATCCCCTTGGGGTGCCTCCTTTTTAATTTTGTGAAAGAAAGATGGGAGTCTTTTTCGGAGTGCATAGATTACGGCACCTAAATAAAGTAACTACTTTTTTTAAAACAAGGATAGATGTTCCTCTTCCCATTTTCCTCGCTTGATGATTTTTTCGATAAGTTCACACAAGTGCTTGTGTCTTAATCTAAGATTGACTTGAGGTCTGGTTATCATTAATTGAAAATACGGGGGCGGAGATTTCCCAGACGGCCTTTAGACTAGGTATGGTCATTATGAATTCTTGGTAATGTCCTAATGGACTACCGATGCCCTTACTGTCTTTCACATGAGCTTGATGCACCGGATTTTTAAGCCATATCTGGATCTCTTTTGTGATCGTATTTATTGATGATATACTGATCTACTCCAAGATAAGAAGGAACATGAGGAGCAATTTGAGAATTGTGTTGGAAATGTTGAGGAGAAAAGCTTTATGCAATTCTTCCAGTGTGAGTTTTGCTAGATCAGTGTCCTTCTTGGGGCACGTGGTTCTAATGAATGGGGTGATGGTGGATCCTTCCTAAGATCGAAGTAGTGAAGAATTGGTAAGACCCATAATGTGTCAGAAATAGAAGCTTTGTTGTTTAGCCAGTTACTACCTCGATTTGTCAAGTATTCTCTTCTATTGCTTCCCAATTGACGACTGACTAAAGCAGAATGTCATTTTTATGGTCCGGACGGATGAATGTGAGTAAAGCTTTCATAAACCAAGACCCTTTTTTGCTACCCGCACCTATCCTTACCTTGCCAGCAAGGGTACGAACTCTTGTTTATTGTGATGCATCCTATTCTGTTTTGGGTGCAGTGCTAATGCAAGAGAAGAATGTGATTGCTTTTATGCTTCGGTAAATTACAGTGCATGAACGTAATTATCCGACACCGGAAGACAAACAAAACACCAAACATCACCACGATTTAGAGTGGCTGCGATGGTGTTGTCAAGCAAATGGAGACACTACTATATTGGGTTAAGTGTGAAGTTCTAACTGATCATCGTAGCCTACAGTATGTCTTACTCAGGAGATTGAATTTTGAGACAAGGAGGGAAAATGAAATACTGGAGGATTATGATGTACTATCTTGGTAATCATCACGTGAAAGACTAATGTTTGGCAGACGCCTTAATTAGAAAATTAGGGAGATGGGTATTTAGCCCACTTACAAGTTTTCTAGACGCCCATTTGCTTAAGAGTTCAGACTTTCCCCCTGGCTCATGACTTTATTAGAGTTAGAAAGTACATGAGAAGGAGTATTGTTGGCCAGTGTGGGCAAGACTTCTTTTCTTGCAAAATCAAGGGGAAACAGTTTGATGATAGAAACTAAGCCAATTCAGTATATGGTGTGCGAGGAGAGGCTAAAGAACATAATGGATGAGGAAGGGTTTTTAGAATTAAGGGAATGGTATTGTACCCGTGTGATGATTTTGATCCACACTAATATCTTACAGAGCTCATAGTTCCCCGGATATTCTATACATCCCCTTGGTGAAACCAAGTGTACCGTGACCTAAAAAGGTCAACCTTTTGGTGGACTAAATGAAGCGCGACATTGTTGAGTTTTTGTTGCTCTGCCAAAATGTCCAAATTGTCATCAAGTAAAAGTTGAACACCAAGTCCTGGGAACACTTTCAGAGAATGCCCATTCCTGAATGGAAGAGTGGGAGAGAATTGCCATGGATTTCATGGTGGTTCTTCAAAACAATTGGTCAGTTTGATTCTATTTGGGTAATTGTGACAGATTAACTAAGTCTGCTCATTTCATTCCGGTTAGGTGACTTACAATGCAGAGAAGTTAGCCAGACTCTACATCTCAGAAATTGTTCGGTTGCATGGAGTTCCACTTTCGCAATCATATCAGATAGAGGTACGCAGTTTACTGCTCAAAGGATTTGGAAACCTTGCACGCAGAATTAGGTAACTAGGTTGGACCTTAGTACTGCATTTTCACCCTCAGACCGATGGACAGTCTGAGCGAACAATTCAATGTATTGGAAGATTATGCTTGAGCATGTTGATAGAATTCGGTGGTTCCCCCCCATTGGGATAACTTCTTCTTACCCTTAGCGGAGTTTTCATAGAAAATAGCTATCACTCAGTATTGATATGGCTCCTTTTGAAGCATTGTATGGAGGAGAGTAGGTCTCCCATTGGTTTGTTTTGATGCATTCAGGTTAGCCTTGGGGCCTGACCTTTGAGGGATTCGTTTCGAAAAGTTAAATCTATTTCAAGAAAAGCTTTTTAGCGGCTCAAAGTAGGCAAAAAGGAGTATGAAGATCGAAGGTAGGACTGGAGTTCATGAGGGTGAGCAATTTTTGCTGAAAGTTTCGCCCATGAAGGGTGTGATGGCGATTTGGTAAAAGAGGTAAGAATAGTTCCGAGGTATATTGGGTCCCTTTTAGTAACTAAGCGAGTAGGGAGGTGGCTTGAGAATAGCCTTGCCTCCAGGGGCTGTCAGGAGTCTTCCGGTTTTTTATGTGTCTAATGCTGAAAAGATCCCATGGGGATTGAAACTACCTACTCATTCGTTGGGTAGTCAGTTTCTGCTTGATGAGAACTTGTCTTATGAAATACCTGTTGCCATGTTAGAGAGAGAAGTCCCACGTTGAGATCGAGGGGATTGCATCCATTAAGTGCAATGGAAGAATCGACCAGTTGAAGAAATCCACTGTGAGAAGGAGGCTGACTATGCACGAAAGATCCCCACAATCCTGTTGTACGATTTCAGGTACTTCTTTGCACTCTTGTTTTCTTCGCGTGAATCGTTCGAGGACGAACGATGGGTAACTTTGTTCTATTGTAACGCCCATGTTTAGTCGTTTTGGTAGCAGATTTATTCTGGAAAAAACTGGCGGAGTCGATGGACCCCAACGACGAACCGTCATGGCACGATGGACCGTCGTGGGGGTCTCATTCCACATACTTAGAATTTAGAAATTTGGACACTAAAGCGACTCTCTGAACGTCACGTGGAATGGCAAGGACGGCCGTCGTGGCATCGATGGCCGTCACACGACTCTTCCAGGAAATTGAGTCTCTGAACCACCTTGTGACAGAGCAGCAGGAGGACCGTCGCAAGGCACGCCGGCCCGTCACAGGTTGCGTAATCCAGGCTGGTCAGATTTCTGTTATTTAATTTAAGGGGCCGTTGTGGACTATTTCTTTTCTTTAATTATAAAGTAGAGGGTAAATTTTAATAATCTAATTACTTGGGGGTTAAAAGAGGTAACCTTGGAGTTAATTAGTGGGTTTATTATTGCCATCTTTTACCTTACTTATATGATAATTAGGGTAAAAGGGGGGGAAGATGGTTTTAATAATAAAAAATAGAAGAACAGAGAGAGAGGGAGAAACGATCGATCAAGAGAGAGAAGACGAACAGTTTGAGAAGATAGCTTGTTGATCCGCATTCGTCGGTGGTAGGTAGGTTATGGTTTTTATACTATTCGTAGTACACTCTTAATAGCGAATAGATATGTGTTGGGTTGTATTGTAGAGTCTTCTATATGATTAATGGTATGCTGTATGAATGTGACTTATACATTGTGTGATAAAAGAAGCATGATGAGCGAATTGAATCTTAATCTTTGAAAGAAATCCAATCTTGAAAAAAATCCTTTTGTTTAATGATGATTCCTGGTAATAAAAGAAGCTTGGATGAAACTAAAGTAATTGAGATGATGATGCCTTGGTATAAAAAGGCTTGATAACTAAAAGTTAATGGGGTTGATGGATGCCTTGGTATAAAGAGTATTGATGATTAATAAATGAGTTTTCGTGGAGCGGTGTCAACGCCGACACTTATTAGGGGGACCCCGGGTGTCTACGAACCGACCGTAGAATTAGGGGAATCGGTCACGAACGACACGTAAAATTAGGGATCGGTGTCCACGAACCGACACATAAATTCGGGGACGGTGTCACGAAACCGACATATAGAATTAGGGATCGGTATCACGAATCAACACGTAGAATTTTAGGGTATCGGAGTGTCACTTACCCACATAGTAGTAGGGGAGGCGGAGTGTCACGTACCGACCAAGAGGAATAAGATAATGAATCTTGAAATCTTAATAATCACTCTATCTAATGAACCTACTCCCAAATGAGTATGGTATTGAGGCTTGAGTCCTCATGTGTAACTTGTGGTACATATAAATGATATAAACTTGTTATTTCTACATGTTTTGATTATTATAGTTGAATTTATGATTTTCGATATTATACTGTTTTCTAATTTTGAGTTGGCCGATGATTCCCTACTCAAGTATTCGTGTTCTGTACTGACCCTACTTGTATGTTTTTCTTTCCTTTGGTTATATGTGAGAGTGCAACAAACAGACCGTCGTCTTCACTCAACCCAGCATACCTAAGCCAGTCTTTCATTACAAACAACAACCAGATTTCAGGGTGAGCTAACGCTTCTAGCTTGGACTGGATCTATCCTTCTTCCTCATGTCTTGATGCCTGAAGTTTCCTCATGGCTACTTTTGTTATTTTAGCTTCTTAGAATACTCTTTATTTTAGTAATTTGAATCATAGATGTTCTTGTGGTGATGACTCCACTGATTTCGGTGAAATAATAGATGTTGAATTTTAGAAGTTATTAATTGTTTTATTAATGATTATTAGTCTTCCTTAAGTCTTTGTTCCGCCTTACTTCTGTTGATATTATATTGAAATGTTCAGGGTTTAGATTGGTTTGGTTCGCTCACATAGGAGGTAAGTGTGGGTCCAGTCGCGCCCTTTTGTTGGGTCGTGACTCCATTCGTTGTTCTAATTGAATTACTTTATTTTAATTTTATTCTAATTTTTCTTTGTGAATGAATATGACAAATTTTTTTCAATTGTAATTGTATTCATTCTCCATTAATTATGTACTTTTGGTCGAATTTTTGTTTTGAAGATTTTTTTTTGAATTAGTGTCCGTATAAATAGTGTTAATATCAATATATAAGTTGATATATGTAGTTTGTATCTTATCTATTGTAGTAGATAATTGTACAAATTAGTTAGTGAAATTGTTGTTTGAATATGTATAATTCATTGATGGTTGTAATTTTAGTAGAATTAATGTATGTATAAATTATCGTAATTGTATAAATGTAGACTTGATATATTCATTTGTATATTTGATCTATTACCGACCATAGATAAATATATGTCACTCTTTAATTTCTTCAATTTATAATTAATGTATAAATTAATTGGTATCAATTGATTTCAGTTAGAAATATTAAATAGATTAGTTTTGACGGAATTAGTGTACGTGCAAAATGACTATTTCTGGTGATATGGTATTAATGGAATATTCACAATTAACTTTTACTTATATTTAATTGTATACAACAATGTCTTTATAACACCTCAAATGAGAAAAAAAAAATCAGACTTTTGAGAAACTGCAGGTGCCACCCATAAGGGCCACCCACGGACCGTGAACGGCACCATGGACCATAGGTTTGGTCCATGGATTGCTACGCCTAGAGTGGTCTAGAGGCTCAGGACCATGATCTGATTTACAGACTGTAGGCAGACCATACTCAGTTGTTAGGGTCCGTGGTTTGAGACCCCCAAACCAACTTTCTGATAGACATCTACGATCCACTAGGACGGCTTGTGGGTCAGACCAGAGACCGTCCACTTGGGTCCACCGGTGGTGGCTAGCTGTTATTTATTGTTAAGGTTTGTTGGCTCTTTTTATAATTAATTAATTTCTTTACTCTGTTGTTTTACCTAGATTTAGAACCCCTATATAAGCAGTTTAAGCCCCAAATTCACTCCATTTATTTCATTCTTCCAAATTCACATAAAGAAACCAATTCCTCTCCAAATATTCATTCTCTAGAAACTCAAAGAAGAAGAAGAAGGATTCACGTAGTGTTTCAAGCTAAGGTTCCAATTCTTTAATTGAAGGCTAGCAATTGGAGTTAAGGTATGAAATTTTCCATCCATGGATTTCTTCCATTCACGGAGTTCTCAAATTCCTCTACTTCAAATTATAGAATTCCCCTAGTTGAGTTAGTGTTCTGTTCAATTGGCATGAGTTCTTATCATTATTGATTTAAATGATTTAATAATGGTATTCTATGCATGAATTCATGAATTACAATGCTTTTATGATGAAGTCCCTTATGAACCCATGTGATACCTATGTTTTCAAGTTATGAACTATATGTTATTAGATTTGATTTTCAAGAAAGAGTTTTATGAAATTGAGCATGCATTACTAGTATTTCATAAATTTATAATAAAATTCATTCTAACTCATGTTTTCTAAGAGTTGATAACTGAAATTGGGTTTTGACCTCAAGGAGGGGAATTATGGACACATTGCATTGTTTTTATGAAATCTATGCAAATATTTTGAAGTTTTATGAGAGTAAATTATATTTTATTGTGAAAGGACATTCTTACTAAAACACATTCTAGCATGATGTGGAAAATTTCTCACATACAAAAGGATTCATAGGTTGAAAGACTTTCTCACCTAATTGAAATAATGACAAGTAAGAAATGTCTATTCGATGGGAATTTGTGCTTAGCACTGACTGGATACTGATAGTGAGATGGAAGCTCTTCCGTTAGTAGTGGTCGGGTTTCCAAAATAGTCTCATGAGATGAAATCTCTCTCATTTTTAGAAGCCAAGTTTCTAGTAGTAATCTCCTTATCCCATAAGCATGTGACCACATCTGTTGATTATCTAGTGGATCCACTTAAGCTAGAAGTTCAAGGTTCTATATTCAACAAGTAGGACACCTCTTTTATGTGTGGGTAGACACCGAATTACATCTTATAATTCACATGGTTTAAATGTCGGTTAATGTTAATTTCTCCACACGTAATGATGAACTAATATTACTGAATGAGAATCTCATATGAGTCAAATGCTTTTAAAGAAGAAGTTAACTTACGTTGACCATGATTCATTACTTATGTCTTATAGCTATTTCATATTATGTTTTCGCTTGGTCAGTTGCATTTCATGAAATAAATTATCCTTGTTTTGCACGATTTAAATATTTTATGCATGGATATCATATTTCTTACATTGTTTTCTACTAACACATACTCTTGCCCATATTTTACCCAAATGTAGGGTTCGACATATAGGTTTCTGAGTCTCGTGGTTAGTAGTTGAATTCGTGATTTTCCCTAGCTTTGTTGAATTCTCATGCTTCAAAGATAAAGTAATTGTTTTTAGTTTCTTTAATGTATTTCTCTTTTGGACATGATGTACGTGCTAGACCCAATTTTATTATATTGTATTAGATGACTATGATGAGACATGAGTTTAAACATCCTTTTTTCATTTTATAATGTCATGACCTAGACTATCGTGATCGACACCCACACTAACCCTTTGGTGGGAGAACCGTTAATACTAATTAGCTAACCAAATAAATGAACACAACAAAGCATTAAATACTAAAGTTACCATACAATATCATAATCATTTACGAACAACATACCATTTCACATTCTCAAGATACACAATCATATCAACTCGTTGGTCCTCTCATGGAACACAAGCCCAAATAGTTAACATTCCAGAACGTGGTACCTAATTGAATGTTTATGCCGGAACGTGGAAACCGATCCCTTATTGTGCCAAAATGTGGCAACCAATTAAAGTTAGTGTATTGGAATGCAACACTAGATCAATTAAACAGTCCATAATCACAATCACAATCACAAGTACATTCTCATACTATGCAATCAAGTCATAATTCATCTATCTAATTTACAAAAGTGTGATCTATAATGCAACATTCACATACATACACGTATTATAATGAAGCAAGAACAAATATATATCACACAATCATGAAATCACAACCATCACCTACCTTGAAACAAGATTGAAACCCTTATGAAACCTAATTCATCCCTTTCCAGATTTTCTTCGTTTGTTCTTTGTCTACAAACTATCAATATAACACGATAATCAATAAACAATAACTAATTACCCTAGTTAGTAACCATTATATCAACCCTACATCATACCCAGGTTAGGGATTTATCGACCACACTTTCTAGATCAAATCCCTTCCAAATAGATAATTACCCATTAGATTACGTTCTACGAATCGAAAAACAAATTTGATAAGTTAAAATCCAACCTTTAACGTAAAGTATGTTGGAAAAATTTCATGAAATTCCCTAGTTTCGTTCATTAGTTATCAAGTTGTAAAATTTAAGAATAAAATGCTTTTGGGATTTTATTTCTGACTTCAGTGCTTCTTCCCACCTATGGTGGCACCCACCTCGTTAAAGCGGCACTTCGCCTTTGTCACGCCCAAAAACGATCCGCGGACGGCACCCCCCCATTTTCACCCCTCCTATGTGAGCGAACCAACCAATCTAAACCTTAACATTTCAATGTAATAACACATAAGTATCTGAAGACTTAAACTCATAATAAAAGACACTTCAATAAACTTCTAAAATTCAATTATCTATTATTATTTCCCCTTTTCCCCAAAATCTGGAAGTCATCACCACAGACATCTTGAGTCAATTACTATACTAACTAAGAGTATCTAAAGCTAAAATCCAAAAGCTAAGTCTAATGCCGGAAACTTCAAGGCAATCAATACATGATGAAGGAGATCCAGTCCAAGCTAGAACATAGAGCCACCCTGAAAATCCGGTGTGACGAAGACTGCCTATAATTACCTGTTGAGTCGAAGATGACGGGCGTTTTGCTGCATTCCAAATATACAGAGAAAAACATAAAAGTAGGGGTCATACAACCACAAGTAGATGAGTAGATAATCATCGGCCAACTCAAAATAGAAATCAATGATATCTCATATAATATATAAAATCAACTAATATTCTTAACAATGTATAGCACCAAGTACAAACATCATTTATAATCTCACCGATCATATCTATGAGGACTCAAGCCTCCACACCATACTCTTTTGGAATACCTGTTTCTTTAGATTGGTATATGTAGCATCATTTCAACTTCATTACTTTATCATTTTCCTCTTGTGTCGGTCGTGACACTCCACTCCCTACTACTAAATGTGTCGGAACGCTACCCTCCATCCCCCTCAATTCAATGTGTTTTGGTACGTGACACTCTCCGATCCCCTACTCTACGTGTCTGTTTCGTGACTACCCGTCCCACTATTTCTATGTGTCCCGGTAGTGATACTGCCGACCCCTACATCTACGTGTCGGTTCGTGACACCCGTTCCCTATTCTATGTGTCGGTATACGTGGACCTACTCCCGTCCACTAATTCATTCTATTATTCATCAAATCACGCCTCTTTTATGCCAGCGTCCTCATCTCATCACTTTAGTTCATTCACAAAACCTTCTTTCTATCAAGGCTCACATTAAAAGAGATTAGGTTTATTATCAAGATTATGGGATTCAAAGCTTCATCATGATTAGCTTTATCCACAGTCATATATAGGGTATAAAATCAACATCATGCGTACACACATTTAACATAAAAAAGACTCTATAATACTAACTCCCCAACACATATCCTTCGCTATTAAGATTTACTACTTTACTACTACGACTAGTGTAAAAACCATCACTAACCTCCACCGAAGAATTGCGAATCAACAAGCTAATCTTCTCAAAATCGTTGCTATCTCTTCGTCTTCTCGCCTCTCTCTACTCTACTCGTTCTCTTCTTTTCTTTTTTTTCTGTCCTCTCTTTGTTCTTATCTATTTTCTTATTCCAACCCATCTTTTCCTGTAACCACCCTAATTACATGTAGTAAGAATAAAGATCGGTAATAAATAACAACCCACTAATTACTTTAAGGTTAACCACCTCTTTTAACCCCCCCAAGTAATTAGACCTTTACAGTAACCCTCTAACTTTATAATTAAGAAAGGAACGTCCCTTAAACGTATAAAAGAAATCCGACCCAACTGGGATTTCGCAACCTGCGACGGCCCGTCGTGCCTCCGACGGTCCTCCTGCAGGTCTAATCGCAAGGTCCAGGGGATTTCCCATGAAGACCTGTGAAACGGTCCGTCCCCTGTGACGGTCTGTCACACCTGTGACGGTCCGTCTTGCCAGTGTCGTTACGAAGTTCATAGAGTCGATTTTCAAGTACTTATTTTCAGATTTTTTCCAATGTTTTGAAACGAGACCTGCGCGGGTTGTTGCGCCAGATGACGGTCCTCGTGGGGTCCCGTCGCCCCAGCCTATTTTTCGCAGAAATAAAATCTCTGCGCTCAAAACGACTAAACCGGTCGTTAAACCATAGATAACCAATGTTACCGCCATCGTATCGGACCCCAAACGATCACAAAAGGAAGCACGGGCGAAAAGAATACCTATCTGTACCGCTGTGGGTATCTTTCTCGCATATCTCCTCCTTCTCCCAAAGTAGACCTTTCTTAACACGGGTCGATTCTTCCATGCACCTTGATGGATGCAATCTCCCTTACCTCAACCTTGCGAACTTCTCTAGCTAAAATACAACACAAACAGGCTCTCCTCATAAGACAAATTCTCATCAATCAAAACTGAATCCAACAATAATGTAGTTTCCACCACCCCATGGGTTATCTTTTCCAAACTCGCACATGGAATATACCGGATGTACTCCGGAGAGTGCTGGAGGCAAAACTAATTCATAGGCCCCCCTCCCCTATCGCTTCAAGAACTTTCAAAATGGACCAATATACCTGGACTACTAAGCTTTCCTTTTTACAAACCGCATACCACCATCAAAAACCCCCCTTTCTTGGCGAAACATTCAATAAGAACTTGTTCACCCCCCCCTCCCTGAACTCTAAGTCCCTAACCTTTCGATCTGGCATACTCTTTTTTGCCTACTTTTGCGCCGCTAGAGCTTTTCTTGATGGACTCATTCACCTTCTCTAATGATCCCTCAAAAGGTCAGTGCCCCAAGGTTCTAACCTCGAATTGCATCAAACCACCAATGGGAGACTACTCTCCTAAACCATACAATCTTCAAATGGGGCCATGTCAACTACTTGATGATACTATTACTGTATGAAACTCTCCGCTAAGGGTAAGAAGCTATCCCAATGCCACCTGAATTCTACACAAACACACATTCAACGAAGCCTATCTCCCACACTTGAACGTTCGCTCCAGACTGACCGTCGGTCTGATGATGGAACGCGTACTAGATCCACCAACCTAGTACCCAATTCCGCATTTGCACTGTTTTCCAAAACATAAAGTAAACTGCGTACCTCTTATCTGATATATGGATAGTGGAACTCCATTCAATCGAACAACTTCTGCTTCTGAGATGTAAAGTTTTGGCTCTTCTCTGCATTGGTAAAGTCAACCATAACCGGAAAAATGAACATGAGCATACTTAGTTAACCCTATCCACAATCACCCAATGATCAACTTACCCATCTTTGAAGACCAACACCACGAATTCCCATTGGCCAATTCTCTCTTCCCATTCCATTCAGGAATGGGCATTCTCTAACGGGTTCCTCCGGCCTCTGTGTTCATACTTTACTTGTTGACAAGTTGGACATTGGCAATAAATCCACAATATCACGCTTCATTTTCTCCATCAAAAGTGTTGCTTAGGTCACTTAATCTGATTTGCAACCCGGAGGGGTATCGAATACCTTGAACTATGAGCCTCTGTCGAATAGTGTTGATCAAACATCGACGCGGGGTCCACAATACCCTTCCCTTATCCTCCAAATACTCTTCCTCATCGATTTTCGCTTCTTTAAGCCCGTTCATTCGTTGCAACACTTATCTCGGATCTACTGGTCAATTTTTCACATTAACTGTTTTCCCCGCTTAATCTTGTCAGGAAGGAAGATCTTGCCGCCTCTAACCCAAGCTAAATCCTCCCTGCTCATTTACTCTAAGTCTCATAAAGTCATTAGCGCCCGAGTCTGAACACACTCTAGCCAATGGGCCGTCTAGATCGTCTTGCAAGTGAGCGAGACTTTCCCATGCTTCCCTCCCCGCCTTTTCTACTTTAAAGCATCCGCTACACACATCGCTTCCCCGGATTATCAAATGTGATGTCGTATGTCCTTCAGTAGTTTCCATCATCTCCTCTGTCTCAAGTTTCAAGTCTTTCTGAGTAAAGACATACGTAGGATACAATGATCCGTTAGACCTCACCTTAACCCCATATAATAGCTGTCTTCCATTTGCTTTATGCAACCACCACTGGCAGCCAACTCTAATCATGGGTGGATAATTCGTTCATAAGCCTTTTAAATTGCCTCGAAGTATAAGCAATCACATTGTTTTCTTTTTTTTCTCTCTTGCATTAGTACTGCAAACCCCAAACCAGAATAGGAGGCTCACAATAAACAATGAAGTTCTTACCCTCACTGGCAAGGTAAGATTAGGTGCGAGTAGTCAACGCGTCTTAGCTTCTGACGCTTATCCTCAACACCATCCGACCATAACAAAGGAACATTTTTGCTTAGTCCAAAGTTCGTCAATTGGGAAGCAATAGAAGAGAATCCCTTGACAAATCGGCGTAGTAGCTGCTAAAACCCCAGCTCTTATTTCTGACACATTAGTAGGTCTTAATAACCCAATTCTTCACTACCTTCGTCTTAGAAGGATCCACACCATCACTTCCCAGGCCTTGGAAACCGCGTGCCCAAGAAGGAAAACACTGCATCTAGCCAAACTAACATTGGGAATTTGGCATAAGCTTTTTCTCCCTGCTCTCTCCCACTCACAGTTCCAACACCATTCTCAAATGCTCTCGTGTTTCTTCTTACTCTTTGGAGTATATCATATATCATCATACCACGATCACCAAGAGATCCAAATATGGCTTAAAAATCCCGTTTCATTCATCGAAACTCATGAACGCGCAGGGGCATTCGTAACCAAAAGACATCACTACAAATGTCGTAATGCCCCTACCTGGTTTCTAAAAGCAATCGTTGCACTCCGTTGCCTCGTAATTTTCAATTGATGATAAAACCGGATTCAGTCATCTTAAGATGACACAAGCACCTGTAACTGATTGACAAGGTCATCAATGCGAGGAATGATACTTGTTCTGTAATGGTTACCACGCGTTGTTCGACTGCCGGTAGTCTATGCACATCCGAAACTCCCATCCTTTTTCTTCACACAACAAAACCGGAGCCCCCAAGGAGATGTCACTTGGTCTAATGAGCTTTGCTCACAACTCTTGATTTGGGCTTTTTTACTCTCTTACTCCACGGGGGCCTTCTATAAGGGGTTAGAATGGGGCATAACCCGGCAAGATCATTACAGAAGTCAATTCCCTATCTGGTGGCCAATACCCCTGAAGATCTGCGAGGGAACCATCCAGACACTCACGGACCACAAACCGACCAATCGAAGGTACTTGGGTAGTGTCATCTTGAGATGTGCCATGCATCAAAACACCCTTACTAACCCGTTTCTTAGCACTAATAAATGAATTATGCGGGCACCGGATTGGAATTGTAGTCCACCCTCCCACACTAACGGATCTGTCCCAGGCCTTGGTAACTGTCACTGTTTTAGCATTACATCCAGATCGCAAATTGCGAGAGAAGCAAGTCATACCCAGATTACAGCTCAACATCAACCACTCTAAGATACCCAATCTACTAGTGTTACTTCCCACACAAATTCACCAACAAGACCTATATCCTTTTTCAACTACCACAGACTCAACCCCCCGGATAGAAACACGAATAGGCATATCAAGTAATTCCAATGTAAATTTAGACTATTAGCAATGAGAAAATACATAAAAAATGTGGATCCAGGATCAACAATACAGAAGCCATGCATTACAAACCAGACTATTACCTGTTGACAGATCAGCTGTCCTCCCCGCCCTCTGATCTCCCGGGAAAGCATAACATGGGTCCCCTTTTGTTTGTTTCCGTTGCCGCCCCTACATGTTTGGATGTATGGCCTCCATTTTTGACCATCACCCCGCACCCCGGCCGTTTTGGTGACCACCATTACCATCGCCACCACGCCCTCCTGAATACGCCCTCTGCCATGACGTACCACCTCACCTCTAACCATGGGGGTCTATACTCTGTTTCGGACAATTCCTTCTAATATGTTCCAGTTCTCCCCAATCCATACCACTCTCGGGAGTCGGGCATTAAGGTCCTCTCAGAGAAGTGTTTTGAACCGGTCTGAGGTAGACCCCCAACTACCGCCTGTATGAAGACTGATGGGTCGAACTGGGTACACCCTCCGGAACCCTGTCCTCCTTGAGTAAGAACCATTAACTACCCCCCCCTTTCGAACCTCTTTGATGTCGATGCCATGGGGAATTTCATCTGGCTTCAATCCCTTCCACTCTCTACGAAGTCCTACTAGCCCTCTTGAAAAGATTCGCTGTGCCGCTACCTGTAAAGCTGAATTCGCAACTCTGATCTCAACCCTTCACAAAATGGCGATCCGCTCTGTATGAACCATAGTTGGTGGCATATCTGGATAGTGCACGAAACTGCCTCATATGCATGACCGACACTCCTACCTTGCTCTAGGTTCAAGAACTCCTTCCCCTTTTCTATATCAGCCCTCAAAGTCTTAGGGGGATATACTTCTCCATACACAAGCTAGAGAATGAGGCCCAAGTCATAGGTGGTGCCTCTGTTGGTTGACACTCACATGTGACCGACCACCGCACCTCCGACATTTTTGGCGTTCCCTATGAAAATTGGTAACTCACGACTACACCAAACGTCTTACTATACCCATCTTGTTGTAGTATCTCATGACAGCAACCAGAAAATCGTAAGCAATCCTGATTCAGGCCCCTGAAGACGGGAGGTTTCAATTTTCAAGAACTTACTGAAAATTCAACATAAATCAACATCACCACACACAAACAAAACAACAAAC